>BPTQ01000005.1:302901812-303388134 GCA_019973895.1 Chrysanthemum seticuspe
TAGGAGATAAACTTAAGCTGAGACTTAAGTGAAATTAAAGACTCTTAGGTGAGAAACTATGAGTCTGACTCCTATCACTACTCGGGTGTTACCTTGTTCTCAAGTGTTTAAGTGTAGTACACCCGAGTAGGTGAAGAAAAGAAGGAAGATCATGATAACAATCATAACTAGATCTTCTTCCTCGGGATTAAGTGCAATTGCACTTATTTGGATTTTATTGGTTGAGCTCTTTGGGTTGGAAGGCATCTCGGTTGGGAGGGTGGGAGCATTTGTCATAACTATGCAAATTGAGATTCTCTCCCCCCGATCATGATTTTTGCCATCCACGCAATCATACTCCAGCGGAGATATGATATGAGAGAGTTCACCGGCGAACTCCTCATGAAGAGAATCATTCACATGATGTGAATTTGTGAACTCTTGTTCCATTGTGGGCTCATCACTATCCTCAGTCTGAGTATCAAAGAGTGGATTCTCAGAAATTAAAGTGAATTCAGAGTCGAATTCAAATAGAGGATTGGTGAAAGTAGCTTTGAATGTTTCGGGAACAAAGTGATCAACATTCTCAATTGGACTGTTAGGATAAGAAATGAGTGAACGATCATTATCAATGAGACTTTCAGTCTCTCCCAGATCGGCTTCGAAATCAAAGAGTGGATTGATGTGAGTGAGTTCACCGGAGAACTCCTCAAGAAGGGGGTCAGCATCAGATTGTGGAAGTGATGCCTCAACAAACTCGATGTTTCCATAGGAAGCACAATCGTCACTAAGATCAGAGAAAGTTTCAAAATGATCTTGAGAACACTCAAGAGGGAAAGAAGAATCACACATATGATCGAGAATTCCCTGTGACTCTCTCGGGATTGGGACAAGGTTCTCAACACTAGACTTTATGAATTCGTCCGATTCCTTTTCAGGAACAGTGTCAAGATGCTCATCCCCCATGTTTAGAGAGTGAGTGGGAGCTTCGGGTGTGATAACAGTTATTTGAGATGGAATCTCAACTGCTGGTGTATCAACTGACTGAGGGAGTTTAGAAGGACTAGCATACATATGTTTTATACTTAACATTTGTTCTTCTGCTAGTAATTCCATCATAGTCTTTTCTCCCTGACTTTGCATGGAAGGAATTTCAACTGATGAACTTGATGAACCGTTATAAAATTGTAGGATATCAAGGATATCTTCATCATCATCGTCATCAGGAATGAAATGGAATCGAGAGCTAGATTTGGCCGTTTTTTCTTTTGCAATTGATTCCCTAATAGATTGTTCAAAGGCAATTTGGGAATCTAATTTAGCAGCCCGCTCTTTGGCTAACAAAACTTCCATGGATTTCTCATTTGGATTATTTTGGGATGACATAGCCGACTCCTCCTTAAGTTCTTTTAATAACTCCAGAGTCTTCAGTAGAAGGTCTGTCGTAGTTTCATGAGGAGTCGTTTGAATAATTTGGTACTGTGGAGGTTGGTTTTGACACGAAGAGTCGTAATTGTTACAAGGAATTGGGTTCCTTGTTTGACAATCCGAGCTAGAGTGAGAACCTCCACAATACTCACAACAGTACAACTGATGTGGCTGTGAGTGGTATGTGTTGTAGTCATAATTGTTATCAGGAACCTGCTCATAGACAAGCGTGTTTCCCGATTGACAATCAGAACTGGAGTGTGAACCACCATAGTACTCACAACAGTAAAACTGCTGAGTATCACAGTGTGGTAACTGATGGAATAAATCAGTCGTGTTATGGTAAGAATAGGGATCCTGGTTATAGACAGACCCGTTTCCTGATTCCACCATGCTACAACTGGGGCAATTGCCACCATTATAAGGACCACCACACCATTGACAACCAAGAGGGTGAGGATAAGACATAGAAAGAATCAAAGGTATAGAGGGTAAAAGAAATGAAGAATCAAAAAGGTAGGAGGGTAAAGAGGAATATTTTTGATGTTTTTGAAAAACATGATGATAAAAACAAAGAATGAAAATATTTTTGGCGTTTTTAACACTTTAGGAAAAGTGTTAATGAACTTTTGGGATTTTCTGAAAACTCTACAAAAAAACTTTTTACAAAAGATGGAATATGTGCAAGAATGGGTCTGAAAAAGGCTAAACACACGCTAAAGCCTCCCCGGCAGCGGCGCCAAAATTTGATCTGGTCCGAACCGTCAAGTCAAACAGACTTAAAACAGCTTAAACACAAATGCAATGAAGTCCTGGAGAATAGATTGAATTCCCGGGTCGTTTAGTCCCAAGGAGACTCAATGGTGTGTAAAACTGATTCAGACGGTAGAATGATCACTAATGATAGCGATCAGAAAGGATTAGGATTGAATATTACAATACTGAAAAAGATTATAAAATAAAGCGACTTAAATGCAAATTAAGAAAATTAAAAAGATAAAAGATATTAAATAAACGCTATCACTATATTTAAAGTGATGAACGTTTAAAACCTAAAACTTAAAACTTACGTTTAAATAAAAATAACGTAAACGTACAAAATAAAAAGTGAGTTTTAAGAAATAAAAGGCCTACAAATATAAAAATGACATTTTTACAATCCTAATAATAAAATAAAATTATTAGAAAAATAAAATTATTTTTAAAACTATTTATCTAATTATTATTTATTAAAAACTATTTTAACTATTTAATAAATACTCTAAAATAAAAGAAAATATGAAATAAGACTAGAAAAATAAAATTAAGACTTAGAAAAATCTAAAATATGATAAAACTAATTTTAAAACAGAAAATATATTTTTTAGACTTTTTATATATTTATTATTAATTAAAAACTATTTAAAACTAATTAAATTATTAAAAATACCAAATAAAAGGAGAAAAATAGGGAAAAATACTTTTTAAGCTTTTTACATTTATCTAAACTTAAGAAAAATGAAAAATTATTTTTTTGAGACTTTTCTTAATTATTTGTATTAAATGCTATTTAAAAATACTTAAAAACTAATTTAAATTAAGAAAAATAGCAAAACAACTTGGAAAAATCTGAAAATTGCAGGAAAAGTCTAAAATGATATTAGAAAGCTGGGAAAAATAGAAAAACCAGGGCTTGTGTGCAAGATATTGAAACTGGTGAGAAAGTGCTTATTGAAATAAGCACTTTAATAAGCAAAATGGAGCCCCACAAGCACCAATCTGAAACAGAAGGTATGAAATACTAAAATAACTAAAATGGAACAAATCTCAAATGCTTATAACCTCTGGAATAGCAGTTTACTCAGATTTGATGAAATGATCCAATAAGCTAAAACAGGAAAAGGGTACCTATTTTAAGCCACTGCACAGAACTCAAAATAAGCTGAAACTGAAAAGCACTAGTTGGAACATGAAGAGGACCTGGTTGAGATTTAGTAAACCAAAGTACAGACCTAATGGAGCTATAATAAGCTCTGCACAAGCTCTGCAATTTCCTGAGAAAACTCAGCATCTGCTGAGTTCTTGGACAGGGCAATTAAGCCATTTTGACAGGCTTATTAGAGGCTTATAGGAAATTCACAAAATTTGGCAAAATTGACCATGATAAAATAGACCAGAAACACTTTCTAAAACAACAAGTTTCATAGAAAATGACTCAAAAATGAGTTCAATAAAAATCACTCTAGATGGCCAAAAACTTAGCTTTGCAAATTTGACTTTTTAACAAAAACTAAAAAGTTGACTATTTCCAACTTTGATCTTGATTTGATAACTGAATTTGATATTTTATGATGAATTAAACCTACTGCAATCTATATCTAGTACATTTAAACACAAAATGAGCTTTTGCACATCCAAATCTACAACAGTTAAGCTATAAGGACAGTGGATATGTAATTTTGACTTTGGAGGTTTGTGTGCACAAGTTAATGACAGATATTTGCTAAAATGGACTACAAAGACATGAACCAATTAAAACCTATCACTGCAAGACCCTCTAACACAGTAAAAATCCCAAATCCAAACACACCTTAAAAACTGCAATGCAAATGAAATCTGAACTAACCACTGATCCAGTTAGTATAACTGATTAAACTGAATTATATTTACCTAAATACAGCTAGATGAACTCATTTTAACTATTAAAAACTACAACTGCAAGCACACACAAGATATGCAAACTGACTTGGAATTTGAAAATGAAGAATATCACTCACACTGTCCAGCTGGTGCAGGCTCAAAACCAAACACAAAACCAAACTAACCTAATCTAATTGCAACCCAAATTCACCTCTGCAACAACCCAAGATCCAAATTCCATCCTCTTTTGACTTTTGTTGACTTTTTTTTTGATCATATACCATAATTGATTTGAACTGGTATCCAAGCTTTCCAAAAGCTTAGATAAGCTTAAGTAAGCTTAATGGGACTTAAAAATAAGCTAATAGCAGTTTTAAAACAAGAATTTAAAAATCACATTTTCAACAGTAAACCTTCAAATGTGAAACATAAATGAAACCTTGAATTTAGCTTGCAAAACAGATTATAATGATTAAATACCTTAATTTGAGTACAAAGGAACAGAAATTTAAAGCTTTTACACTAAACTAAATCATTAAAATTTAAAACGACATACAAGTGAAAAACTAAAACTAGCTACTCCTCTCCAAGCTTCATTCTTCTTTTCTTTTATACCAACTTTCTTCCCCTTGACTTTCTGAGCATTTCCCACCAATATCTTGGACCATTGGATGAGCTTAAGTGATTTTTGGCCGTTTGATTGTTTTTGGCGCCAAAAAGGTGTTATCCACTGGAGGGGTTGAGTGAAGGGTGGAAGGGATCATTAAATGGTTTTTGTAGTTTAGGTGAGGTGGAGGGACAGGGAAAGTGATATGGAGAGGAGGGGGTTGAGGTGGAGGTGTTTGCAGAGAGCAGTTGGGAGGGATGACTTTTGGCGGGCAAGTGGTGTTAGTTTGACCAGATATGTATTAATAATCAAGGGGTCAAAATGGTTAGATGACAGGGGGGTCACAAAGGTTGTGGCAGGGGTCCAATTGAGTAGTGACAAGGCAAAGGTATTAATGACAAGGGCTTGTTATGCAATTTTCTGAAAATAAAGGACCAATCCTGCCAATTCAACAAAGTTGCTTCCAAGGACTAAAAGTGACAAAGTTTAATAATGCAAGGACCAAAGTTGCCATTTTCAGATTTTCCAGGGACCATTTCTGCCAAATTTCAAAGTTGGAGGACCAAACTTATAATTTTCTCAAACTTTTGATATTTTTCACCAAAGGACTAAATTTGACAACTTTTGATTTTAAAAGGACCTTTGGTGATTTTTTTCTTTTGAAATTTTGACTCAGGGACTATTTTTGACAACTTTTGAAACTTGGGGGACTAAAACTGCAATTTTTGCAAATTTGATACGTTTTTCATCTGATTTTGATATTTTTGCATTTAAAACACATAAAACACTGATTTGTGATATTTTTATCATTTTGATGCGTTTTTGAGTGTTTTCAGATGATTTTGCAGTCTAGATAGTACAAAAATGATGAGTATTTAGAGACTGATCAACAGGCAGTACTTGTACTGATCAACGGGGAACCGTGGGCCGTGTACCTCAATTCAACGAAAGTGATCAAAGACACTTTCGTGCGCTTTATTGCTAACTGTCGTATGCAGGTACACCCCGACGATTGCAGCTGATCAGAATTGAGGAGTCAATCCAAAGCCGCATGTTCACAGCAACCACACTTAATTTGAAGAAATCATGACTGGTGCATATCTACATAACCTGGTTCTGATATTTTTATACTATGCTTCTGCTACGCTGCTGCAAATATCATGAACCAGTAAGGCTTCCGCTACTCTGTTGGAAAGATGTCATGATTCAAAAGTGTGAGCATGTCGGTCCAAATGTCACAACTTCACATGAAGGCAACACTACTATGGATGATCCAGAGAGATTTACTGTGGCTGATGATCTCAAAGAAAGCTCGAAGATCATCAAAGATGTGGATCAGTTAAAGGCCTCCACTAAAAGTACAAATCAATGCGGACTTTGAAGAATCGCTACAAAAGCACAAAGATTGTTGAAATGAAGAATTGAAGTCTACGAGCTCAAGAACAAAGACAAGAATAGAATGCTAGGATTCGAAATGTATAACATGGGGTGACCTCCCTTAGGGGGAGATTGTTAGGAATTAGAAAGTTCCATAGTGAAGAGTCGGTCACCCCTAATATTATCTAGCATAAGTTAGCTCGTAGACATATCGTTATTTACGTTATTTAGTAGTTTATTAGTTAGTTTGTAGCGTAGTATAGTTTAGTGCAACACCGTGGAGGAAGGACGGGTCTTTACCCACTGTATGCCTGATCCACAGGCCGATAGGAGGTCGTGTATTGTGTAAGTATAAATACCCCTTCCATCCATGGAAGGGGTGGTGCTTCTTCTCATTTTTAATCTAATCTTTCATTTGTGTAAACCTCTAGCAAGAACACCCTCTCTCTCTACTAACTCTCTAACTATGGCAAACATGTATTTTGATCATCCAAGACCACCCGAATCATTAACACAATAATATTTGGATCCTAACAGACCTTAGCCGAGCACATACAACCCTTGATATTATATGGTGAGATTAGCCTTATCCGTTTCCAATATTTTACCCCAAATCCACCAAATTATGAGTGTGCCGGTAGCTTGTAAACTTTAGAACTTGGCCTTTGCATCATTTCGAGACCATAAACGAGGTATGTTGAGTTAGCTCGATGTATTTGGACTTTTCAATTTTAGAAGGCAATATTATAGGATTATCACCCAAACAACCTACCATTGTGAGTCTATCGATTAGTCACCTCGACTTTTTGACCCCCATGTGAAACCCTTTTTGTTGCACTCATCTTTAGTGCAAGATACCCCTAGATACACCCTTCTGAGCCATTCCTTTCATTTTGTTCACTCAATATATTGTTTCGATACACCTATACACCCTAACCTACCCTGTAGTATTTATTTGTGATTGGGAAGTCATCATTTGCCTAAGTTCAAGGTTCGAGTGGAAAGGTTCGGAAATCATGCTTTCATCGACAACATTTTTGAAGATCATTGAAGACCCCCCGAATTCCCATTGTTCATCTCAAGTGGGGGGATATTATGTTATGTTGAAAAAAAAAAGTGATTCGAAATATATATATATATATATATATATATATATATATATATATATATATATAAAAATAGGAAGAATAATAAAAATAAGAAGGGTAAGAAGAAACCACAACCACACATTTCAGATGCACCTACAAAAATAGATGCATCTCCCCTTAAAAATCTCCCCCTTACTTGAAATGTGTGGCTAGAAATCCTTCTTATTCTTCTCATTTTAACTTTTCTTCTTACTGGATCCCTTCCCTATATATATATATATATATATATATATATATATATATATATATATATATATTATATATAACAGGAGGCATTTGGCATTAATTCCACCTTAATGCCAAATAATCAAATTTCATGCCAGATAAGCATTTGTTGTCCAACTAAGCAATTTTTTAATCACCTAAGCACTAATTGTAAATTTCGATTTTTAATAATTATTTTTTTATAAATTTTGGATTTTTATTAAATACTTTTGAAAATTATTTAATTAAATATTATGTAAATTTTGGATTTGTTATAGTTATTTTCGAAAATTATTTATAAAAAATGAGCCTTGCAAGGATTGAACCTTGGTTATTTGGATAAATAACTTGTGTGTTTACCACTTAGACAACAAGTTATTTTGATAATTATGTTGCATATTATAATCTATAAATGGCTATAATTATATTGTAATCCTATACTAAATACAATTTATCTACAAAAATTATATTAAATTGTGTTTTTTTGATTCAGTGCTTATAAAACCTAATACGGTTCATTATCTTTTTTTCTCAAAAACCCTAATATCATTATGTTCTATTATTTTTTGATTCCGTTTGTAGTGAAATCATCTTCTATGTACTTTGTTATTATCTTATGTTCTATTGTTTATCATTAGTTTCTTTTGCTGACTTATCCTCCTTCTTATTCAGGAAATCAGATTTGAATTATATGTGAACATGTTGATAAAGATGATCATGTTGAGATTATTGCTAATGATCAGGGCAACATAACCACACCGTTTACGGATACGGAATGTTTGGTCGGTGATGTTGCTAAGAATCAAGCCTGCATGAATGCTATCAACAACGTAGTTGGTATGATTTTGTTTTTGTTGTTTGTCTTTCTTCTTATTACTTTATGTATTTTTCGACGTTAAGTTGCGAATGCCCATGCATATGAGATTAGGGTTTACGTGATCGACGTGATTAGCTTTTTATAATAGTAATATTTATATTGATATAACTGAATATGAAGTTAGGACTGGAGCTTTTTAAAATTTGACTTCTTTTAAGTATATATAAGCTGTATGATTTTGAAAGTTTAGACATGCATTCAAGGTCGATCTCATAGTACACTGCTGATAGTATAAATTAGGATAAGATAATAATCTCTAAATTGTGAATGTATGTAGCTTTTTGTTTAGTCAAAATTGATGTAAGGATAATCATGTTTGGCTTTCTAAACTTGCCACAATTAGCAATCACACATCTGTATTTTGCATGTTGATGTTTATGTGCCTTGACGCCTGTGGGCAAGTGTATGAGTGATGCTAAGATATGTTGTTCATGTCCTAATGTTCCATCTTTTAGGTGGTTACCTTGAATCATTTGTATAGCTAGATGGTGTTTTAGGTTATTTTCATCATCTTATCAAGAACCAATGGGAAATCTTTGGCTCGTCATAAATGTGTATGCAAAGAATGGCGTAATTTCATCAATGACCCTCACATGGAAAAGATACGTGTCGTTGAAAATGAGCCCATACCAATCAAGTTAGAACAAATTAATTCTGACATTCATAGATATGTGTTATGCAAAGTAAGTTTTTGAGTTTCACTTCTCAGTCCCGTCACCCTTCAACGTCTACAGTGATCCTCTTGGCTTTTCTTCTTGCAAAGGGTTGATTCTTATTTCTTTGTCACAAAAGTTTGAAAGTGATTATCCTATCAAACTTATGGTCATTAATCCTGAAATTAAAGAGTGTCATCACGTTCACGGTCCGGACAATTTACGTGGTTATGATCACGAGTGTGAGGGGCTCGGGATATGTTTTAATGAAACTTACAAAATCTTCATGATAGTATGTGTCATGACAAGTTCATTTATTGATAAAAGTCTCATTGAACACTATGAACGGTATGTTGTTGTTCATTACTTGGGAGCTAATATTTGGAAAGATATCGACCAAGCTCCATCAGAATCTATAACTGGTCAAGGAGTGTATTCCCACGGACGTTTGAATTGGTTATGTCCTTATTTCTACTCTGCTGTTGATGAAACAATAAGAAAAATAGTCCGGTTTAACGTGGAGAGTGAAGAATTTGAAACAATGATTCTACCTAAACACATAGGGAAAATGTCTATAGGGAAAGTGGTTAAGTTTGATCAATTAGTTGATCTAAATGGGGTCCTTGGTTTCGCATGTCATTATAATGGTAGCATGGACGTGGAGGTTTGGAAATTGAATAACGAAGAATGGAACATGCATTGCACAATTCGTCGAATTCCTGATTGCTTCTACAGGCATAGATTAACGGTTTCAGGGTTCTTAAACGATGATGAGGATGTATTATTGTCTTCAGAGTATGGAGAGTTGTTCGTTTTTTGCCCGAAAAGTGGAACTTTGAGGAGAATCAAAGTTGAACAGAAGGAGACCATTCATACATATACTGGGATCCATTGCAAGAGTTTGTGGTCCACCAATGGCTTACAAAACTTTTGTGCTAGATTGAATTGGAAATTGAATTAGAATTGATGATATCATAAGTTTAATTTAGTTATTTTTTGTTTTCTACTCAACTTTGTATTCGTATCGTTTAAGTCCCAATAATGCTCTCTTTTTGAAGTTTCAAAAAATACATGTTTTAGGTTATTCTTTAATAAAGCTTTTATTCGTACAAAGGGACATACATTAGGACTAGCTAGATAGAAATGGGTATGGCATGCTCTTAATAAAATTTGTTTTTGAGCTTCTGTTTCGATAAACATAAAAAGTGTCAATAGGATTTGATCACACGCTTGCTACTGTTTCAAGTTTCATTACTCACTCCTCAGTATTTGAGAATTTGAATTGCTTATCAGGTAGTTCTGAAATATAAAGACGTGATTATGAATAAAGTTGTTACTTTCTTTAAAAACTTAATAAGATATCTTAACGACCAATCAATATTTGACACCTTATCTATAAAAATGTAGCTCACATCTTCCTCTTGACCAGTGAAGATTGTTTTTTGCCGACCGGTGGTGCATAGAGTTCTGTCCTAATTACACGGCGAAGATGGTTTTTTTTATCACTGAATGTAAGATCTCTCTTCTATTTTAGTATAATGTATATATGATTATATACACTAAATTTGTTACAAACAATGATGGTACATGTGAAATATATATTGTTATGAAATGAAGTTGCAGTATTTGTCTACTATTTTAATTGCGATTTTCACCTAATTGTAGTTTGCGCCTCTGCTTGCTACATTTTAGGTCTATAGAATGTGGTCGTCATTATTTAGAATCTATACTTTTAAAAGCTCATTCGTGCTCTTTTCTACAGGGAAACATGATTGAGTCACTATCGAGATATTTATTGCCACGTCAATGGCGATCTGCCAAATTCCAAACGTTAATGTGCCAGACAAAATTCTAAACCACGAATAAGCACCATGCTTCTATTTGTTGTTTTAACTGTATGCATGGATTACTTATATCAAGATCTTATTCTAATATCATCCGATGATGAATTTTCAGGCGCGTGGTTTGGTTTGGGGATTTAAACTATCAAATAGCTCTTAGTTACCAAGAATTTGTACAGCAGAATAACTGGGATATAATAAGGATTAGGTACTTTTGTACGTTTGACGTTCTCCCCTTTTATTTCTCTCTTTTCTGTTAGTGCTGCCAAGATGTGTGCCAAATGAGTTATATTTAGTGCGCCTAATCTGTTAGTGTTTTTTGCGATAAATATCATGGTCTTAAAAATTGCTTCCAAGTCTGAACTTGACTGTTTTTGCCGCACAACTGAAGCTGTTGCTCTTTTGAAGCTTGGGAGCACAGTAGACCCTTCTTATCTTGGATACGTTAACTCCATTTTAGTTGAGAAGACTCGCGGTGATAGGGTAAATGTAACAAATAAACAAGGTGGCGTGGCGATTGTTTTGCTGGGAGCAAGGACTTATATCAGATATCATGACCTACTCGAAAGGGCTGTTGTTAACGGTGTATATACTTACAAGGCATTATGCAGGGACAGTAGAATTGTGCCTGGAGCTGGAGCCACCGAATTCGAAATAGCTAGACGAATGAGGGTATTTGCTTGCAAAGAAACCGGTTGAGATGCGAATGCAATTGCGAAGTATGCTGACAGCTTTGAACTGATACCAAAAACATTGGCTCAAAACGCTTATCTAGATGTAGAGGATATCATAGAGAATTTGAAAGCTGCTCATGAAGATGGAAATGTCAAAGTTGGCATAGACACGGAACAAGGAGATTGTAAGGATACCTCCACCTTGAATATATGGGATCTTTACACCACCAAGTATCAGGTGGTACAGTATGCTGCATCAGTAGTTTGTAATGCCTTGAGTTTAGTTGATCAGGATCGAGAACCTCAAAGTATGTTTGATCGTCTAATGGCTGAACACCACGTTAGCGGTCAATCCTTAGGGCAACAACACGAATTGCCACCTAAAGAATTACTTTCTATATTTTATGAAAGCATATGGACAAATAATCTACAACCCAAAAGATAGGTGGAGATGCTTGCAGTTAAAATTTACTGGGATAAGCTATTTGGGTTATCTCCGGATGCTAGGCTATCTTCGTTTGATATTCGTTCGAGTGAAGTTTGTTGGTCCATCCCAACTCACATAGCACTATATCTGGGTTTCTCATTTAAAATCTCAGAGAGTAATTGCTCTTATTTTGTTGATTCCTCGAGAGTTTTCATCCATACAGAGGGAACAAAACCAGTGGGTTTTCGATATAAAAAATTTGAGGTTTGTGAATAACGCTTCAAATATTTCCATGAAGAAATTATTCCATCAAGATCAGTAACTCAAATACATTTTGATACGCATATCCTACAGTGACACAAAGGGTGCACTAACAACAAGTTTTTAAGGGTGATGTCGACCTTAGTTGGCCAACGGGTCTGTCAACATATGTTTTCTGATTTTAAAGATTCTGAAGGTTTTTTTTGTGTGTGTGTGTGTGTGTGTGTGTGTGTGTGTGTGTGTGTGTGTGGTTGTTCTATTTTTCCGTCCAGATACAATAATCTCATGGAGAGATTCAGAATTTTCCAGTGATATCTGTTGACATTTTGTTTTGTATGTAGAGGAGACAGATGCTGCAATCTGCACCCCGTCTAACCCAAATGACATTTGGATGTACCAGGTAACCATTTGACCATTTGATCATATCTAATCTACAAATGTTTCCGATAAAAGTAACTAATATTTGAAATGCAAAGCTTAATATAGTATTGCTATATATAATTGGGATACTCTGTAAGGAAGCTGTGTCATGAATGGAATGCTTACATTTTTCTAATTCTAATTATATGTCAAATAGCAAAAGGTTGCTAGAATTACTCACATTTTGTTTGGTAGAAACCAAGCAAACAATTTGAAAAAAACTCTGTTTTGATTACGCCTAACATGTTTGCGAAGCTTGAAGAAGCCTAGGAAAGAAAGAAAACGGAAGAGAAGCCTAAATGCATTTCCTATCCGCTTCATTTCTTTTCATTTCTCAGTTGGCCTACTTATCTAACTGATATTGTGCAACTGCAGTGCAGGAA
Source organism: Chrysanthemum seticuspe (assembly GCA_019973895.1). Lineage (NCBI taxonomy): Eukaryota > Viridiplantae > Streptophyta > Magnoliopsida > Asterales > Asteraceae > Chrysanthemum > Chrysanthemum seticuspe. The sequence continues at coordinate 302,914,711 of BPTQ01000005.1, forward strand.
TTGGGGTTCTGAACGCTGCTAGGAAAACAATGGCAAGAATGATGGGAAATAATGAATTGGCATAAAAGAATCTTAGTTTAGCTTTTCAGAAAACCAGTTTTTAAAATGTCTTCGACCCATAAAGGGATGTTTGGTTTGGGCTAAAACTTGAGCCAAACTCATTTGTACCCATTTTGACTTTATAAGTCAAAGTCCATTCAAGGTTTTTAAGTTAGTCTTATAGGTATAAATCTGATTTAGCAAGTTTTACAAAAGTTGGGTGGGTATAAATTTTCTTTTACCTTTTTGTTACTGCACACAGAACAGCAGCATACGCGGCTGTTCAACCATATTTTTCACAGCTTATTTATCATCAAAATCTTTTCAAAGTTGCTTTCCTTAAGTCCTCACATACCCCTTTCAATATGCCTTTAGTTTAAATGCCCTTAGTTTCACCATGTCTTAGCTAAATTTGCATTAGAAAACTGTTCATTGGGCATTGTGGTTTCTGTTTCAGCAGCATACTAGCCCAAGTGGCATATCTTTTAGATTTTTCATTTGCTCAATATGAATCCTTATGCTCTGAAATTTGGTACACATAATCCCTGGTAGGTAGTGTAGTTATTTCTTATTTTTATGAATTTTTATGTGGTCTTTTAGATAGCTTTTTAGGAGCCCAAACAGCCCCCTCCTGGACTGTGTGCACTGCATAACAGCAGCCTGTTGGAGTCCATTAGTTTTAGCTTATCTCAGATTCCCACTAGCTTATTTTAGGTAAATTAGTTCCTTTTAGTTGATTAGCTTAGGTTTTCTTTAAATTATGCTCTTTAGTGCTTAGTTGTAGCTTATTAAAAGACTTCTGATAGTTTTGCACATAAATTCAAACATGCATTATTTTGTTAAGGTATATCAGGCTTGATGGCAGTGCTAACTAGACGGCTGATCCCACACAATCTGTTTTTATGTTTTATATTGTTAATATCTTATATTAGTGAATATATAGTTCTCGAGAAATTCAATGACGAAACTAAATTCTTGAGTAATATCCTATAGAACTATGACATGTTTTGCTATTATACACTAACGTAATAGAACTGAAGGTGCTGTCAGAGAAACATATATGACTAAAAAGTTTACAATCTGCATTGTCACAAAAATTGAATGTGTTGTTTCGGTCTTTGAGAGCAAGATGAACCGACTGCATACAACTATAAATGTTATCAATATGAGTTATGACTTATTCCTAACAGGTCAAACGAGTCAATTAAAAAAGCTAGCTAAAAGGTGAACGACTCAAACCAGTTAAAAGTCACCCATGGTGTACTTTTATTGCTTGCAGCATCATAAATCCAATTTTAAGATTGAAATGTTATACTAAAACAGACAAAAAAGTTGTTTGAGGGACAACTCAACCCGTTTAGACATGTTAACCAAAAGTCCAAAACCGTTGACCAACCAATTTTGCCAACTCCGCTAGACGCCCCTCCAAATTTGTATGTTTGATGTGATATAACTTAGTAACAGAAGCTTCTCACTGATCTTAGGAACTTGATGCTGTGCTTGAAACTGCACCTGAGATTAAGGAAGTTGTAGGTGATCCATATGCGGACCAAATCGTAACTTTCAACAACCACAATGGGGAGGTAAAAGAAGAAGAACAAGTTCTTCGGTCAGTATTCACTAAACTCATTTCAGTTGACCGTAATGTGATTTCCAAAGCACTCTTGAGATTAATTAATCGTTTGAACAGCGAAAGAGAGGTATCACTTTACATGCACCTTTTCTACAAGTTACAAGTCATTTCTGTAAGTTCGTTAGCAATAAGCTTTTATATTCTTCTGATCAGAAAAGGCAGTTAACTCATAAAGAAGAATTAGTGTTGAAACTCGAGATGCAATCCCTGATGATGTTGGAGTCTTAGCTGCCCTCCTCCTTAACCTCGTGAGGCTCGAACCAGGTGATGGTCTGTACATAGGAGCAAACGAGCCCCATGCATATCTGAATGGCGAGTGTATCGAGTGCATGGCAGCTTCAGACAATGTTGTGCGTGCTGGTCTTACTCCAAAGTACATGGATGTTAAGATCCTTTGTTCCATGCTCACATACAAACAGGTAAGTTAAAAAAACTGGAACATTATACTATATTCAAAATACTTCAATTATTAACGGGAGATTATGTTTTGATGTTACAATATCAGGGGTTACGTGAAATCTTGAAAGGGGTTTCTTTGAACCAATATGTGAGAAGATACATCCCGCCTTTTGAGGAATTCGAGGTTGACCGATGTATGCTTGACCAAGGAGCATCAGTTGTGTTTCCTGCTCTTCCTGGCCCGTCTGTTTTTGTGGTTATTTCAGGTGAAGGATCAATGTACACATCATCATCTGAAGATATGGTGTCGGAAGGAGCAACTTTATTCGCACCTGCAGGCGTGGAGGTTTGTGTGACTACGGAATCAGAGTTGCATATCTATAGATCTGGAGTGAACAATAAGGTGCTTCTGAACTTTTGACATGATGAGGATGTACAAGTGAAACCGATAGTTTATGTACATCTATGTATCATTATGTTTTGTAATAGTAAGCTGCTGTGTATATGCTCCAATAATTATACACAACAATAATTACTAAATAACAGTTTTTATTATTCCATTCTTTTAATACAACATAATAAGAGTTTACCCATTGTTTAAGAGTTAATTTTGTAGCTGTTGAGGTCATAAGTCATAGCTATGGTTGCATCTGAGACTGAACCTGCTCATGAACAGGTGTATCATTATCTATCATATGGTTGGCTAGGTTGTGGAATCATTGAGGTACCATTAAATAGGCGTTCGATCTAATTTATTTCCTCTAACATTCTATTAACCACCTTAGCCTGTGTTGCAGTGGTCTTCCCTTGCACAGTTTTGGTGTGTGGTACGTGTTATACATATGCTAGAATTTTTACGTTTCTACAATTACGAGTGACAAATAATAAAATTCCTTTGCTAGGTTCACACAGGTTGTTCCTTTGGCAGAAGACGACTTTTGAGAACATTATTTCAAATTTGCAGCATTCAATGAACTGGCAGCTCGAGCAGATAATCGGGACTCAATTTCGACAAGCGATTTAAGCCAAAATTAATAGCTTTCAGATGTCTCAAAGATGATGAAGAGAAAGAGACAAGAAACTCAGATCTTCAATGATGTCTCGAAGTTGAAGAAAAAGAGATACGAAACTCGGATCTCCAACGACTACAACAAGAACACCGCCAAAGGTGTATCATCTAAGGATCATTTTTTTATTCGCTAGGTTCGCAATGAATACAGAATCAAGATACTAGGGAGATACTAAGAAAAATTTCATGATTCAGGTTTCAACACGTACCGATTTTAACTTTAAATTCTACGTGTTTAATTTTGTGGGTTTTGAGATTTATGGTTTTCGGTATTGTAAATTGTTGTTATGATTTCCATTTTTTTTGTAATATGAAGTAGTGAAAAATGATGACATGATGAAAAGTTTAGAGGTATGACTCTTGGTTGTTTACAAGCCACTATAACACTTATCTTTCGAATTTGAATTTGACTCGGAGTTTAATTTACTTAAATAATCTTGGTGTGGTAATAACTCTCTTGCCAGAGATACCTCATGCGGCACATGACTTCAATTGCAAGGGTAGTCTGCTCAAATTTGCAGGTTGTAACACGATCATAGTGTGTTGGTATGCAGATTATTTACTTTCAATATAGTGTATTTTCTATTTGATATCTTAGATGAAATATGCATACGGGGTATACTTTGATCTGTAGTGCACTTGAAAAATAAATTCTAAGAGGAAACATGGGTTGTGAATTGAAAGTACTTATAAGTATGTTAATGTTATGAGTATACGAGCGGTTTAGACATGCAACTAACCGTAGCATAAAAAAATGTATATCATTATACTTGATCTCAAGTTCCAAAGTGATAAAATAAGTTGAAAAAAGGAGAATCTATCACAAGGAAAGTGGTATGAAATAAGATGTTGTTCATACGAAATGAGATTCGTGGCAGTGAAGGCTTATAGTATAAAGATGAGTACTAATAGAAACTGAATGTACCAAGTATGAACCAAACTGAATGCCGCAAATTTGAAATAGTTTCGCCTTAATCAGGTTGTTCCTTATAGTATATCATTATTTGTATCGTTAATGTATTGACCCAAAACTATAAAGTTAGTTTCGCTTTAATCTTAGTGAACAAATTGCCTGCGACATTTTAGATGATTATCCATTTATCATTCAACGATTACTCAATTCATTTATTTGATGTTAATTATAGTAATACAACCGAACATGTTGGCAAGTTACCACTGACTCACATTAGGCAAGATGGGTGATTAGGGTTGAATTAAGTATGGGTCAAAACGGGTCCAAACCGAAACAACTCATGGTTTAGCACGGGTAGGCTCACAAACATATTTTTGTAAATTAAATTTGGCCCTGGCACTTTCTATAACTTTTCAAATCTTCTTAAATCCAATGATGCTTCAGTTATAAATTATGACTGTAAAATAGACTTTGAATGTTACGGTTTCGGAGGTGTTAGTCATTAAGATAGACTTTGAGTTACTATGAAAAACTCGACATTTACTTCCTTTATCTAATTTATTTCAATAGTTTTTGACTCATTTATGCTCTAAACTGTGATGAAATTCCTAATACCAACATTACAGGTAATTTTGTTTTTCAAAAGGATTGGGTAGAAGGTTTCTCTAACTGGTGATAACAACCTTCTTACAATAAAGAAAAATATGTTAACAATAATTATAACTCATGCCCGCCCATTGGGCGGGCTTTGAAATCTAGTATATATATATATATATATATATATATATATAGTTGTTATGATTATGCTATTGTAAAGTCCGATGTTATAAGCACCGTAGTATGAGCTTTATTGATTTAGTATCGAGGAGGTCACCTTAGTCACATTTGAAGATTGGAGTTGGTAGTTATGCCAACAGTTGGAGAAAAGGTAGTATGCCCATCACGACGTCCTCTAATGACACATTTACCTTGCATTTCATGATCCGGTTTCTTGACTTCAAAGCTTGAACTTTGGGCGGACGGTAAGTGGTGATGACTTGGTTATAGATTTAGACTACATGCTTGTTTTTTTTCACCAATTATATATCCCATGTCTCATCCTACCCTTTAGCCATGAAGCGTGTCTAGGTGATGCAGCGAGCAATATTTGGTGTCTCGGCCATGGATTTGGTCATGTATCATTGATTTTGTCCACTTCGCCGTGACATGTTAGTAATGACGAGTCACCCCTTAACCCTTGTCGTGTCTACCCATATTGCCTTCGAGAATTGTTTTGCCCTTAACTCTAGTGGTGGAGATTTGTGTAACCGCCAAGCTTATGATAGAATACATGCTATGACTATGCGATTGAGTGATCACCCCGAAATTGACACTTAGAATAGTTGAGAGATGTGAGTGTTTGTTCCCCCTTCGTGAGGTGTTCGGCTTTGTTTTATTCTAGCATAAGGGATTTGTAAACTCATATTTTCCAGGTTATGGGAGATATCTATTTAGGAATCTGTCTAATAAGGTCTACTTGAGGGCAAGTAGAGTTCAAGTGGGGGGATATTTGATAACATCAAATAGTCCTGAATATTAAGTGTCAATTTCCTCCGATAATGCTCATTATTTATATCATTTATATGGATTTACGCTTGTTTTCCATTGTTTTCCACTTTCAGGTAAATTACGAGCATTGGAGCTAAAGAGACGCGGAACTGGAAACATATCTAAAGATTTATCACAGTATGCTATTTTGAAGAAGTTACGGCGTAACTCATCTCTCACATTATGCCGTAACTATTGCGTGACTCAGAATGCCAACTTATCATAAGGTTACGGCGTAACTCTTCCCAAAGGTTACGACGTAACTATATTAGGACAAATGAGGTTCCACGCCGCTGATACTTACGCCGTAACTACTGCATCACTTACGACGTAACCGAGTTTACTGAAGACTACGGCGTAACCACTAATAAGGTTACGCCGTAACCAGCAGATCTAGTGCATTTTACGAAGAAATAGAAGGTTACGGCGTAACTCCTATATTGGTTACGCCGTAACCCAAATCTGGCCTATAAATACCCCATGAATTCCAGCATTTCTAATCATCCCATTCCACACACAACACTCTGAGAACGTGAGAAAAAGCTCAAGGCAAGTCTAGGGGAGCATACGGAGCTGTTTCCAAGGGAGAAGTCACTCCATTACGATAAACATTAGCGTTTTATATTTCTTTTACTTTCAATTCATGTATTTATTACCTTTGAATATTGAATTGATTTGCATGATTAATATGAGCGGCTAAGCACCTTTTGGTGCTAGCCTAGTTATGATTCCTTAATTGTTTTGTTTGCGTTTACCTTTACTTCCGTACAATTATTTCTAAGTGTATGCATGCATAGTTCATTGGTAGCCACCCTTGGTTCGGTAGTTTTGAATGGCGGTAGAGGCCAATTTCCTAGGAGATATGACCAACTGACCCTAGGTGAGCGGACTGAGAAGGGAAGGGTAAGATATGACCAACTGACGACCCTTTCTACTTATACGATTTGACCAACTGATCACATATCGTTTGGATGAACTTAAGAATTAGGGGGTGTAGTGTCTAAGTTCCTAACGGATGGGCACTCACTATTATGAATCTAGCATGTAGCGGTACTTAATGACTTGGCTTAGGGGACCAGGAACAACAGGACTTATGATGGTGCGCCTGATTTCTCCTGTGGTGATATCTTTGCTGATAGGTTAGGGTGAATTGACTAAATGTTGTCCTCTCGAATTTGACCCCACCTGAAGTAATTGGAAGTAAGTAGACGTAGACATAACTAGCTAGGAGGATTAACTAGGTTAGCACCACTCTTCTCTACTGATTTCCCTTTATCCATTTATCTGCTTTATTTTATTCTGCATTAGTAGTTTAATTAATTAAATTCCTATCGAAACCTTTATTAAATCTGTGACACTAGACTTAGTAATAATCCAACACAAATAGCTCTAGGGACGACCTCGGCTTTACCGATTACTACACTACACGCGACCGGGTACACTGCCCGTTAGTGTACTAGGGTAGACCATAGATATAACGAGACACTATAAATTTAAGACCTGGTCAGTAAAACCTGCATCATATAACTACTTACTTTCTCAAATATTCCGATGTGATACGTGTACTCAAAATATTACTCTTCTAATACCTCTAGGAAACTTGCTAATATGATACAAGAAAACTTTTTTTACAAGCAAAATTTTTCAAATCATATGTGGCGCTTACGTGACGCTTATTTTGATGATATGACTGCTTATATGGATTTCAGTTAAAAGTTAAATAGAAAACTTATATCAAAACGATAAAATCTGTATCACATGTGTTAAATTGAAAACTGCTCTTCGTTGCCCCATTAATTTGTTCCACAAAACGATAAAATATGTGTGACATGTGTAATCGGCGATCTTCTCCATTTCTATCATATCCATAAGACCATAACCCTTTTTGCGAACTTGGTCTTCATTTTTGCATGCTTTCCTCACAGAAGGAACTCAGGAAGCAACTGCGGACAATTGCCACAATGATCAATCAAGACTTTTTAACTAACGACCTCAAGATAGCTCCACATTTTGTTTACAAAGCTAATTGGAAAACTAGATATATTGTTAACTTCTCGATGTAGCAAGTAGTAAAACATATTGGGGGCGAAGGGAACGAGGCAACTTGATTCCCTTAGCTTTCTTCAAAACTTGTATCTCCTCAACCAAATTTTTTTCCAGAAAACTTGAAACTTGTGTGTAGTTCTTTAGATAGCTGGTCTAGCATTTCAACCAATCAAGCATCATAATACATTTGTTTATTTTTGGGGAAGAGATGAGAGGTTGGAGAAAATGGGCGTTTGGATTGGTGGATAGTAGTTAAAGTATGGTGTTTGGATTAAAGTTTAAGTGACAAAAACACAAGACAAAATAATGTACTTTTTTACCGTTTTAGCCGTTCACCTGTCACACAAGTATTATACTAGCACAAAACAAAAAAGTTAGGTGTTAGACGAGTAGTTATTTGGTTTAACCATAATAGAACATTTGAAAAAGTATGTCTATTGTACGGCTTAAACTATTTTTGTAATAAATTTATATTAACCAGTAATTTCGAAGGTCTTGTATTTGTAGTATTTAAGACTCTTCTACCATATTGAAGAGATAGGGTGTGGGGGGAGGGGGCAGATGTAAAGTTAGTTTCAAGTCTTGTCTCTCTAGTTTCATTTGGAGTTTTTCCCGCTCAAAGTATTTTATCAAATCTCGTCTCTTATATAGTTCTTGGGAGATTGACCATTTCAAATCAGTCTCTAAACAATGGTGCTTTCATTGCTTTGACCTATGCCTTCAACACATAACCTACCATCACTTAGAGAGTCGATGGCATCCATAGAAGGCTTGTTATCCAAACTTGTTGCATCTCAAACCGCATTCACTTTCCAACTCGCGATTCTTATCAAAAAACAACAAAATACTTTAGCCCTTATTTAACCAATCGTTCAAACTAACCCAGCAAAATACCAACACATCAACCGTCATCATGCCACCACAAAACAAACTGAGGTTTCTCCTCTCGTGGGTTTAAGTAGCCGGGGTTTCACAGTGCAACATGCTGCTTTAAAAGCCTCCTCGTACAAAGTGACAAAACACGATAAAGTATGCACTGAAAATCAATATATTTTTATTCCTTTCGCGTTTGATACTTTTGGTTTTCTTGCACCTGAAGCAGTGGAGCTCCTCAACAGAGTATAACGAGTTATACATAGTGATATTATGACACTTAGATTCACAAATATTATTTTTAAAAGAATTAGTTTTGCCATCCAAATAGAGATAGTGGCGCAACTTGTTGCTCGCTTGCCTTCTACCTCTATGTAAATCCCAAATACATTAATAATACACTCTTATATTTAGGGAAAACAAAACAAACCACCCAACATCACGCCACCACCAGACAACAACAGGCTTGAAGTCCCATTCTCCAGCTTATCAAGGGCATGTTAGCCATATTCCTTTGCTTTGGAGGCATTTCCTCCCGCTCACCAATACCATCCCCAAAGTTTGTTTTTCTTGAACCCGAACACGACCCACTTGGGAGCCACATGACCGAGTTATAAACCCATGAATCTTGAGGACAAGATGCAGGGTATTGATACATGCTTAGAAGTAAAAATACCAAAACCAAAAAAGTCACAACAACGTTAAAAAACATCACAGATGTTGTACTGACTAAAGACAAAATCTGTGATAACCGGTAATTTTCAGTGCTCATTTTAGTAAAAAGAAATATATTTATTATTATCTATTTTTCATTTATGAACATTTCCAAACTCATTTGAATCGAGAATGAGAGGTTATCTCGTGAAACGTGACAAAACTGCTCATAACGCGTACCGTGTTAGATATTGGTTTTCATAAACACAAAAACACTCACATATAGGGTCGAATTATGCAAGAGTTTAGAGAGAGAAAGTAGAAGATGGGATCCTTTCTAGAGAGATAAAGTAAACAAAATAAAGAAAGGTTAGATTGAGTGAAAGGTCCAACCCTCCACCTTGGGAGGTAGAGGGTATTTATAGTTACATACTACACGTCCTCCTTCGGACTGTGGATCAGGCATACAGTGGGTAAAGACCCGTCCGTCCTCCACGGTGTTGCTCTAAACTAAATAACTAACTAAATAACTAGTAAATAACGTAATGTCTACGAGCTAACATATGCTAGACTAGAGTTGGGGTGACCGACTCTTCAACATGGATTTTCTAAATCCCAACAATCTCCCCCTAAGGGAGGTCACCCCATGATTTACATTATGATTCCTAGCATTCTATCTTTATCTTCATGCTCGAGCTCGTAGACTTCAATTCTTCATATCCGCAATCTTTGTACTTTGGTAGTAATACTTCAAAGTCCGACTGCTTTGTACTTTCAGTAGAGGTCTTTAACTGATCCACGTCTTGATGATCTTCGAGCTTTCTTTGAGATCATTGATCTGTGCTAAACAGTCAAGTCTAATCACTCAAGCTAACCACTTGTGAATGGCTAACCGTAACAGACTTAAAACTGCTTAAAACACAAATTCAATTAAGATCAGAGGAATATAGGGAATTCCTGGGTCGTTAAGTCCCACGGAGGATGAATTGGTGTTAAACAACTTCAGATGGTATAATGATCACTAAGGATAGTGATCAGTAGGGTTTTGGATGGAAAATTACCTAAAGAAAAGATTTACAAATTACAGCGACTTAAATGCAAATTAAGAAAATTAAAAAGTTAAAATCTATTAAATAAACGCTATCACTATTTTTATAGATCGATGAACGTTTATGAATTTATAAAATAAAATAACTTAAATAAACTATATTAACTAAAACGTAAACTCAAATTATCTAAAAACGTTACTTAAAACTAAAACGAGCGTTATTTACGAAAATGGCGCTGGAGCGCAAGACAAAACGTAAAATTTATGAAATAAAAGGCCTACGAGTGTAAAACTAATTTTCTTACGTACTATATGACAAAAGAAAATTTTAGAAAAAAGATTTATATTTTTTTGATTTTTATATTTTTTATTATGAATTAAATACGTTTTTACACTAATTAAATGATAAAAAATACTAAAACTATTAGGAAAAATCTGAAACTTTTATAGAAAATACTTTATACTAATACAGATTTAAGAAAAATAGAAAACTTGAAAAAGCTACTTTGAATAAGCTAGAAATAAGCTTAAATGTTCGTTAAGCTAAATGAGACAAGAGGGCTTATGTATTTGATTATGCAAATGATAACAAGAAAGACCCAAGGGCGCTATTGGTACAGGTACACACGCTAACACCCATATAAGGGAGAGGTCTCAGGTTCGACCCCTGCCTCTCCCTTTTTGTAAAACATTTTATTTTTGATTTTTCTTTTTGCAAACCTTTTAATCACAAGAAAATAAGCACTTTTGAAAACTACAACTTTTTATGAAAAGTACAAATAAGCTCAGTTTAAGCTAATGTTTCCAACAGTGGCAAGAAAAGAAAGAAATAAGCACAAGTTATAAGGCTAAATGGCTAGTAAGCTATTAAATAAGCAAAATGTAAAATGGAATAAGCTAGGAAACTACTAATAAGCTAGATACAACAACTGAATAAGCACAATCACTACTAATAAGCACTGAATAAGCTAATAATAAGCACAAATCACCACTGTTTTGCACAGGTCACTGTTGGATTAACTAGGCACCTTCTACCTTAATTTTAAGCACATGAATAAGCTATAAAATGAAAATGAACACTTGGAATGCCTAGTAGACCTGATGAGCTATCCAAAAAACTAGATTACAAAGATTGGTGTACACTATTAAGCTTGGTAGAAGCTTATGAAGAAACTGAAAAAACCATGAATAACTGATATTCACAGAAATTGGACAAAAACAAAAGCCATGAGCAGGCTTATTGAATAAGCTGCAAGTTGGAATTTTAAGCTTGTAACTTTAAGTTAGCTAGGTTGGCTGCTCAAAAACTTAATTTGCACAAGCTAAAGCTAATTAGTAAGCTCTGTGTGAGCTTATGGAACTAGGTGGCTAACTGGTGCACAGGGAAGGTTTACAAAAGAGGTGCTCAAAATAAGATATGGAAATAAGCACTAAATAAGTTAGAAAATGAAAACTAAGACTGGGACTAACTAGTTGACCAGTTCAGCTATTCAAAAAGCTAATTTACACAAATTAAAGCTCATTTATAAGCTCTCTGTGAGCTTTTGAAATAAAGACTGCACAACTGTGCAGTGAACATTTTTTTTTTTGACTTTTTATTTAAACTGCAAGTTTGACTATGATGAACTTATAATCTATTATACTGACTTATTATGTTATTATAAGCTATATTAAAGTGAGATTAAGCTAGAATACTAAGTTTTAAGCTAATTTAGTGAGATTTACAAATTGAAATCCTAACAGTGTACTGCAATAAGAAGTTAAAGGCTATTTTGACTTTTTAACTAATGAAGACTGACTTATATAACTGAAATGAGTTATTAGACATATGTATGACTTAGAACAACAACAATGAACAATAAAAATACCTTCTAACTCAGTTTAACATGCAGAACCAAACATCCCTTTAAGAGACTGTTAAGAAGCTTTTCAAAGTTTATCAAAGATTTAGACCAAGTTACTGATTATAAACCTTATGATATCATAAAATAAGACTAAAGAAGCATTAACTAACAACAATAACAACATACAACTAACAATTTAAGTTTAAGCTATTTTTACTGTTAAAATGGAATTTTTACTAACTTCTGATTTAAAAGAACAAACCACTTGTTTTAAAGCTTAGATATACTTAATTATAACTATTGATTATTAAGAAATAAATATTAAAACTACTTGACAACTTAAACAAAGAAATGCAAAAAATGATTAAACAGCTTACAAATGGCTTCCAACTGAAAATTGAGAACCAAGGCATAAAAACACATCCTAAAGCTTCCCATGAAGCACTAATCCCAAGACCATCCACTATATATCCTGCTCCAGCCTTCTTGAACCTTGCACCATGGATTTTTTATTTTCACTGATTTATTTGGTATTTTTATGAATTTTTGTGTTTTGGATACTAAACTGATTTTAAGGTATCTAAAAGCTTGCATAAGCTTTTTATGGAGCTTATATGACTTACTCAGTCCAAAGTAACCACTACTAACAACATTTCAACATATTGAGATTTCTTTGAAATTTGAAAATTCACAAGCTGAGATTGGAACTTAAATACTGAAATTGATTATTGAAAAAGTTTCAACATACACTGAAAATACTTAATAAAGTGCTTGAGAGCTAAGAAATACACTGGAAATAGAAAATTAACTAAAACGACATTAACTAAAACTAAACTACACTACTTGGTTCTTTCCTCTGCTTCTCATCCTTTCTTTATAGGCTTTTGAGAGTCCCCATATGCTTCTGAGCTTATCCCACGACCATTGGATGAGTCAAAATGATCCCAACCTTTGATTTGCAATTTGGCGCCAAAAAGGTGAACAGTAGTTCTGCAATCTTTGATTGTTTTTGGACCAGGGTGAAAAGGAGGGGGGACAAAAGGTGATAGATAGTGTGTTGAGGAGGAAAGGAGTGGGGAAACATTAAATGAGGGGAGGCTACAGCTGGGGGGTGGTTTCTGGTTTTGGTTTACAGTGAAGGTGAAGGGGAAGCACAGTACAGGCGGTTTTTATCTCTTTTAAATTTTGGGCTTGGGTAATATATTGGGCCAGCAGCTGGGTTAGTGGATTTGTGTTTTGGGTTTAGTTATAACAAAAGGTCCATTTGGTTTAAGTAAAAGGACCATTCATGTAATATTTGCAAAGTTTAGGACTGAAACTGCCATTCTTTCAAAATTATTCCAAGGGCCAAAATTGTTAAGTTAGATAAACCAAAGGACTTATTTTGCATTTTATTACAATTTAAAATACCCCGAGGACCATTTATGTAATTTTCCAAAGTTTAGGGGGTTAAATTGTAATTTCCTCAAAGTTATCAAAATAGTTCCAATTTGTAAATTCATGAATAGTACAAGGGTATATTTTGTAAAATTTCCATTTTTGAATACCCAGGGACCATTTTTGCCAATTTTGAAACTCTAGGGACCAAACTTGTAATTTTCCAAAAGTTTACCATAAGGACCAATTTTGTCATTTATTAATAGTACAAGGTTTATTTTGATCAATTTCCAATTTTAAAACCTTAAGGACTATTTTTGACACTTTTGCAAAGTTGAGGGACCAAAGTTGTCATTTTGTGATTTTTAAACTTTAAAGGGTTTATTTTGACAACTTTTGAATCTCAAGGACCTAAAATGATATTTTACAAGTTTTTGAATTACCAGGGACTGATTTTGACAACTTTTGTAACTTGGGGGACTAAAACTGCCAATTATGCAAACTTGATACGTTTTTCACCAGATTTTGATGTTTTTGCATTTAAAACATATAAAACACTTGTTTGTGATATTTTTATCATTTTGATGTGTTTCCGAGTGTTTTCAGATGTTTTTGCAGTTTAATTGATACAAAAATGATGAGTATTTAGACACTCATCAATCATCAGCCACAGTAAATCTCTGGATCACCCTTTATTGTGTTGCCATCATATGATGTTGTGACTTTTGGACCGACATGCTCACACTTTCAGGATCATGACATCTTTCCATCAGAGTAGCGGAAGCTTTACTGGTTCATGATATTTGCAGCAATGTAGCAGAGGCATAGTATAACAATATCAGAGCCAGGTTATGTAGATATGCACTAGTCATGATTTCTTCAATTAAGTGTGGATGCTGTGAGCATGCAACTTTGGATTGACTTCTCAATTCTGATCAGCTGCAACCGTACAAATGTACCTGCAAACAACAGTTATCAATAAAACACATGAAAGTGTCTTTGATCACTTTCGTTGAATTGAGGTACACGGCCCACGGTTCCCCGTCGATCAGTACAAGTACTGCCTGTGATCAGGTATAATTCCGAAGAATCTCCTTGACAAGGTTTCGCAGCTGTTCTAGCTGTTCTCAAACCGGAACGTCTGAAAGAAGACAACACGGAGTGAGTGAACCAGCGAATTGAGATTCACTAATTGATAAAAATTTGATTTGAAAACAATCGCGTATTGCTTGAAGAAAGAGTTTTGCAATACGATAAAGGTTTTATTAGAAAGATCAATTTTCAATCATAAATACTTTTTGTATTTGAAAAGAGTATACATTCAATGTGCTAGAGAAAAGAAGAGATTCGCACATCGAACGGTTTTTCCAAAAGTATTTTTTCAATCAGAGATACTTTTTGTGTTTGAAAACATGAATACACATTCGATGTGCTAGAGAAAAGAAGATTTTCACATCGAACGGTTTTTCCAAAAGTATTCGTCAATTCATTTCCTGGACCAAGGTTGATTCAAGAATGAATCGCCCCATCGTTTCTATCCAGTTGTCACAAGTTTGATCTTTTGGAAAGATCTCACATGTCACCCACCAAGAGCTTGTTTGATGTTGGCTCTAGAGGGATTTCCATCTTCATCGTGAATACTTTTACATATCACTCAGATGTTCTGGAAATTACCACAAGGATAATGCATAGGACTCTTAAGATATATTCTCACTTTCCACATTGTGTGAAACAGTGAGTCTTTATTGATTGTGTCCTAATGAGATTTTGTGAATGATCTCTTGGCTCTAGACTCAAAAGTGCACATTTGGTTTCCTATGCCGGAGACTAGGGAGATGGTCTCCTTCTTCAATATCAACTATCTCAAAGAGAGAGTCGATAGATTATGTAGGTTCCCCGTGAGAATGAAACAAGTCCTTTTAAGAGGAGCTTGAGTAGCTTGGGAAGTTTAGTGTAGTGCGTCACTGGGTCCATGACGTCTTGTCTTCAATACCGGCGTCACCTTGGTAACCACCAGTAGCATATGTATTGAACCCGGTTACTGCCCTAAGGTTGAATTATTTGAGGGCTATTTCTTTTCACCCTTTTTACATTTATTTCTTTTTCATTATTCAACCCCTTCAGTGCTTACCGAGACTTCATTACTAGAACCTTGTTGGGTTTATTCCAGTACTAGCTCTGTCTCAGTCCGTACTCTTCCTATATTCTCATTTTCTCCTTTTTTCATCATACCTAAGGACTCTACACTATCTAGTGGATTGTCCTTGGGTAGATCCCTCCGGCTCTGGCGGGATCATGGGAACGAATACCTAACCTAACCATCCTTATAAATCCATGCATAAAGTAAATTGGTCGGTCTTTTGGTATTGTTCTTTCCTTCTTGAAACCAATTGAAAAATCATTTGGAAAATCAATCAAGGTACTTGTGATATAAAATCAAAGCATTTTGTACCTTAATTGTTTTGATCATTTAGAAATGCTCCCCCTCAACATGTGCATATGATTTCGAAATTGTTTAGCACATGGAGGCAAGAGTTCTTTGAAATAATTTCTTGATCACAATTTCCATAGAAAAAGCCATTTGATTTTCTTGGTAAATTCTCCCCCTCAATATGTGCGTTGGATATTTGAAAATCATTTTGCACATAGAGGCAAGAGGTTTTTGAAGAACTTCCACGATTGCCAATAGAAACCATTCGCTCCCCCTCAATATGTGCATTGATATATGAAAGAGTTTAGTACAAATTAGAGGGAACTTGCACTTTGAATCAAAATGATCATCATTTATCAAATTTCATTATTAAATTACAAATTCTCCCCCGATCAAAAATATCAAACCCTTTGAGATTTTGGATCCCAAGTGATTTAGTCAGGTTTAGAAAACATGGGAGAAAATGTGGCCTTGTTTAAATACTCTTCTGGTTTTTGGTTAAATGCTCCTCTTCAATCATGTGCATCATGTATTTGAAATCGTTTGGCACATGAAGGAAGGAGTGCTTTTGAAACAATCACCCTTTTAAAACCGATTTGAGATTTAAATCACGATCTCTCCCCTGATCAAAAATTTCAAACCAATTGAGATTTTGGATCCCGATTGATTTAAATCATTTAGAAAGTTTTGGGGAAAGACGTGGCAAAATTTAATTTTGAAAAATGACCGATAAGGATCAATTTTAGACATTAAAGATAGTGTCAGGTATGATAGTTTAAATTGATCTTTAAGTAAAGTAAAATAATTTCACAATCAAACAAGAACAAAACAAATTTCATTTTGAAAGATCTTTGGGTTTCAAAGAAAATCATACCATGACATAACATTAAATCTTTAAATCACCACTTATTTTGTACAAATGGACTTGATTGATGAAATATTGTATGAAAATATTTTATTTTAAATCACTCTCCCCCTCAATCAATGACCGAAGTCGATGATTGAGTGACTTAAGTTTTGATAAAATAAAGTACGGTGATTTCCAAAATTAAGTCCAATTTATTTTCAAAACCAATATTTTTCCATTTTCAAAACAATATTTTCAGAAAGTTTTAAAAATGTTATCATCCACTAGGGCTGAGCATGGAAGGTTCAAAACCGAACCGGACCGACAAAACCGACAAAAACCGAACCAACCCGACAACCTTTCGGTTCGATTTCGGTTTCTTACAATTTTCAGTTTCAGGTCGGTTCGGTTCGGTTCGGTCCGACCCAAACCGACAAAAACATGCCCAAACACACGTAAACCAGACCGAACCGATGGACCCGACACTAAACCGAACCGAACCGACCATATTCGGTTCGGTTTCAGTTTAGGTTTTTTATGGTTTTCGGTTTTGTCGGTTCGGGTCAGTTCGGGTCGTTTTTGGACCGACGCTCAGCCCTATCATCCATTACTTGTCCTGCACAAAGATACGTTAGGTGGTGTAGAAGCTGCTTCTGTTGTTGCTGTAAGGCTGGAAGAAAACCATTTGCTGATGCAGTGAGACCTCTTACGTTGCATTCTATCATGCCAACTCTCCATAGAGGTCAAATTAAGCTCTGTTTCTTCATTTGATGATGAAGAAAACCATCTGCTGATGCAGTGAGACCTCTTACGTTGCATTTTTTCATGCCAACTCTCCATAGATGTCAAATTAAGCTTCGTTTCTTCTTTTGTCGACCCAAGATATAGTCACCCTTTCCTTTCGGCATCCAATCAACTTCTTATGCGGGATCCGGATAGGGAATATTCTTTTAAACCATGATACCTGCATATGTTAGTAGACACAAACAAATATATGGTGGTCGACGTCACCCAAACAACAATCGACTAATAAAAGTTAATTCAACATATCAATCAGATCATGTAAAGGCATGGGAATAATGTGTTCATCAAACTCTAATCATCTAATCCTAACAATCATATCCTAGGCACCTAGTCCTTCAATGTAGGTTAACATCATTTTTAGTTAAGCATATAGGATAATTAGATAAGCCCGATAGATTATATAAATTTGAAAAACATTCTCCCCCTCAATCAATGACTCATTTTCTGAAAAGTTTTAAAAGCGCTGAAGTCATTGATTGAGTTTGCAAATTTAAGAACATTCTGATACTGATTGTTTTTCAAGCAACTCATTTTCCACCAATTTTGTTAAAACAAATATTTTTCTGAAGAATTTTAGAAGGAAAAATATTTGAGTAGGAACAGCAGTCCTTAGACATACTTTCCTCATTATGTTTTAGGATAAGTGCACGAAATTTTTGAAAATTGGTTTAGCGCAACACTTTCCTTTCTTGAAGAACGGGTTGCTATCAGAAATAATAGCAAACCATAGTTTAAGCACGGGTTACAGTCAGAAGTAACTGCAAGCCATTTGATTTGTGACATGTTTTGAAAAGCAAATATTTACACCTCCTGCTCGAACTTCATCTATGGTCCCGTGCCATTATTGAATGACATTTATAAGACCGCAGATGTTATCGATACCAGAAGACATGTCTTTGAAAAACAATATTTTTGGTCTTTTTCAAAATTTTTTATTTTTTTTGGATTTTTATGGGTTTTTGTTGATTTTATGTTTTTCTATTTTGTTTTTATTGGTTTTATATTTTTGTATTTCGTTTTTGATAAATATTTACAGATAGAGTAGATGATATAGTTTAAGAAGATGATGATACGAGTACCGAGATAAGGATATCGAGCAGCCCCGTTGTAGAAGATAGAAGTCACCATCTCTTAAACATTCACCACCAAAGCTTCCAAGGCTCTTGAATCGAATAGAGAAATTGAGCCATTTGAAAGTGAGACTTTGGTAGCTTCCCCCCCAAACTGTAAATCTTCTTATTGAGCAGATTCTAAGCTTTCTTTCAAGCTTGCCTTAGCCAGATGCACAAAGACGTACACCATATCATCTATCTTGCTGCTCCATATAAGAAGGATCATCGTAAGTCTCCGTTCGGGGTTATATCATCAAGTAGAACAACAAAGAATCATCCCACACTTGAATAATCTTCTCAAATTCCTTTTTCACTGAATTCAGAAGCAATCCATTCCAAAAGGTGTCAAGAGAACAATTTCAACAAAAAGTTGAATTGATACAGTCAACCTCTAGGTAAAAGCTCAAGAACCCGAATATACATATACCCAAAGACAGAGAAACTTATAACATCGAAGTAGCAAATTAAGTCCGATATCCAAAGAATAACCCCGAAGTATACTTTTCTCTCCCCTTAGTCTATCAGATGGATGTAAAGACGGTTTTCTTAATGGAGATCTGAAGAAAGTGTATGAAGCTCAAGAACCCAAAGTACCCAAATGCCCAAAGAAAGAATAACCGATAACACTGAAGTAGCATGCTGAATCACTGATTATCTCTGCGGATGTCATCTCCGGAATAAGTGATTATCACAGAATCACTGATTACGCTCTCAAGTGAAACAGCTGAGCATCCCCAATGTACACAATTTCTCTCCCCTGATGATTGCGATAACATCGAAATCATCACACACTTGTGTACTTAAACTAACTCTTCCATCTCTTCCCCCACATAGTTGGAATAAGAACACTAAACGCCATGAGTCAAACCTTGAGTTTCTTTGCGGTAATGACATTTGTCTTCCCGGGATATCTTCAATCACTTAGAAGTATTAAGTTCATCAAGTTTACTCGCGTTTAGATACGTGTCTCCTTCCCCCTTGCTGGTTTTGATGCTTCAGAATCAGCAACACATTATACGCCCGTATACTGGAAATATTTTGAGAAGAACATCATTAGCTCAGATGTATATGTGAGAATCAACTTGCTGAAGAATGTGAGCAAGTCTAATTGGGGATTAACTTAGGCTTTTCACTCTCCCCCAATTAGTGCTCTCCCCTAAACCGACAATCTTTATGATGAATGCTTGAATTAAGAAGAAGTCTTTAGATCGTTAAATGCAACTCGTCTTTAGTCTTCTAACATGTAGTAGAGAATGTAGAACCGACTGTAGACTCGACCTTCTTCAAGATTTTCCAATTGGGGAATAGAAAGTCAACATCTTCAACTCACCAAATGCATTCCCGTTAACTTACAAATAGCAAATCCCCTTAAGTCAAATCCCTCCCAATCAAACAAGAACAGAAAGATGTTCATTAAGGAAATCAGCCCCGCAACTGGAAGCACTTTGTCATTAATCAAATCAGCCCGTGTGAAGATGTTAACCAACGGCTCTTAGAAGAAAACTCCATGTGAAGATGACCCGATAAGAAGAAGCTCGGTTCTTACATGAGTTTGGAGCCGTTTGACCATTTATTCTCATATATCAATCAACCATGCAGTAAATTCACACTTCTTCTCCCCCTCAAGAATTGCATACGGAGTTGCCATTCTTGACTAAACAAGTGAATATCTTTAAGATGTAGTCTCTTCACACTTATCCCCCTCAAAGGTTGCACATGATGTCACCATCGTCATTTTAATAGAGCAAGTGGAATAAGAAAACAATCAACAGTAGTTCGGTTCACTTGATGACTGAAGTGCTTGGAAAAAAACATGAAGCATGTTGATGAGAATTGTTGGATATTAGTTTTCACATATACATCAAACCATAACACAAAGTGGCGTATAAATGGAATTCTAGAGAGAGAAAGTTAGAGGTTTAGGGAACTTAGTGAGAGAAAGTGAAAGATATTATTATGAGCTCCAACTCTCTACCTTGGGAGGTAGAGAGTATTTATAGTCTTACATAAATCGCCACACATCGGGCTGTGGATCAGGCATACAGTGGGTAAAGACCCGTCCGTCCTCCACGGTGTTACTTAACTAAATGCTACTTAACATAAAAGAACTACGACTACGAGCTTTCTAACGATTACATATACTTGAGGTGACCGACTCTTTAATACCTGGAATTTCTAATTCCTAACAATCTCCCCCTAAGGGAGGTCACCTCAATCATGTACCAAAAATACATTGAATACAAATAGATATTACATTAACAATTGATCTTGCATTCTTGATGTAGTCTTTTGCTCCTAAGCTCGTAGTCATTTATACTTCACATTGCATGTTTGGTTACTTCAAGTGGAGGTCTTTTACTGATCCACGTGATAATAAATTTGTGCCATCTTTTGAGATCATCAGCAAAAAAACATCTCTGAAACATCCTTTGTGGTGTTGGTATTATGTGATGTTGTGACTTTAGGACCGACATGCTCACATTCTGGATCATGATATCTTCTCATCAGAGTAGCGGAAGCATTTGTTGAATCATGATATTGGCAGCAACGTAGCAGAAGCTTGGAGTAAAAATATCAGAGTCATTGATGCACTAATCATGATTTCTTTTGAGTTGAATGTGTTGAGTGAGCATGCGGCTATGGATTGACCGCTTCATTCTGATCAGCTGCAAACGTCGGGCGTACCTGCATACAACAGTTAGCAATAAATCGCATGAAAGTGTCTTTGATCACTTTCGTTGAATTGAGGTACACGGCCCACGGTTCCCCGTTGATCAGTACAAGTACTGCATGTGATCAGGTATAATTCCGAAGAATTTCCTTGACAGGGTTTCGCAGCTGTTCTAGCTGTTCTCAAACCGGAACATCTCTCAAAGAAGACAACACGGAGTGAGTGAACCAGCGAATTTTAAGTCCACTGATTGATGAAAAAAGATTTGAAAAACAATCGTGTATTGCTCAATAGAAATTGTTTTTGCAATACAACGAAGGTTTTATTGAAAATCAATTATCAATCATAAAAACACCTTTTGGTTTGAAAAATGAGTACACGGTCGATGTGCTAAAGAAAGGAGTTGTTAAGCACAAAGACCGGTTTTTCAAAGGTATCCGTCAATCCATAACCTGAACCAGGATTGATTCAAGAGATTGAATCGCCCCATTGTTTCTGTTCAGTTGTCACATGGTTGATCCATATAATAGATCTCACATGCCACCTACCAGGAGCTTGTTTGATGTTGGCTCCAGAAGGCTTTCCATCTTCATTGTGAATATGTATACACATCACTCAGATGTTCTGGCAATACCACAAGGATAATGCGTAGGACTCAAGATATAATCTCTCTTTCCACATTGTGTGAAACAGAGAGTCTTCATTGAAAGTGTCCTAATGAGATTTATTGATGATCTCGTGGCTCTAGACTCAATTTGTGCATATTTGGATCCTGTGCCGGAGACTAGGGAGAGGGTCTCCTTCTTCAATATCAACCATCTCTAAGAGAAAGTCGATAGATTATGTTGGTTCCCCGTGAGAATGAAACAAGTCCTTTTAAGAGGAACTTGAGTGGTTTGGAAAGATGAAGTGCAGTGCGTCACTGGGTCCATGACGTCTTGTCTTCAATACCGATGTTACCATCAGTAGCATATGAATTGAACCCGGTTTCTGCCCTAAGGTTGAATAAATGGAGGGCTATTTGTTTTCACCCTTTCCTCATTCAATTCTTTTTAATTCTTCAACCCCTTCAGTGCTTACCGAGACTTCATAGTTAGAACCTTGTTGGGATTATTCCAGTACTAGCTCAGTCTTAGTCCGCACTCTTCCCATATCTCATTTTTATCCTTTTATCATCATACCTAAGGACTTCTACACTAACTAGTGGATTGTCCCTGGGTAGATCCCTCCGGTTCTGGCGGATCATGGGAACACATACATAACCTTATCATCCTTATATCACCGTACATAAAGTAAAGTTGGTCGGTCAATTTGGTATTGTTCATCTGCCATTGGATCCAATTGAAAACCATTTGAAAATCAATCCAGATACTTGTGATATATTATCAAAACTTTTTGTGCCTGAATTGTTTTCGATAGATTTAGAACAGGTGCTCCCCCTCAACATGTGCATCAAATGTTTGAAATCGTTTTGCACACGGAGGCAAGAGGAAGAATTTACTTATTTGATTACCATTTTCTAAAAGATATCAGCATCACTTCCCTGATCAAATCAAGAAGATAAAGCATTTCCGGGAAGGATGAGGTTTTCATAAGTTTGCTCCCCCTCAATATGTGCCTCGAGATTAGAAAAGAGTTTTGCACATACTAGAGGGAACCTGCACATTGGGATAAATGATCACGTTTCAAATCATAGGTTTAAGATAGATGCTCCCCCTCAACATGTGCCTTGAAAATTTGAAATCGTTTGTCACATGTGGGAAGGACAGCATGTACATCCTTATAAAACCATTTACCGAATTATCAGTTTAAATCCAATTTAAATCACACATTCTCCCCCGATCACAATTATCAAATCATTTGAGATTTGTGATCTCTTATAGATTTAAATTGATTTTGAAAACTTTTAAGGAGAATTGTGACTTGATTATGAAAGCGTTTGAACTGATAAGGATCGGATTTTAAGACTTTAAACTCCATTGATAAAAACATGCATGTACATCTTTTGAAAATAATTTGAATGCCAAATAACTTTTTAATTTAATTGAAATCATTCTCCCCCTCAATCAATGACATAGGTTGTTGATTGAGAGATTGATGTTTTGACAAATAAGTCCAGATGATTATCAAAGATAGAGTCCGAGTTATTTTTCAAAGCATTTAGTTTTCAGCAGATAAATGTTTATAGAATCAGAGCATGGAATTTTGAAAGCATGATAAAACATGGCTCTGTTCTTTCTTTTAAAATGGGTTATTGCCTGAAATGACAATAAGCCATAGTTTCTCTTTCTCCCAAAAATATTTTTTGATTTTTTGAATTTTTGATTGATTTTTTTTTTTTTTTTTTTTTTTTTTTTTTTTTTTTTTATATATATAAAAATTCGAACAACATCTAAAGTCCCGTGTCATTCTTTGAATGACAACATCAAGACCGTAGATATTATCGAATCGAGATAAACATGACAAAATGACAATATTGTTTGAAGATTTTTCGAATTTTTCAAATTTTTTTGGATTTTGAAAGTTTTATATTTTTCTATTTGATTTTTGAGGGTTTTATAATTTTGTATTTTGATTTTTCGAATAGATATATACAAGAGATAGATGAAGATAGACCTTTACTCCTCGTCTTCCTCCTGAAGACGTTTGAGTGTTTCTGGTTGAAGGCTCTTCAAGCCTAGTCGTGGAAGTATGAACTCAAAACGTTCTCTTGGAAGAGCTTTGGTGAAGATGTCTGCTAACTGGTATTCAGACCTCACAAAATAGAGTTCCACCACACCTTTTTCCACTTGTTCCCTGATGAAATGATGTCGAATGTCGATATGCTTTGCTCTTGAGTGTTGAACGTTGTTGCATGAGAGAGCAATAGCACTTTTATTATCACAGTACAGAGGGATTTTGTTGAATTCAAAGCCATAGTCAGATAAGTGAGATCTCATCCATAAGATTTGAGCACAACAAGATGACATGGCTATGTATTTAGCCTCTGTAGAGGAAATAGAAGTACTCATTTGCTTCTTTGAGGACAAGCTCACAAGCTTATCACCCAAAAACTGAGCACCTCCAGATGTACTTCGACGAGTATCTTGACACCCTGCATGATCAGCATCTGCATAGGCTGTTATTGACATTCCGGTGTCCTTCGGGTACCAAAGACCCATATTGATGGTTCCTTGGAGATACCGAAAGACCCGTTTAACCGCTTCAAGGTGCTTTTTAGTAGGCTTAGCCTGGTATCTAGCACACATGCAAACAGCGAACAAGATGTCTGGTCTACTAGCAGTGAGGTACATCAGGGATCCAATCATACTACGATATTTCGTTTGGTCAATCATGATCCCTGAGTGGTCCTCATCTAGTTTGGTTCGATCAATCATGGGGGTGTCAACAGGGTCACTTGAATCAAATCCAAATTTCTTTAAGATCTCTGTTGTATATTTAGATTGATTTATAAAAATGCCTCCGGGACTTTGTGAAATTTGTAATCCCAAGAAAAATGACATTTGTCCCATCATTGACATTTGAAATTTTGAACTCATTTCATTTGAAAAATGATCACATTCCATTGGGTCTATCGAGGCAAAAATAATATCATCAACATAAATTTAAACATGAATTAAATGTTTGCCTGACTTCCTGGTGAACAATGTAGGATCAACTGCTCCTTTGCTAAATCCGGTAGATAGAAGAAACTTTGACAGTGTATCATACCATGCCCTTGGAGCTTGCTTTAAACCGTAAAGAGCCTTCTTCAAACGATAAACGTGAGTAGGATGCTCTAGATTCACGAAGCCTTCAGGCTGGCTGACATAGACGACTTCTTTGAGATCTCCGTTCAGAAATGCCGTCTTTACATCCATCTGATATACTACCATGTTCTTACTTGCAGCATTAGCCAAAAAGATTCTGATTGCCTCGATTGGAGCAACAGGAGCAAAAGATTCTTCAAAGTCTATACCCTCCTCTTGACGGTATCCTTTAGCAACTAATCGAGCCTTGTTCTTCAACACATCACCATGCTCATCAAGTTTCACTTTGAAAATCCATTTTAGAGCAATAATCATTGCACAATATGGAGCAGGTACTAACTCCCATACATCAAGTCGATCAAACTCATGAATTTCTTCTTGCATGGCATTAAACCAGCTGTCTTCATTCATGGCGGTTTTAACATCTTTTGGTTCGATCTTAGAGAGTACGGAGTTGAAGAAGCACCATAAGGCATCGATTGCAAGTTATTTGCGTGTTGATACTGGACGAGAGGGATTTCCAATGATGTTGTCTAATGGATGATCATGAGTCCATTTTCTGAGGTGTTCATGTGGTTGTTGTTGAGGAACTGAAGTAGCCGAGTCGACATCTCCTGAAGAAGATGGTTCTGAAGATGATTCAGGAGCAAATATATATATTTTCAAACAGAGCATCTTCAGGAGTAGCAAAGGGATTAACTTCATCATTGATGCTAGAAACAGTTCCATGATGTACATTCGAAGATTGATGATTTGTTGATGAGACATAGTGATCAGCAGCAGGCGCTTCTTGACTTAATGAGATTGAGACTGAAGGGTTGACTTCATTCACAGGGATAGGAGCAGCCTCTGTTGATGGATTTGACATTTCATCAGCATTTGTTTCATAGTGTTCATCAAACATTAGATCGAACAATTTCTTTAAATCATCTTCAGATGGAGGTACATATGGAGATGTTGGAGAGGGATTTGGTACAAGGGATGAACCAATGGAACTGTTTTGAAGTGAGGATCCAGAACTGGATTGTCCAGGAGCCATAGGACCACTGCGATAGAAACTCTCTCTGACTATCTTTATCAACCCATATGTAGACAATTTGAAGTGACCACTGATGAAGAAAACCTGATATACCAAACTTGAAACTGAAGAAGAATTCCATGCATTTGCATCTTAAGCTCGCCTTTGTGAATTTTAACTTCAATCTCAAATAAGTGATAATTGATTAACTCCGAAGTAATCAGCTTGTGTCAAATGCCCAACACGTGAATCAACGTACCACCGGATGTACGTCGATCCACTGAATGAACCGGAACAAATGATTTCTCGACATTAATGCATTCTTCCTAAAGGTATACATGTAGAGACTGATCTGGAAGATTCACCACAAATGTCTTCAAGCGAATGAGGTAGTCATTTTCCTTAATGTTCATGTGGTTGATTTATAGCGTGCACAATGAGAGGAACAATAATCCGTAAAGATTTGGCAAAGGAATACCAAAGAGCGGATCATTATCCATGAACAACAATCCGTGAAGATTTGGCACAGGAATACCAAAGAGCGGATCATTATTCAATAGTGCAACTTACAATATCATGATAGTCATTATAAATGCCTTGTGAAATAACTGGAGATAAGGTTTCTTGAGAATTCCAAGAAGTACTTCTTAGATGGTGAACCAGTTGAGTCAATAGAAACCGGAGCATGAGCTTCAGAAGCTGGATGATCAACATTCGTCGGAGGTTGAAAGTACTCATCAAACCTATCTTTGAAAAACAATGAATCCCAAACATTGATTCCCATTTATCCTTAGTAAGTGAAGCATTAGGCGTTGGAGGAGAGTCATCAAAAATCAAAACAATGAATCCCAGTTTTCCTTAGTATATTCACTCTTCATCAAAAAGAATATGCACTCATCATCATCAAAAATTAAGTCGTATAACCATTATTCAAACATCCATCATCATGTCGTATAACCATTATTCAAACATCCATCATCATGTAGTATATTCACTCTTCTCCCCCTCAAAAATTGCATCAGAAGTTGCCATTTTTGATTTAACAAGTGAATAAGAGTATACACCAATGAACGTAGATCCACTTGATGACTGAATGAGCGTGGAAAAACATGAATCTTGTTGATGAAGAATGTAGATGAGAATGGCCATTTGCGAGAGAATTTCTCATTAGCTGAAGATAAAGCGCACAGAAGAGCGTACACTTTTATTTTCTATGAGGAACGGGGCCTGAAGTGTTATCTGCAGACACCATAATGATGAAGTACGAGGCCTGAACTGATTTGAACAGACGTCATTGTTAAGAGCCCAGTCATATGTTTAGAGCCGCCCGAATCCAAATACCAAGGGACGATTTGTACGACCTGCTTTGAACAACAGACGAAGACAGAGAATTGGAAACATTGGATCCCCACGTGCTGATGGGTTCCTTTTGGTTAGCACAAACAATCTTTGAATCAGCAGAAACCCTAGATGCAATGACATTATTCCTAGGAGCTGAACTAGTAGAAGCATCGGACTTAGTCAAATGACATTTTGTGCTTAATGGGATTATTCTACCAGTTGGCTTCCAAACCTTAACAGGCACTATTCTAGGCATAGTGGATCTAGCTGAGGGGTAAGGTTTGCCATTTGTAAATATTCGACCTGTGGGCTTCCACTGAAATCCTACATTTGTAAACACATTCCCTGTAGGTTTCCGGGATTGCTTAATCTGTTTTGCTCTCCAAACTTTCTTAACTGGGTTATGAATCTTAGACCTAAAAAATAACACATCACATTTATCATGATTACCAGAAAATAAACATTTTTTACATGTTTTGCAGACAGCATGAGGCCTCGAATTAATTTCAGTAAGCATAGAGCTAATACTAGAACTAACACGATTCTTTTTGTTCAAATCAAACTTCTTGTCCCTATGGTGTTCTTTCACTTCCTTATCATTAACACTTTTAGTTTGCGTAATCCTATCCTTCTTTGCATTGCTTCTAGGTTTTGACCCGCAAACTTTAGTGTCAATCTATACATCTGTAGAAGTAACGATGGGAACATAACATGGCTTCACTATTTTCTGCATTCCTGGTCTAGAAGTGCTGGGATCTGAAATTCTAGGAGGCACATCAAAGGTTGCTTGCTTGAATTTCGACATGGAACAAGGCATATCAAGGGTCACATGCTTGGCTTTAGGCATAGAACAAGGCACAACTATTCTATCTCGCCTATTGTTAGATTTCGGACTTGTGACAATTACATACTCTAAGAGTTCCTGAGATCGTTTGGCATCCATGCAGGCATAGGCTATAGTACTATCAAAAGGTTTTTCTAATCTTTCATCTTCAACAATCTCACGGAGACCCTTCAAACTTTCCTTAAGGTATGAGAGATATGCTTTATGTGCAAGTTCATTATTCCTAATGGGCGGAGGAATATATAACATATCGATAGCATATTTATCACAATCAGAAACCTTAGGAACAGAGTATTTGCAATTGGGGATTGGCAACTTTCCTTTCACCTCACGCTTCAGATTCTCAATATCGTTAAGTAAAGAAGTTATCTTTTCAATTTGTTTATCATGATTAACTTTAAATGAATCACATAACTCTTTGTTTTGATCATTAACCTTTGAAATTTCAGCTTTAAAACAATCATTTTCCTTTTGCAAGTTATCAATTATGTTTTGAAGTTGGAAATTCTGAGAATCTAAAGGTGGCGGCATATGGGAACCAGTCACATCCTTCTTTTCACCTTTCAGTTGTGAAATTTGGGCTTTCAATCTTTTGATCGTGTGGCAATGAGCTCGAATTTGTTCATCACGTTTGCTAATTTCAAAAACTGCATCAAACTCAGGAGCATCAGAGGATTTCTTGATATTTGAGGTTTTAACATTTTCTTTGAGATGTTGATGTTTTAATTGCAAAGCAAGATGTTCAACTTCTAATTTAGAATAATGTTTGACCAAGTTATCATGATCATCCTGTTCTATTTTCTCATGCAATTTTGAATTTGTTGTTTCAAGCTCAATGACACGATCATGGGAGACTTTCAGAGCAACAGATAATTCATGAAATTGAGAAGCATTAATGGAACAATTTGTAGCAGTGAAAAACACATCTTGAGCAATACATTCAGAAATCAAATTCTCATTCAGTGTATGCAAGTTCTTCCTCTCAATCTCATTATATTTTAATTCTCTCTCATAATCACTAACCTCAACAATCATTGCATCAAATTCCTTTTCCATTTCTTTAATGTCTGAATTCATTCCTTTTTTAAGACTCTCAAAATGATCTTTTAGTTGTTTAAAGAAAGGCATGACTTCAGTTAAATAACATTCTTTAGTTTGCTCAAAACCCCTTTCTCCTTCAGTAATACCAGTGGGTGTGATCCTTTTCTTGCAAGTTTTCTCAAAATCAACAAATAGTTGAAAGATAACATATTGACTAATTAAGGTCTTGCTTTTAGTGGCAATTGTTCTAGGAACAAGATGCATTGGTGTATTCGGAGGATACACAGTCGCTCTAGGCATTTTCCTAAGGGGAGGGTTCGTTACAACAAGATTCTCTGCTTTTTGCTTATCTAAATCCTTTTTCCAGAACACTTGTTCAGGGGTTAATAGAGTCTGAGGCTTAAACTTGTTCAAGGAGATCCAATTTTCTTTAGTGTAATTATGGGGTTTAATCGTTATGTTATTCTTTTTACACTCAGGATCATTTAGCTTCTTATCCATTATCTCCCTAGATGCAATATCAAGTTTTCTATCTTCCTCAGTGCACTCAATGCAACTAGGTGTCTGTCTAGGTTTAAGAATCTCATTTCCATCATAGATTACATTTTGAGCTGCTTTTGCTTTCTTACCATACTCAGGATTGGGTTTATCTATAATGGGAACACTGTGCTTATCGCTTAAGACTCTGTGCTTAGTGATCATGTGAGCAGTCTGAATGGTATTCCCTTGTACGTACAACTTATTTTCAAGCTTGTTTTTCAAAGTTTTTAGATTGGAAAAATCATTCAAAAGTTTTGATTCCTTAGCCTTGAATTCTTGCTTAAGCATTTTAACATTTTCTTGAAGTTCGTGTTTTTGCTTAGCAATTTTAGAAAGCTTTTCTTGTAAGGAGTTTAACTCTTGTTTTAATACTTCTTCTCTAAAATTACTTTTTCTAATGATTGTACGTATTTGGACATCCATTTCCTGCTCACGGGTTGTCAACTCAAACTTAGCACGCTGTTCATAAATAGCAACTTGATCCTTATAGGTATTGAGTTCAGTGGTCAAGGAATCATCAGGCACAAATGCAGTGTACTCATGCAATTCATAATCATCATTTTGAGAAGAAGATGCATACCTAGGTACTGCAGAAACTTTCATGCAACTTTCCTCTGCATTAACATGCACAGGTTGTGGCCGGTGCATCTCTATCTTGGGTACATCCGAAGCTTCCATGGAGCGTTCCTTTGCATTAGCTTGCACGGGTTGTGACTGGTGCACCTCTCTCTTTTGTGAACATGAGCATGAAGATTCTATTTTAGCATTGTCCGACTCATCATTATTTGTTTTCTCTAACATTCTGCATTCAGCAACACCCGATTCTTCCACAGATACATTACCCAACTTATCACAACAATCTCTCAACTGTACCTGACACTCATTCACTTTTTCATCCTTTTGTGCAGTTTCCTCAATGTACTTTTTTACATTATCCATGAGTTGGATAAATGTCTCAATGAATTCCTGAATTTCCATTCCAGTATGTTTTTTGAAGGAAATTCCAGTCAAGTGTTGATCGTAATCTGCTGAATATTCTCCACTTATGAATGGCTGAAATTGTTTGTAGATTACTTGAAGAGCTGCACTAGAACCATCTTTTTGAACTTCTTCATTGGTAAGTTGCAGCTTTAAATGCTCTAAGTTCAACAGCAAGCTTCTTGTCAATGTAGGTAAGTCCTGGCGGAAAAGAGCACTACATGTTCGATCCCCAGCTATGGATAACAACTGTATGAGGTGCAGATGAAGTATTTGATAGGGCTCAATGTTGCATTCCATATGCATGGCATTCTGTAGCAGGTGCAATTCATTCTCATTGTACTCAGAACATGAAGATCTCACATCCTCGTTGTTTAATTCAAACATCTTTAATCGTTCAGTGTAGCATCCATTATCATTATTATCCACAGCATCATACAATTTAAGCACTTCTGAAATCACTGGGTCAGTAGAGTAAGACATGATGTGGTAGAATGCACGGGATTTTACAAGTCTATGATTTAAACCGAGAAATAGAATCTTTCGCGGGATTTTACTAAAATCAAGACTAAACCGTTAAGCAATGACCAATGGAATGTGTTAAGACGACTAATGGATCGACACAATGATAGACAATTGTGTGTTAGGTCTTATGATTGTTTGTGGGATAAGCAGAGATGTTGTTTGGTTGTGATTCGGATTAGTTTATGCCCGTTTTTCTTGAGAAATTTAGGTCTAAGAACTTAAAAACCTCAATAACTTCTGTTTGGAGCGGATTTAGACCTCGAAGATTGACCCAAATGAATTTGGCATGCCATTCTCCTCGTTCTCACGGTCGTTTTGATGGGTAGAACGCTGAAAACGGAGTAACGGTTCAAAAGTTATGGCCGTTTGAAGTTTTGACGGGAAAAATCAACCAAGTCGCTACGAATTCTTGAACCATGTCGCTAACAACTAATTCGCTATACCACCAAGTCGCTACAGTCCCAAGTCGCTAAATAGCAACTCGCTAAGCCTTAAGTCGCTAGCAAAATTTTGGCAGCAATTCGCTAATCAAGTCACTAAAGATTCAAGTCGCTAAATAGCAACTCGCTACTGACCAAGTCGCTAACACCAAGTCGCTACCCGTAGTGGAGAGTACACTACTTGTACTGTAAGTCGCTAGGCCTAAGTCGCTAGCTCCCAAAACTGCAACTCGCTACAGAATTGTAAAGCAAGTCGCTACGAAGAAACAAATCCGTATGTCAAGTCGCTAGCAAGAAAAACAACATAAACATCACTTTTCAATCCAAAAACAACCCAACCAAGATGATTCAAGCTTACCAAATGAAAACCTAAACACTTATGATGATTCTAAACATAAAAGTACAAACAAAATCCAAGCTTTAACACAAGAAATCAACCAAATGATGCACAAACCACTAAACTTTTTCAAACTCAAAAACCACCTAAAAACCACTAGAAATCCAAAGATGTGCACGATATGATCTAACCATGGCTCTTGATACCAATTGTTGGATATTAGTTTTCACATACACATCAAACCATAACACAAAGTGGCGTATAAATGGAATTCTAGAGAGAGAAAGTTAGAGGTTTAGGGAACTTAGTGAGAGAAAGTGAAAGATATTATTATGAGCTCCAACTCTCTACCTTGGGAGGTAGAGAGTATTTATAGTCTTACATAAATCGCCACACATCGGGCTGTGGATCAGGCATACAGTGGGTAAAGACCCGTCCGTCCTCCACGGTGTTACTTAACTAAATGCTACTTAACATAAAAGAACTACGACTACGAGCTTTCTAACGATTACATATACTTGAGGTGACCGACTCTTTAATACCTGGACATTCTAATTCCTAACAAGAATGGTCATAAATAAGAAGATTTCTCTTCTTCCGAAGATAATGCGCACTGAAGCGTACACATTTCTTTTCTTTACAGTACGAGGCTTGAACTGTTGTGTTCAAACGTCATTAGAAGATTTCTCTTCTTCGGAAGATAAAGCGCACTGAAACGTACACTTTTCTTTTCTTTAGAGTACGAGGCTTGAACTGTTGTGTTCAAACGTCATTGCCGATTGAATATCAAGGTTGAGTTACTTGAACCCGTGACTTATGAGATATCAATCCTTGTGTTATCCATACTTTAAGCCAGTTCATGTATTGAAGGATCGAAGTATCTGCAACTGAGTAAGGACTACCTGCACTAACATTACAAGCTTGATTGCATATATATTGGTTAGTGACATTAGTATCCAAACCCTTTGGGGTTTCACGGTCAACCTTGATTTTGCCATCAGAAAACAGCTTTCCGGTAGGTATCCACCTAATTCCAACATCCTTATACATTCTACCAGACGATATCCACTTATGGCAAGGTCTAGGATTGTTGATATTCTTATGCACAGTGGAAGACTTATCGTTATTCCTAGACTCCAAAGATTTAGCAGTTGGGATCCATCTAGGCGAAATTTTAGGTTTGTTTTGCATCATAACATGTTGAACCTTAGCCATGTTAGTAGTCTTAGTGGATTGTACCTTAGCATGTGAATTAGGAAAATGTTTCTTATTCGGAAAAGACTCAGAATTTCTAGTTTCATTTTCAACATGCCTAGCATTCTTCTTCATGTATCTACTCTTAGATGTAAGCCAACCCCTAGTCTTTTGAGTGTTCCTAGGTAATGGTTTACTACTACTAGTAGTGCATTAAAATCTCGTGGAATTCATCACCCTAGGTCTTGCACCTAAAATTCCGTCTTTTCGAATCTGTGCCTTTTTCCTAGCTTCTTCTAGATAATAGTTCTTCCACAAGTCATTCATATCCTATGAATTCTGGGTTTTAATGCTTGGTTTTGACACTGTTTTTGAACTAATCCTAGAGGTGTTGGGAGTAGAAGTAGCTACTTGTTGAGGGTTAACGGAGCTAGAAGCATTATTCTTAGGTAACTCGGGTGAAGTGACTGGTTTTGACAAAACTTGTATCGCATCAACTTGGGAGGCAAGCCTTGTCTTTAAAGATTTTGTTCTTTCAGATGTAAATGCAGTAGGCTGCCTAATAACGGACAGGTCTCTAGTGGGATGAGAAACTGGCTTCCCCAAGGTTGATGGTTTTGTAAACTTAGTGTTCACACTTTTCCCTATGGTTTTTCTAAGCTCATTCTTTAAGGCAACAATAGAGAAACTCTTTTCCTGAAGTTGAGCTTTGAGTTCATCAATTATTGCTATCAAAGAGTTTGTTTGTTCCATTGACTTAGTTCTAGCTTCTTTGACAGAGTCACTTAGTTCTATGTGATGCTTTCTCAAAGTCTCATTTTCCTTTAGTAATTTGGCCACACAAACCGCTAATTCCTCATTCCTCATTTGAATATCATCAATAGCATTAACATCGGAATTACTTGTAACCAAATTACTTTTCACATGCATGTCAGAAATATGTTTCTTCAAATTGTTGATAGTCGAGTTTTTGGCTTGAAGCTGAGCTTTTAAATTGTTTATTTCAAAAAATTCACGAAATTCAGGAAATTCCGGATTTTTACATGGTTTCTTAGTTTGAAAACTTTCCTCCTTTCTTTGTATTGCAATTTCAAGTGAAATGCAATGTTTTTCAAGTTTTGAGAATTTGTTTGAAAGTTCATCAAAAACCTTTTTATCAACCATATCATTTGTTTTGAAATTATTAGACTCAGCCTCAACCAAGGAACATTTATCTGAATCATGTTCAGCATTAAGATGAGTTTGTTTAGGTACATTAGCAGATGCACTATGTTGAACAGTTAAGGGCACCTCATCACATGACACCTGTTCATTTATTGGTCTGATATCTGCATCCACATCATGTGTAACAAGAGTCACCGAACTACTGGCTGTGTCAAGCTTATCTGTCTCTGAGCCTCTGTATTCAGTGTCAACTGATCCATCATCCGATGCTTTGTCCATCTCAACACTACAATTAATTGATTATACCCGATATTCATTCACCTTTCTGATCACAGCATCCACTTCTTGTGTGACAGGAGTTACTGAGCAGTTGGTTACATCATTCTTTGTTGTCTCTGATATTCTGCATTCAGCAACACTCGACCTTTCAACTGATGCATTACCCGACTCATCACAACTATATCTCAATTGCATCTGACACTCATTCATGTTTTCATCTTTTTGTGTAGCTTCCTCAATGTACTTTTCCACATTATCCATGAGTTGGATAAATGTCTCAATGAACACGCTAATTTCCATACCAATGTGTCTCTTGAAAGACATTTCAGTCATGTCTTGATCATAATCTGATGTAAATTCCCCACTGATGAATGACTGAAATTGGTTGTGGATCACTTGAAGTGCAGCACTGGAACTATCCTTTTGAACATTTTCTTTATCAAGTTGTTGTTCTAATTGTTCTAAGTTCAATAGTAATGTTCCCGTTAATGTGGATAAATCTTGACGGAAAAGGGCATTGCATGTTCGTTCCATTCCTATCGGTGTGAGTAACATGAGGTGTGAGTGAAGCTTTTGATAAGGTTCAATGTTACTTTCCTTTAGCATGGCATTCTGTAGCCTAAACAGGTGCAATTTTCTCTCTTCAGACTCATAACACGAAGATCTCACATCCTCATTGATTGATTCAATCATCTTTAACCGTTCAGTGTAGCATACATTATCATTGTTATCCACATCATCATATAATTTAAGTACTTCCAAAATCACTGAATCAGGAGTGTAAGACATGATGTTGCTGTGTACACGGGATTTTACAAGTCTATGATTTAAATCGAGAAATAGAATCTTTCGCGGGATTTTACAAAATCAAGAAGAAACCGTTAAGCAATGACCAATAGAACGTATTAAGATGACTGATGGATCGGCACAATGATAGACAATTGTGTTTTAGGACTTATGATTGTTTGTAGGATTAGCAGAGAAGTTGTTTGGTTGAGATTTGGATTGGTTTATGCCCGTTTTTATGAAGAAATTTAGGTCAAAAAACATAAAAACCTCAATAATTTTTTTTTTTTTTTTTTTTTTTTTTTTTTTTTTTTTGGGGTAAAGGGCATTCCACCCGGTAAAATATATTACTTCAAAAAAACATTTAAGTACAATGGAATGTGGCTGAGATACCACATTAACCGCAAGCAATCGCTTGACACAACCACTAAGTCATTTATGACATGCCATAAATGACAACTAGCTATAACCAACTAGACCACCAAACCAAAACCAGCATAAAATAAAATACATCAAAAAAGTTTATGCAAAAACCTTAAACAACCTAGCCAAGACAAAAATCTTGAATTCCAGCAGCCTTTAATTGTGCAGGAGAGAGGTCAAAATCATCATCATCGTAATTGTTCACATCACCCGTATCCATTTTCCGTTGCTCATGAATACTATGTTCCTTACCACTACTTCCAGAATATAACGTCCCAATATGATCATCAAAAACTTCATCATCATCGCTATCAAAAACTTCCACATTACCCACCTTAGAGAATGGGTTACCCACAACCTCAATAACTTCTGTTCGGAGCGGATTTAGGCCTCGAAGGTTTAGTTTATTCGGCGTGCCATTCTCCTCGTTCTCACGGTCGTTTTGATGGGTAGAACACTGAAAACGAAGTTACGGTTTAAAAGTTATGGCCGTTTGAAGTTTTGTTGGGAAAAGTCAACAAATTGCACTAGAGACAACTCGCACCCAAAGACAACTCGCTTAACAGACAACTCGCATAGGCAACTCGCTTAACAGACAACTCGCTTAACAGACAACTCGCATAGGCAACTCGCTTAGGCTGACAACTCGCATAGTACACAAGTACACCCACTACTTTGTCCTTTTTGTCGTTTTGTCTCAATAGACAACTCGCATATAGGACAACTCGCATATAGGACAACTCTCTTCACAAATTAGGACAACTCGCATACAAGCATGGGACAACTCGCATATAAGAAATGCACAACGAGACTCAACTCGCATCCAAGAAATATTCAAAAAGACACCACTTTTCAATCCAAAAACCACTCAACCACGATGATTCAAGCCTTCCAAATCAAAACCTAAACACTTATAATGATTCTAAACACAAAAGTACTATCAAAATCTAAACTTTAACACAAGAAATGATCCAAATGATGCAAACTACTCTAAACTCATTCAAACCTAAAAACCTTATGAAAACCACTAGAAATCCAAGAACATGAAAGATGAGTGATCAAACCATGGCTCTTGATACCAATTGTTAGATATTGGTTTTCATAAAAACACAAACACTCACATATAGGGTCGAATTATGCAAGAGTTTAGAGAGAGAAAGTAGAAGATGGGATCCTTTCTAGAGAGAGAAAGTAAACAAAAGAAAGAAAAGTTAGATTGAGTGAAAGGTCCAACCCTCTACCTTGGGAGGTAGAGGGTATTTATAGTTACATACTACACGTCCTCCTTCGGACTGTGGATCAGGCATACAGTGGGTAAAGACCCGTCCGTCCTCCACGGTGTTGCTCTAAACTAAATAACTAACTAAATAACTAGTAAATAACGTAATGACTACGAGCTAACATATGCTAGACTAGAGTTGGGGTGACCGAATCTTCAACATAGATTTTCTAAATCCTAACATACCGGCACAACCATAACTCAATAAAAATTTCTAAAGTGATTATTACACTATTATTGAAAAACTAGTCGTGTAAATATTCATTTTTATTGGAAAAATTATTTCAAACACAATGGCGTGATTTTCGAGTCATGAATTAAAATTTTGCTAGTCCGAACGAGTCCCGAACACAAAACCAGAAAAATTATACAAATGGTCCCTGGGCAGGAGTTTAGCCGCCGCCCCTCTACTCTAGAAATTGACGATTTTGACCCTTGTGGTTTATTGGTCTATAAATAGTACATTTTAGGGTTTCTTAACCCTAATTCACACACATATAACCCACTACCTCTTTCTCATCTCACCAGTACCGTCATCGATTTCGGCCAGATTTTCCCGTCACCCTCCACCACCGCCGTCGTTCTTGCTGTCGTGTTGCTTCCACCACCACGAGAAGAAAAGGGTTCGTTGGGTTGGGTTAGAGTGAGGGTACAATTAGGGTTTTGGTCGTTGTTTTGGTTCGTGAATAACACCACCACCGCCATCATCTTCTTCATCTCTCTATCTCTCTCGTTCTTCTTTTTGGTATGCCGACAACACCTATCTTGTGATTGACTTTTTATTTAAAACCGGCTATAAATCGAATATACACTTCGTTGATAAATACTTGGATAAATTTTTTTTTGATAAATTATCGTGTGGTAAAATCATTAAAAGTGGTGTTTGTATAATTTGTTGTTGTTAATGAATCGGGTCAGGTTGAAACCCGATTAGGGTTTCGAGTCGTGATTCGTAAGGGCCACGAATTGGTTTCGTATTTGCTTATTTTCTCATTTTTGTTCTCGGTTGTATATGGATTTTCTTATTTATTTGGTTGTAATCATTCGAGGTCATTTTAATTTGGTTGAGTTACTTGTTTTGACTTGGTTTAGGTGTAAACTGGCTCGACAAGACCACAATCGTGGTCGTGAGTCTGCTTGGTAATATTAACGAGACACCATGGGGTGCTCGTTTGTGCCTTTGGCTCAAAAAGGGAAAAACCACAAGTGTGGTTGGTGTTCGTGTTGTTCTCGTATCATGACCACACCCACGAAGGGTGTTGGTTCGTGATTGGGCTGGTTTAACGAGGAATACATGAGGGTGTGCTCATTTGGATTATTTGATTCGGTTTGATAACAGTAAAAGGATGTTTGTAATTTGTGTAAAGGATTGTATTTGTGTTTGGGTAGTGTTAGAGTGTATTGGGTCTGTGCATGTAGAGTGTTGCTGGGTCAAGCCCAATCAAGGGTGCGTTTGGGATAACCACGGGCCGAAGCCCAATGTGGTTATGGGTTGTGTTTTAATTTTGTTAAACTGGGATGAGACCAACAAAATAAAAATGGTGCGTTTGGTTTTTGTCTTTGCTAAATGTGTATATGTATATTGCATATTAATTTGCTTTTATTTCTTTTGTTAACTATTTTTGGTTATTGGATATTTCACTAACGTACCGCATCTGTTTGTTGTGATCATTGATACATTTCAGGTTTGTTTTTGGGATTGATACGTGATACTTGAACTTGACATTTTTTTGACTTGGATTATATACTTTGGATTAGACTTGACAATAATGGACTTATACCGGACTAATACTATTTGGAAATTGGACAATTGGACATATATCGGACTACGGACTCGAGACGGTATAATATATTAGACTCACGACGAATTTAATATATTAGACTCGTACCGGACCTAAAGTATAAAACTAATACTTAAACAAATAATAATGAATCATAAAACCGGCAAACAATAGATATTCTTAAATTGGATTTATTAAATTGTTTTAATGTTGTAACGTGTTTGGATTAACAAACACGAACACTTGTTAAACCTGAATTTATCGGGAAATACAATTTGAAAACTAAATTTTATTAAGTCACGATGACTTGAAAATGTTGTATAAACGAAAGCGTCATGCCGAAATTTATAAAAAATTCCGAACTTATACCTTTATTTCAAAACCTTTTTTTTTTTTATTAAAACCCGACAAGAAACTAAACTTATAGTATA
Organism: Chrysanthemum seticuspe; assembly: GCA_019973895.1. Taxonomy (NCBI): domain Eukaryota; kingdom Viridiplantae; phylum Streptophyta; class Magnoliopsida; order Asterales; family Asteraceae; genus Chrysanthemum; species Chrysanthemum seticuspe. The sequence goes on from BPTQ01000005.1 coordinate 302,954,208, forward strand.
TTAACTTGTAAATTTTATTATTCGATTTATTAATCCAAGTTTTCTTAAATAAAGTTTTCCAAACTTAAATTATTTTTCCAAATCAAATTGACTTTCTAGAATTATTTGGATTATTGGGTAAACAACGAAACTTATTAGTGACTCATTCTTTTATTATTCTCTTTCATCCCTTTCTTGTTCATTCTCTAATTCTCCAAAATTCCTATTTCGGTGTGGGTTATATTCTGAGTCTATGTTTTCTTACCACCACACTAAATGTTAATATTGGATTTCCTTACATTGGTATTAAACATTTTTACGACATTGATAATGGATTTTTACAAACATTGATACGAGTATTCCATAAAAACAAAATTATTTTATCTTTAAAATCTAATATACTTTATATCATTTTACGGGACAAATTCTAAAATAAACTATATAATCATTAGGTTGTGACGACCCAGTACCGTTGTGACTTGTTACCATTTGATACTTGTGATACTTTGATTCTTCATTTCAAAGGTGAGTTTATAGCTTCACTTTTACTCTTATTACTTGTTTACAAAACTTTGGGGTTGAGAAACATGCAAAACACTTCATGGACTTGAAAACTGAACTTATGCTTTTATAAAAACTATTACGTAGCAATTAGTCTAAGTCTTTGTAATCCTTTTTGCCCAACTCATGAACCGTTAATTTATGTGGGAAGCGCGAATGCTATAGATAGATCTATCGGGGGTGATCCCCCGCCCGACTTAGTCAAGCCAACCCGATGGGAGTATAACATGTCGGAATCAAAGTGTATCGAGGTAAACACTTGCTGGACCTTTATATTTCAACATGCTTCTAGAGCATGCACACTGTCGTAGCTTCTGTTGCATGAAACTTAGCGCTGGCGTAATAGATTCTATTTGTGAATAACACTATATGCGCGTGGTGCCTGGATGATCTGATTAAGGTCCAATACAATGCTTTATAATTAAACCTATGAACTCATCAGCTTTTTGCTGACTTTTTAGCATGTTTTCTCAGGTATTTGATTCTGGATGTTTTAGTGATTTACTTTTGGAGGCGCTTGGCAAATGGCATGGTTAAGGGATCAAGTTGACTCTGATATACGTTTGGGACCATTTGAATTATTTTATTAGGCCTTATTTTCGCAACTTTCTTTCGAGCAAATGTAAAACTTAATACTTTTGAATTATATAATATTTTTTAAACGGATGAGGCAACTTTGTTTCCTAATACTTTGTGTTGTGTACCAATTGAGTAGTATCCTACAGACTAATACCGTTTTTCGCTGCACTATTTTTGGGGTGTTACAAAATCAAATGAAAGACCAAAACCATTTTCACATTTATTTAGTTTTAATGCACGTTGATATGTTGTTGCATGCATTTAGGAAGAGAAGTGGACCACCAGTCCACCACTTCATGCATTAATCCCATGTTTTAGTTTTGCTCCTAAAGTCTAGAAGGTCTTGTATTCTTAGTATTTAAGAGACTAAGGATGCGTTTGATATCTTACTATGAGAATGAGACTATTACTATGGAAGTGATTAAAGGTATTTGGTTTGTGGGTCCAGTAATGAAATGAGTATATCATAGTCATAAATTCATTACACACCAATTTGGTGTTTATGAAATCCATTCCCGCGGGCCCTTCTTTTTTCAACTACAAAATTCGAATATCTATACACTTTTTCATATCATATTTTATCAACCAAATATAAACAATCGTAATGATACACTTTTTCATATCCATTGTCATTCTACCACATACCAAATCCGATACCAATTGTTGATTCCTAGCAACAAACCAAACGGCCCCTAATAGTATTTTGCCATATTGAAGAGGGGGGAATGAATGAGCAAGAAAGTTAGTTTCAAGTCTCGTCTCTCTAGTTTTTTTTGGAGTCTTGCCCGCTCAAATGGCCTTATCAGATCTCGTCTCTTATCTAGTTTTGGGAGATCGACCATCTCAAATTGTTACCGCTTACTATTAGAGGTGCAAATATACTGGTTAAAACCGGTTTTCGGGTTTTAAAAAACCGGTTTTAAAAATCGGAAGGAGACGGGTTATTTGCCGGTTATTAGACCGGTTTTTCTAACTGGTTTTTTCAAATAACCGGTTAAAACCGGATATATAACGGGTAAAAAACCGGTCAACGGTTGAAACCGAAAATCAGTCTAACCGGTTCGGTTTAAAAAAAAAACCGGTTTAATTGTTGCATCACTACTTACTAAGTTACTATATTAAATGGTCAAGAATTTTCCCAATAAAAGGATGGACTAGAATATGGGTCGAGTTTTTCCAATAGCCATGGTTATTGTCGATCCACCAATTGTAGGCCTCTTTGGCCCATGTATTAGTAAAGCCTGGACTCAAGCAATAAATTCCCGAAATATTTCTATTTCTAATATATATACGCCTTCCATGTTTATCTTAACCGTTCTTTTCTATTTCATTTGATTGATTTGATTATACGTAACCCTAGCTGCTGGTACGTAGATCACGAAGCAATATAGAGATTATGGGGAAGAACCACCGTTGTCGCCGCCATAAGAACATCACGAAGACAGAGCTTCCGCATGATGTTATATTCAACAGCATACTTCCAAGGCTTCCGGCGACAACTCTAAGCCGTTTCCTGAATGTTTCCAAACAATGGTACTCTTCCTTAAAGTCACCCATATTTGCCAACATGCATCTCAACTATGTAACTAATGATGATCATCAAAACCATCACAAACTTCTCTTGCTTAGTGTATATGGAGCATGTGAACTTAGAACCATCGACTGTGAAACACTTGATTTGAGTACCTGCCACCCATGTCCCTTCAAAGTCAGTCCCGGAAACATATGGATTATATCATCTTGTAATGGACTCATATTAGCGGCCTTAAATAAGGATGATCATGATATGCCTATTCTGATGTTCTCTGATCTAATTTTATGGAATCCTTTGACGGGTGACTATAGGAAATTGGCTAAAACCAACTATAATGAGGATTACTATAATGTCAGGGACAGCGTATTCCACTTGTATTACAACTCATCTGAGAAAGACTACACGCTTCTATGTTTAATGACATATAATCAAGATGTTTACATATATTCACTGAAATCCGACTCATGGAGAAAGGTTGATTCAAAAGATGCCTTTCATTGTCTGCCCAACTTGCTAGATGGTTTCGGGGAAAGCACTTGTTTAAATGAAAATCTTTATTTTTTAATTTATAGCAATGTATACAAATATCATATAATAAAAAAGAAATACCATATAATAAGGTTTGACACCAAGGCTCAAAAGTTCACAGAGATGGCAACACCCTTCATTGGAAACCGAATGTGTTCAGGTCTTGTGGTTCAAAGAGGTTGCCTTTACTCGTGTGTGAAGTATTCTACCACAAATTCAAATGTTAGTAACATTATCGAGTTATGGAAGATGAACGAAGATGAAGTTTGGATGAAGGTATTGACTTATACTCACAAGGAGGAAGCTAATCGCTTTCTAAAGCCACTATACTTGATGAGAAATGGAAATTGGCTCATCAAATCACATAACAGTGGGTATCTATATAAAGTAGAGATGGAGAAGAAGCATGGCAAATTCAAGGTGCATTTAAATAACCTCAATGGTTTCTTTGAAGAAGGGGGATACATTGAGACTTCATACATTGAGACTTTTGTATCACCCAATCATTATATGAATTGAGGTAACATAATTGGGCATGGTACTCATTTTAACTTGATCTTTCAATTCATGTTAGTTTGATATATGTGGTTCTCTCATTGCAAAAACTGTTCAAGGAGTTTAGTAATAATTTTTGTTTACCATTTATTACATTATAAAATAGATGAATTTTTTTGTTCGGGTGGATACCGAACATAATTTTAAGCGAGAAAATTTTTCATTTAGACTAATGTGTAATTTGGGTGGATACCGAACATAATTGCTCTTAAAAATATATACTAGTGGTTGTTAAATGTTAGATTTGATTTCGAGTTATTAACATATTTTGGAAAATTCGCCTAAAAATAAATGATAGATTTTCAGATAAATGTTTCTACGATTTAGGGGTGCTTGGTTGGGGGTATTGGGGAGTAGGGAATGAGAAAGTCAATGAATAAACATGCAGGGTTAAGAGTAGAGAATGCAATCATTACTTAGTAGTGAGTAATGAAACATTGCTCAGTAAATTAGGAGGAAAGGTGATGATTACCCATCATCGCCACTTACCACCCGCACTACCACCAACTACCACCACCCACCACCACTCAGCACCACCACCCACCACCACAATCACCCACCACCGCCACTCATCACCACCACTTTGAAAGTTAATGTGTTTTTCTAAACCAAACACTATTAAAAAAAATAATAATTGTTTTCCCTTTCCCTTTCCGATCCCCAATACTAACCAAGCACTAGTTATTTAACTGGTTATAATATCCGTTGTTGGCGTATGTGTCCAGACGTCCTGATGTCCGGCAGACTCACTGACCGAACGACATGCTCTGCCGTCCGGACGATGACTAGCAGGGACCGACCATGCCAATAGATTTTACGGGATTCCTTACCACGTGGCCTACTAGATAGGGTGGCTATAGACCTACATGCAGGTAATATAGGTCTGCGGAAACAGTAGCTGAACAATAGCGCAGGTACAAGGTTGGGGTAGTATAAATACCCCACACATTTAATGTTTTGCATTAAGTTTTCACCTACACTTACCTTCGCATTTATTACCACATTAATTACCCTCCGCTTATTCTCACTCCGGAGCTTGGTCCCGGGACAACACCCGGGGCGAGGCTAACGCGTGTCTGTGTATTGTGCAGGAAGAATTCAGCCCTTTCTTCCGGATCGATAGACAGAAGCTCAAGCCTTCGGGTAAAGCCGAATAGCAGGAATTTGCTTCAACAAATTGGCGCCATTCGTGGGACCCCAATTCATTCTACCGGAGAATTGAATGACAGGTCCGGAAGAAACACCTCCATCCGGACCCCTTCCTCTGCCGGAGCAGATAGGCGGAAGCGGGGTCACGAATAACCAACCACCCGGAATACCGGAACAGATACAAGCCCATGTGGCATCATTAGAAGCTCTTATTAATAAGTACAACGCTACAGGGGCCAGTGCCATTAAACCTATCCGGTTGACGTTTAGAGATGACGACGATGAGCGGGGAAAGGATGCTGAGCTAGACCCCAAGGATGATCTTAGTAAACCCCATAAAGAAGTGGCTAGGTCACCCTTCACGAGAAGGATAGTGGAGTTCGCCGGCCCCAAATACACCATGCCCACTAACCTGAAGTTGTATGATGGGTCAGCTAATCCGGATGATCACATCAACCGTTTTGTGGGGGCAGCGAACCAAGGGGAATGGCCAATGTCGGTATGGTGCCGAATGTTCCAGCAGACTATGGACGGGGCCGCGCAGGGATGGTTCAGTAACTTAGAGCCGGGGAGTATTGATAGTTAGGACGACCTGAGAGAACAATTTAATACAAGGTTTGCTCTACGGCAGAAAAACATGAAAGACCCCACAGAAATCACCCGGATTGTAAGGAGGGCGAATGAGGCACTGTGATGCAGGTTTTACTGACCAGGTTTTAATATTTATAAAGTCTCGTTATACCTATGGTCTACCCTAGTGCACTAACGGGCAGTGTACCCGGTCGTGCGTAGTGTAGTATTCGGTAAAGCCGAGGTCGTCCCAAGAGCTATGTGTGTTGGATTATTACTAAGTCTAGGTGTCACAGATTTTAAATAAGATTTCGATAAGGAATTAATTATTAAACTACTAAAGCAGAAAATAGCAAATAAAGGCAAATGATAAATCAATAAAGGATAGTGGTGCTAACCTAATTATTCCCCCTAGCTAGTTATGTCTATGTCTAATTACTTCCAATTATTTCAGGTGGGGTCAAAGTCGAGAGGACAACATTTGGTCAATTCGCCCTAACCTATCAGCAAAGATGCCACCACAGGAGAAGTCATGTGTCCCCTCATAAGTCCTGTTGTTTCTGGTCCCCTAAGCCAAGTCATTAAGTACCGCTACATGCTAGATTTATAATAGCGAGTGCCCGGGCGTTAGCAACTTAAACACTCACCCCCTAACTCTTAAGTTCATCCAAACGGTAGGTGATCAGTTGGTCAAATCGCACAAGTAGAAAGGGTCGTCAGTTGGTCATATCTTACCCTTCCCATCTCAGTCCGCTCACCTAGGGTCAGTTGGTCATATCTCCTAGGCAATTGGCCTCTATCGCCATTCAAAACTACCGAACCAAGGGTAGCTACCAATAAACTATGCATGCATACACTTAGAAATAATTATACAGAAGTAATGTAAATGTAAACAAAACAATTAAGGAATCATAACTAGGCCAGCACCAAGAGGTGCTTAGCCGCTCATATTAACCATACAAATCAATTCAATATTCAAAGGGACGAAATACATGAATCGAAAGTAAAGAAAAGATAAAATGCTAATGCTTATCGTAGGGGAGTGATTTCTCCCTTGAAGACAGCTCCGTATGCTCCTCTGGACCTTCCTTTAGCTTTTTCCCACGTTCTCTTATTGTTGTGTGTGGAATGGGATGATTAGAAATGCTGGAATTCGTGGGGTATTTATAGGCCAGATCTGGGTTACGACGTAACTATAACAAGAGTTACGCCGTAACCTTCAATTCCTTCGTATTTTGCACAAGATCTGCTAGTTACGGCGTAACCTTGTTAGTGGTTACGCCATAGTCTTCAATAAACTTTGTTACGCCATAGTTGATGAAATAGTTACGGCGTAGTTATCAGCGGCGTGGAACCTCATTTGACCTAATATAGTTACGTCGTAGCCTTTGGGAAGAGTTACGCCGTAACCTTCTGATGAGTTGGTTTTCTGAGTCACGCTTTAGTTACGGCGTAATGTGAGAGATGAGTTACGCCGTAACTTCTTCAAAGTCAGCATACTATGATAAATCTTTTGATATTTCTCCAGTTCCGCGTCTCTTTAGCTCCAATGCTCGTAATTTACCTGAAAGTGGAAAACAATGGAAAACAAGCGTAAATCCATATAAATGATATAAATAACAAGCATTATCGGAGGAAATTGACACTTAATATTCAATACTATTTCATGTTATTAAATATTCCCCCACTTGAACTCTACTTGCCCTCAAGTAGACCTTATTAGAAAGATTCCTAAAAAGATATCTCCCAAAACCTGGAAAATATAAGTTTATAAATCCCTTATGCTAGAATAAAACAAAGCCGAACACCTCATGAAATGGGAACGAAACACTCAAATCTCTCAACTATTCTAAGTGTCAATTTCGAGGTGGTCACTCAATCGCACAGTCATAGCATGTATTCTATCATAAGTCGGCCGTTACACAAATCTCAACCACTAGAATTAAGGGCTAAACAATTCTCGAAGGCAATATGGGTAGACACGACAAAGGTTAAGGGGTGACTCGTCATTACTAACATGTCACGGTGAAGTGGACAAAATCAATGATACATGACCAAATCCATGGCCAAGACACCAAAGATTGCTCGCTGCATCACCTAGACACGATTCATGACTAAAGGGTAGGATAATACATGGGATATATAAATGGTGTAAAATAAAAAACAAGCAGGTAGTCTAAATCTATAACCAAGTCATCACCACTTACCGTCCGCCCAAAGTTCAAGATTTGAAGTCAAGAAACCGAATCATGAAATACTAGGTAGATGTGTCATTAGAGGACGTCGTGATGGGCTCACTACCTTTTCTCCAACTGTTGGCATAATTACCAACTCTAATCTTCAAATGTGACCAAGGTGGCCTCCTTGATACTAAATCTATAAAGCTCATAACATAGTGCTTATAACATCGCACTTTACAATAACATAACAACTATTTTTTTTCCAACATAACAATGATAACTAAACATAATATCCCCCCACTTGAGATGAACAATGGGAATTTGGGGGGTCTTCAATGATCTTCAGGAATATGTCGACGATGAAAGCGTGATTTCCGAACCTTTCCACTTGAACCTTGAACTTAGGCAAATGATGACTTCCCAATCACAAATAAAGACTACAGGGTAGGCTAAGGTGTATAGGTGTATCGAAACAATATATTGGGTTAACAAAATTAAAGGAATGGCTCAGATGGGTGTATCTAGGGGTATCTTACGCTAAAGGTGAGTGCAACAAAAGGGTTTCACATGAGGGTCGAGAAGTCGAGGTGACTAATCGATAGACACACAATGGTAGGCTATTTGGGTGATAATCCTATAATATTGCCTTCTAAAACTGAAAAGTCCAAATACATCGAGCTAACTCAACATACCTCGTCTATGGTCTCGAAATGATGCAAAGGCCAAGTTCTAAAGTTTACAAGCTACCGGCACACTCATAATTTGGTGGATTTGGGGTAAAATATTGGAAACAGATAAGGCAAATCTCACCATAATATATCAAGGGTTGTATGTGCTCGGCTAAGGTCTAATCTAGTTAGGTTAAGAAAACCATCAATATTTTAAAAATGGCATAATTTTTCAAAATAAACTAGAAAAACGAGGGCAAAATAATGTTCAAGAGATAATTCTATTCCCGTCCCCCCACTTGAATTGTACAAAGTCCCTTTTGTACTAAGCATAAGATAAAGGTGAAGAGAAAAGTTGAATTAGAGCGAGAACTTCCCTGAAATTTGCTCCATAAAGAAAGAAGGCCCACGAAAAAGAGACGTGCCTTCGTATAAGTGTCATGAACAAACTTCAATCCCTGAAATCACACTACCGACAAGCATAATTAAAAAGAAAAAAAAAATTAAAAATGAAAAACAAACCTAACTCACTTTCGTAGGAATCACAGTTGCATTTAGCATATGCAACAAGCCTTTTAAACCACTTGGTGTCCCAAGTGGACGAGTGAAGTCTCGTGAGGGTTTACAGGGAACACACACACAAAGTTCATTTAAAATACTAATACAAGGTTATTGCATTTTAAAATGAAAGAATTAAAGCAAGGAAGGTTACGTCGTAACTCTTTTGAGGGAGTTACGCCGTAACTGGCAAAACCTGACATAAGCTGCAAAGCGAGAGGTTACGGCGTAACCACATAGATGGTATTACGCCGTAATTAGTAATGCGTCAAGAATTCTGCTGCAAAAAGTTGGTTACGGCATAATCACATAGATGAGTTACGCCGTAACTCTGGTCAGATCAGCAAATTGTAGCAACAATTACTTCCTCGTTTCCTGCAAAAATGGTTAGAAAACACAAAACCCTACAGAAATGGAAATAAAACAAAAGAAATGGATTCGGGTTGTCTCCTGAAAGAGAACTTTTCTTTATTTACGAGTCTTTAAGTTAGACTCAGAGCCACGGGGCTACCAGTGCTTGTTGGTCATTTCGTGGATATGGCAATCTCCACGTTGGATCCAACTTACCAAATTCTCATCCCGTTTGTAGTCATCCCCTAATTCTAAACAGCCCGAGTAGAAACTCTTGATTTTCTGGTAAGGGTAGTTAATACCTTTTTCTTTGTCTTCCTCACTGATATCGAGCAGTGGTTGGGCTTGGCTCAACTGCCTCTTGGTCCAATTTTTAAAGTTCTTGATCGTTCTTGGCATTTTGAAAATAGTCTTATCATCGTTTATCTTCAACCATACTAACCCTTCTTTTTCATTTTTATCTAACCCCTACATTTCCTGAAAAGGCTTTCCTAAAATTACTCCCGTAAGTCCATCTTCCACAAATTCGCTTACGTCGTCTAAAACCATAAAGTCCACCAAAAATGAATGAGTTCCAACGAAGACATGGATGTTAGTTGCAAACCCAAGAAAGTTATTTCCCTTATATTCTAATTCTTTCTTCATAACTTGGATGTAGCATTCTTTCGACATGATGTTGACTCGGGAAGTAGTGTCAATAAATGGGTGGAAGTCGATGAACCCGATTTTGCATGAGATCTTTAGATAATAAGGGTTTCTATGATGTATGCGGGTTCCTACCTCATGAAATCTAGGTTGATTGGTTTGCGAAAAAGCCTTTACAGAGTTATCTTGCCAATGGGCCATTTCGACGTCACTTGAGAGGTCTTCAGCACTGATTCCTAAATTATCCTCTTCCTCAAAGTTGACAAAAACATCAAAATCTCTCCCCGAATCAACCTCGCCAGGATCCGGGGGGTCGCTAAGAAATTCTTCTAAAGCGTCACCAAAACTGCCTACTGGGTCAATTGCACATACCTTTTGAGGGGTAGACAGGAGTTCATTAGGTCCGAACGTTGCAATTTCTCCATTAGCTTCAAGAGTTAACTTTCCAGCAAAGACATCCACCTTAGTATGGGCAGTGGCAAGCATAGGCCTACCTAAAATGACAGGTATTCTATTGTCTTCCGGAATGTCAAGAATCACAAAATCTACTGGAAAAAGGAATTTCTTAATCTTCACCAACACATTTTCAACGATGCCCAATGGCGATTGCATAGATCGATTGGCCATTTCAATTTTCATCTTGGCCGGCTTTAGGTCACCAATCCCCATACGCAAAAACATCGAACGAGGCATTATGCTAATACTTGCTCCAAGATCCGCTAGGGCATTACACATGTTGAGACTCCCGATCAAGCAAGGGAGAGTGAAACATCCCGGATCTTTTTCCTTTTGTGGTACCTCGTTTCTCAAAACTGCTGAACATCTTTCGTTGAGGTGAATTGTCTCATCATTGCTTAATTCCTGCGGAATATCATCATGATTAGTTTTAATGGAATTATTGATAGGGGAGTTTACCGGTAAAGCTTGGTCCAGAAGTGATTGTCTTTCCATGCTGATTCGTCGCTTAACTTTTTTCCGAAAAGGTCATCGGTTCTTCAAGGATAGTTTCCACCGTGTTGACAACTTCCTCTTCCCGAGCTGCAAGGTAATTAGTGATGGTTTCCGAACATGAGCTAACACTCCTTTCCAATCTCTTAATACTATCATCGTGAATTTTGAGAGAAGAGAATGTGTTATCCACGAATGTCTTCATCATTTTTTTAATTCTATTATCTCGTTCCCTTGATTCATTGATGTGATCAAGAATCTTCCTTTCAAGATTGCTCCCGGTTTTAGTCCTAAACACACTCTTAACCCTCTCAATCCTGCATGCTTCAACTTCTTTTTCTATCCTTCGTTTTTCGAAAATTTCCCCATAATTATATTCTTGTTTTGTTATCGTCTTCATTACCTTATGATCGAAATTGTCTCTTGGTCCGTACCCTGTATCCATATGCCATTTGTAGCAATGTTCAGAAATCCATTGGATACATTCCAAGGCTTGGTCAGGAGTCATGCAAGGAATAGGTCTCGGGGAATCGAGAAGTTCTCGTGTTTGTGCATTAATCCCACGATAGAAGACGTAAACGATCTGATGTTTGTTCAAATCATGGGTGGGGCATCGATAGAGTAGCTCATTAAATCTCTCCCATGCCTGGTAAATTGTTTCTTCTCCAACTTGGACGAATTGATAGATCTTACCAAGAAGTTTTGCCATTTTTGAAGGAGGGAAAAATTGTTGGACGAACTCTTTTCTTAGTTTATCCCATGCTTCTTTACATTCGCTAGGGAGTTTGTCATACCATTTCTTCGCGGTTTGATGAGTGTCTAAATACTCATCATTTTTGTACAATATAAACTGCAAAATCATCTGAAAACACTCAAAAATGCATCAAAATGATGAAAATATCATAAATCAGTGTTTTATGTGTTTTAAATGCAAAAATATCAAAATCAGATGAAAAACATATCAAATTTGCAAAAATTGCAGTTTTAGCCCCTCAAGTTTCAAAAGTTATCAAAAATAGTCCATGAGTCAAAATTTCAAAAGAAAAGTCATCAAAGGTCCTTTTAAAAGCATAAATTATCATATTTAGTCCTTTGGTGGAAAATCCAAAAATATTTGAGAAATTACAGTTTAGTCCCTGAAAATCCAAAAATGGTCAAAATTAATCCTTGGAATTTCACATTTGGCAATAATGGTCCTTGGAATATTGGAGGTTGGCAAAAACAACCTTTTGACTACTCTTCATAAGTTACATGTTTGGTCCTTGGAATTCCAAATATTACATTAGTGGTCCTTGTGTTATTAATTTCACAAACCAAACGGATCCTAATAGTTAAACCCAAGCCCAATATTAAACCCCTTTGGCCCAAACCTTTTACCCGGTCCAAACCCTTGACCCGACCAAACCCACGTTTGAAATAAAACATACCCGCCCCCTTTTCCCTACTCCATGTCTGTCCTTCCAGACATCTTTGTCTCCCCCCTCCTCTTCCCAACACCTTCACCGCCACCCTACCCATCACAAGTGACCAAGCCCTGTTGCAACATTGGGCGCCAAAAACGTGAATCAACGGCTGTGATAAAGTGGACCAATCCAATGGCCAAGATTGATGAGTGAAGTGGCACAAGAAGAAAAACACAAGAGATTGAAGACCCCTAGAGCTTATGGGTATAAATAGCACTTGTAGCCGTTTGATAAGGCAGTTAGTTTTTTCAGTTTTAGTTTTTACATTTTTTTTAGTAACCAATGTAATTTCATTCAGTTTTACATTTCCAAGTTAAAGTCAGCTTTCTTAATTTGTAATAACATTTTCAAGTTAATGAGATTCTGTTTTTCCATGTTTTAATTATTATTCAGTTCTTTTAAGTTTCAATAGTGCTTAGTGAACTAGTCTTAAGTTCTAGCCATTGTTCCACTAAGCTCACTTGAGCTTCTTGTAGCTTATAGTGAGCTTATATAAATTTGAAGCTCAAATAACAATTAGTTAATTCGTGGTCAATAAAAGTAAAACTGCTCATATTGTGAAGCTTACTGGTTTGGAAATTGGAAATGGATTGAGACTTGAGTTCCTTGGGTTTATATCAGTGTGAATGATGGTGTTTAGTTAATGTGTAAGCTGCATACAAGCTGGGGCAAACAGGAGAGAATTGGTTCAAAATAGTGGTAATCTAGGAGTCTTGTGGCAAGTCATTGTGACTAGACAAACTGTGAGTACTCTCTTTAATTCTCTTTTCCAGTTGGTGCATTAGCTTAAATAGTGAACATTGTAGTGTGATTTAGTTATCTCATTAGCTTACTTATGCTCTGGTTTTGGTCTGTCATTAGTTGTAACATATGAGCAGGGGTGATATTGGTACTCTTTAAGTTATTGTTGTTGGCCTAGTCTAAGGTTAGTAGTGTAGAGACATGATTGAGAGTTTAAGCTAGATTAAGTATAATTAGTGGAACTGTGATTAAGTGTTTAAAAGTATCACTATAGTCTTGACAGGGGTGTTTGGTATAAGCTGCTAGATCTTATATAGAGGTTAGAGATGGGTTAAGATCATTTGCATTAGTCTTATTTGGGTCCATTATAGTCAGCTAGACCAGTTACTTGCACTCTAGTTCAACATAAGTCAAAATCATATAATATCTGTCTTGATTAGCTTAGCAGATAGGATAGATATAATCAAAGGCCTGAATTGTGTTCATAACTCATAGGAGCAGCTAAATCAAGCCTTGTGAAAGCTTATCACCTCATTTTCAGTTAGAATCATAAGCTCAAATTTCAGTTTAGTCAACCTTTCCTTCTGTGATAAAAAGTCAAAAGCCCTTGAACAACAGTTTTTTTAAGAACTTGCAGACCTTGCATTGGATTCATTACAGTGAGTTAAAGCCTAAAAAATTGGTTTAGTTATAGCTTGCTAGGTGGTCTTGAGACTGCAACATCTGGTTTTAGGTTTATGGCTTATTCAGTAGCTTATTTTTAAGCTAGAAGTTGGACTGAGTAGTCCCCTGTGCAGAGCATTAAGCTGCACAGGTTCTGAGTAAAACTTGCAGACCTCGCGCCAAGCTTATAAGAGCTTACCTTGGTCTCAATTTTGGTTTACAAGCACTTGTCCAGGTCTATTACAAGTTCCAACTTCTGTTTTTCATTTTTAGCTTATTGGGTAGATTGTGCTTAAGTCCAAAGTAGTGACCTCAAATCTGTTTTCAACTTTAAAGCTCTAATCATCAAAACTTAGTAGCCTGTGATTTAGAGGTCTAGGATAGTTGAATTTGGTTGCATTTGAGTAGTTTTAGCATAACTTAGCTTCTGCAAAAAGTTGGTGCTTATTGGTTCTCATTTGCTTATAAAAAAGTGCTTATTTATAAGCATTTGCATAGCAGTTTCAAATACTTGCAAACAAGCACCTGTTTTTCCATTTTTCCTAGCTTCTTAATATCATTTTAGAGTTTTCCTGAAATTTTCAGATTTTTCCAAGTTGTTTTGCTATTTTTCTTATTTTAAATTAGTTTTTAAGCATTTTTAATTAGCTTTTAATACAAAAAATTCAGAAAAGGTTCAAAAAAATAATTTTTCATTTTTCTTAGATTTAGATAAATATAAAAAGTAAAAAAAGTAATTTTCCAGATTTTTCATAGTTTATTTGGTAATTTTTAGTAATTTAATTAGTTTTTATTAGTTTAAAATTCCTAGAAAATAGAAAAATAATCAGAAAAATACAAAAATAGTTTTGAAAATTCTATTTTGATATTTTAGATTTTTCCAAGCCTTAGTTTTATTTTTCTAGCTTAATTTCCCATTTTCTTGTATTTTAGGTAATTAATTAATAGTTAAAAATAGTTTTTAATTAGATAATTAGTTTTAAAAATAATTTTCTTTTTCTAATAATTTTCTTTTATCATTAGGGTTGTAAAAACTTCATTTTCATATTTTTAGGATTAATATTGTGTAAGTTTTACTTTTTAATTTGTACGTCGCGTAGTTTTTAATTTCAGTTTCGTAAAACATAAAAACAAAAACATCATTTTAATTGTAGTGATAGCGTTTATTTAATAGATTTTATCTTTTTAATTTCTTTTTAATTTGCATTTAAGTCTTTGTATTTGTGTGATATTTCTGTAGTTATAATAATCTCAATTCCCTTTATCGTTCAAATTTCTCGATCACTAGACGTTGATTGATCCATTGCATAGCTCGCTGGGACATAACGACCCGGGGAGACTCTATACTCCTCAGATCTTCATTGCATTTGTGTCTGAACTGTTTTAAGTCTGTTACGGCTGGTCATTCACAAGTGGCCAGTTTGTGTGATTAGACTTGACGGTTTTGCGCAGATCAAATTTTTGGCGCCGCTGCCGGGGAGCTGTGCTGATTATCTTACGTCTAGCAGATTAGTGATTTGGATATTCACTCTTTGTTCATACCATCCATCTGTATATGTTTACATTTTCTTATCCAAAAATCCAAAAATATCCATCCTTTATCCTCTAATCTGTTTAATTCTACATTTCTTTATCCTCAAACCTGTTTAATTCTCCATTCCTTATCCTCTATAACCGTTTAATTTTTCATCTCTTATCCCTCTTATCCGTTTAATTCTCTATGTCATGGTATTTGACATGCTCCTGGTGTGGAGGTCCATTTAACGGTGGAAATTGTCGGCGATGTACCAATGTGGGTTTCGGAGACAAGTTTGTCGGTAATCCCGATCCCATTTCAAATGAAACACCCGATTTTTCCTACCTACCTCCACAACCCCAATACGAATCCTACTCATGCGAGTTTTGTGGGAATGATTCTCATTACGGTTTTGATTGTCCACCACAGGTTCCGCTTGTCTATGAGCCGGAACCATGTTACAATCAGAACTTTGGTGAAAGTTATTCTCCCAATTATCTCTGTTGTGAGAATTGCGGGGGTCCTCATGTGACTTTTGAATGTCAACCGATGAATCAAAATTTTCAAAATTCCAATTCTCCCGGTTTTGACAATTTCCAACCCCCACAGTATTCCATCAGTCATCAGACTTCCGAGCCTTCACATCATTTCAATGATTACGAGGAGTGTAATCTTCCTCAAAGTTCTGAAGAAATACGCATTCGAAAGAAACTACAAATGAAAAGAATGGTGTGTAAGCTTCAGCAGATGAACATAAGAATCCGATATGATGACGATGATGATGAGGATAGTATTCAAATGAGGGAATACTATGAGGATGACGAGGAGAGTGTTACTCAATTGAACGATCTTATTTCTCAACTCCCTCAGTCTATTGCTATCACACCTATCTTACCTTTTATTGCTTCCAAAGACTCTCTCATAATGGGGGACGAGCCTCCTAGCACTATTCCAGAAATGGAATCGTCTAGTGTTGAGAGCCTTGTTCCAACCCCAAGTGAGTCCGAGGTTATCTCCGGTAATATGTGTGATGATCCTCTTGATGATAATTCTTCTCCTCCTCTTGACATTCCATATGATCATGTCGAAATGTTCTCCGATTCTGATAACGATTGTACTTCGTTTGACGATTCTTTATCCTATGGAGACATCGATTATGTCGAGGAGCTACCTTCTGAGCTAGTTAGCTTAGAGGAAGTGAGAGATTCTGATGATCTGGAAATTGATTACGAGATACTTCGTGAACAATTGTTCAATATAAATCTCCTCGTTTCTAAGATCAAATCATTTTGTGCTAAGTCAGCTTCATCTCCTATCCCCGTTGTGGATAGTGACTCTACATTGGACAAGCCCGAGCTTGAGGCTTTTTCCAATGATTCTCTTCATGAAGAGTTCTCCGGTGAACTCTCTCATGACATATCTCCTCCGGAATATGATCATTTCTATTTTGATCTTGAGGATGATATTGGCTCGGAGGAAGGTATACTCTATCATAAGAGTTTGCTTATTGATGATACTACCTTCACCCTTCCTCCAGATATGTCTACATTTGAGGATGACGAATGGATCCTAATTGTTATAAACATCTTCCTTCCATTCCTCACTTATGATGTGTCTTCCTCTCTTCTTCACTCCTTCGGGAGTGAGGACACTATCTTTGACCCCGGCATTTTCGTTTATCATTTGTGAGCCGGGTCTTTCTCTCTATATCTCATCGGTGTGGAACTTTCACGTACTTCAATGTTTATCCAAACATCTTGAATGAAAGTCCGATGGAGATTGTATCTTCCACTTGCTTCCCCATGAACCAATGAATGCGGGGTCGAGTCAAGCTAGCGACTCGGAAATCAAAAACAGTAGCACGCACAATATGGGTTTTCACCCATATTTCTGACTTCTTACCCCTTTCTACCACCTAAGTGTGGGGGTGATGCCCCACATGTTATATATATCTCTTAAAAAAAAAAAAAAAAAAAAAAAAAAAAAAAAAAAAAACTTTCTAAATAATGGCCGTAGTATTTCCCTTTTACGTTCTTTGTTTCGGCATAACCGCCGGTACTTTGAATATTGAGGGCAATATTCATTTCAAAGTGTGGGGGGGAATTCTCACGAATCTTATCATATAATTATACCAATTCCCCCGTTTTTGGCCAAAAAATTTTTTTTTTTTTGGAGTAAGTGTTTTACACTTTCTCAATTGGTTATCAGTCCACCTTGTCTAATAAACTAAAGGATTGGCTAATCCAGGAGCAAACGGCTCTTGGTAAAGATTTCTCAAATCCGTTTATATGGCTTGCAATTTGCCCAAAATTGTATGGTATTCAGCTCACCATATCCTTAAAAGTGAAGAGTTGGCTAGCCCGCAAGGTTATGGCTTGTGGTAAAGGCAGTGGAAAATCCATAATTGGTATTCAGCTCACCAAAGATAATATTGATAATTTATCTAAGAGTTGGCTAGTCCAGAAGGGTACGGCTTCTGGTAAAGACAAACCAAATCCGTTGAAAGCTGGTGGTTTGCTCAAAATCACATGGTTATCTGTGTACCATGGTTCTTACTTGAACTGAAACATTTGGCTACTCCAGAAGTAATGGCTTTTGGTAAAGAGATTAAAATCCATTATGTTTTCTCAAATCATTGCTAGGGACTAGCAATATCTCAGTGTGGGGGATTGATGAGTGTCTAAATACTCATCATTTTTGTACAATATAAACTGCAAAATTATCTGAAAACACTCAAAAATGCATCAAAATGATGAAAATATCATAAATCAGTGTTTTATGTGTTTTAAATGCAAAAATATCAAAATCAGATGAAAAACATATCAAATTTGCAAAAATTGCAGTTTTAGCCCCTCAAGTTTCAAAAGTTATCAAAAATAGTCCCTGAGTCAAAATTTCAAAAGAAAAGTCATCAAAGGTCCTTTTAAAAGCATAAATTATCATATTTAGTCCTTTGGTGGAAAATCCAAAAATATTTGAGAAATTACAGTTTAGTCCCTGAAAATCCAAAAATGGTCAAAATTAATCCTTGGAATTTCACATTTGGCAATAATGGTCCTTGGAATATTGGAGGTTGGCAAAAACAACCTTTTGACTACTCTTCATAAGTTACATGTTTGGTCCTTGGAATTCCAAATATTACATTAGTGGTCCTTGTGTTATTAATTTCACAAACCAAACGGATCCTAATAGTTAAACCCAAGCCCAATATTAAACCCCTTTGGCCCAAACCTTTTACCCGGTCCAAACCCTTGACCCGACCAAACCCACGTTTGAAATAAAACATACCCGCCCCCTTTTCCCTACTCCATGTCTGTGCTTCCAGACATCTTTGTCTCCCCCCTCCTCTTCCCAACACCTTCACCGCCACCCTACCCATCACAAGTGACCAAGCCCTGTTGCAACATTGGGCGCCAAAAACGTGAATCAACGGCTGTGATAAAGTGGACCAATCCAATGGCCAAGATTGATGAGTGAAGTGGCACAAGAAGAAAAACACAAGAGATTGAAGACCCCTAGAGCTTATGGGTATAAATAGCACTTGTAGCCGTTTGATAAGGCAGTTAGTTTTTTCAGTTTTAGTTTTTACATTTTTTTTAGTAACCAATGTAATTTCATTCAGTTTTACATTTCCAAGTTAAAGTCAGCTTTCTTAATTTGTAATAACATTTTCAAGTTAATGAGATTCTGTTTTTCCATGTTTTAATTATTATTCAGTTCTTTTAAGTTTCAATAGTGCTTAGTGAACTAGTCTTAAGTTCTAGCCACTGTTCCACTAAGCTCACTTGAGCTTCTTGTAGCTTATAGTGAGCTTATATAAATTTGAAGCTCAAATAACAATTAGTTAATTCGTGGTCAATAAAAGTAAAACTGCTCATATTGTGAAGCTTACTGGTTTGGAAATTGGAAATGGATTGAGACTTGAGTTCCTTGGGTTTATATCAGTGTGAATGATGGTGTTTGGTTAATGTGTAAGCTGCATACAAGCTGGGGCAAACAGGAGAGAATTGGTTCAAAATAGTGGTAATCTAGGAGTCTTGTGGCAAGTCATTGTGACTAGACAAACTGTGAGTACTCTCTTTAATTCTCTTTTCCAGTTGGTGCATTAGCTTAAATAGTGAACATTGTAGTGTGATTTAGTTATCTCATTAGCTTACTTATGCTCTGGTTTTGGTCTGTCATTAGTTGTAACATATGAGCAGGGGTGATATTGGTACTCTTTAAGTTATTGTTGTTGGCCTAGTCTAAGGTTAGTAGTGTAGAGACATGATTGAGAGTTTAAGCTAGATTAAGTATAATTAGTGGAACTGTGATTAAGTGTTTAAAAGTATCACTATAGTCTTGACAGGGGTGTTTGGTATAAGCTGCTAGATCTTATATAGAGGTTAGAGATGGGTTAAGATCATTTGCATTAGTCTTATTTGGGTCCATTATAGTCAGCTAGACCAGTTACTTGCACTCTAGTTCAACATAAGTCAAAATCATATAATATCTGTCTTGATTAGCTTAGCAGATAGGATAGATATAATCAAAGGCCTGAATTGTGTTCATAACTCATAGGAGCAGCTAAATCAAGCCTTGTGAAAGCTTATCACCTCATTTTCAGTTAGAATCATAAGCTCAAATTTCAGTTTAGTCAACCTTTCCTTCTGTGATAAAAAGTCAAAAGCCCTTGAACAGCAGTTTTTTTAAGAACTTGCAGACCTTGCATTGGATTCATTACAGTGAGTTAAAGCCTAAAAAATTGGTTTAGTTATAGCTTGCTAGGTGGTCTTGAGACTGCAACATCTGGTTTTAGGTTTATGGCTTATTCAGTAGCTTATTTTTAAGCTAGAAGTTGGACTGAGTAGTCCCCTGTGCAGAGCATTAAGCTGCACAGGTTCTGAGTAAAACTTGCAGACCTCGCGCCAAGCTTATAAGAGCTTACCTTGGTCTCAATTTTGGTTTACAAGCACTTGTCCAAGTCTATTACAAGTTCCAACTTCTGTTTTTCATTTTTAGCTTATTGGGTAGATTGTGCTTAAGTCCAAAGTAGTGACCTCAAATCTGTTTTCAACTTTAAAGCTCTAATCATCAAAACTTAGTAGCCTGTGATTTAGAGGTCTAGGATAGTTGAATTTGGTTGCATTTGAGTAGTTTTAGCATAACTTAGCTTCTGCAAAAAGTTGGTGCTTATTGGTTCTCATTTGCTTATAAAAAAGTGCTTATTTATAAGCATTTGCATAGCAGTTTCAAATACTTGCAAACAAGCACCTGTTTTTCCATTTTTCCTAGCTTCTTAATATCATTTTAGAGTTTTCCTGAAATTTTCAGATTTTTCCAAGTTGTTTTGCTATTTTTCTTATTTTAAATTAGTTTTTAAGCATTTTTAATTAGCTTTTAATACAAAAAATTCAGAAAAGGTTCAAAAAAATAATTTTTCATTTTTCTTAGATTTAGATAAATATAAAAAGTAAAAAAAGTAATTTTCCAGATTTTTCATAGTTTATTTGGTAATTTTTAGTAATTTAATTAGTTTTTATTAGTTTAAAATTCCTAGAAAATAGAAAAATAATCAGAAAAATACAAAAATAGTTTTGAAAATTCTATTTTGATATTTTAGATTTTTCCAAGCCTTAGTTTTATTTTTCTAGCTTAATTTCCCATTTTCTTGTTTTTTAGGTAATTAATTAATAGTTAAAAATAGTTTTTAATTAGATAATTAGTTTTAAAAATAATTTTCTTTTTCTAATAATTTTCTTTTATCATTAGGGTTGTAAGAACTTCATTTTCATATTTTTAGGATTAATATTGTGTAAGTTTTACTTTTTAATTTGTACGTCGCGTAGTTTTTAATTTCAGTTTCGTAAAACATAAAAACAAAAACATCATTTTAATTGTAGTGATAGCGTTTATTTAATAGATTTTATCTTTTTAATTTCTTTTTAATTTGCATTTAAGTCTTTGTATTTGTGTGATATTTCTGTAGTTATAATAATCTCAATTCCCTTTATCGTTCAAATTTCTCGATCACTAGACGTTGATTGATCCATTGCATAGCTCGCTGGGACATAACGACCCGGGGAGACTCTATACTCCTCAGATCTTCATTGCATTTGTGTCTGAACTGTTTTAAGTCTGTTACGGCTGGTCATTCACAAGTGGCCAGTTTGTGTGATTAGACTTGACGGTTTTGCGCAGATCACGGTTCCAGAAAGTGTCATAGGAAAAATCCTTGCGGTGACCGAATAGCTCGGGGTACCTCTTACGTTGAAAAGAGAGGATAAGTGGAGAACTTCTTCTACGTGATTCTGAACGTCCTCATCTCCATCTCCAGAAAACTTAAGTTTGTGTAACTCTCGAATAATTTGATCTGGAATAGAGTATTTTTCAGTATTAGAATCTTGTGTGAAGCTTCGTTGGCAGTTTTCATTTGGTCGCTCCAAATACTGCTCCATAGTTAAGTCATCGATATTATTTTCATTGATGACCTCCGGTTCTGCATCAGACTGGTCTTATTCGTAAAATGAGAAGATGTTGTGAATAGGAACTGGAGAGTAAACTTTCCTTGTCCGAAATTGCTTCTCCGGATCGTCGAATGGGGTGGCCAGAAAAGGCCTCGAGCTGCGAGTCTTGTATCCTGACATTTAAGAATGAAAATTAAAAATAGACTTAATACAAAATCCTAAAATAGCTCCCCGGCAGTGGCGCCAAAAACTTGATGCATGTTTTACTGACCAGGTTTTAATATTTATAAAGTCTCGTTATACCTATGGTCTACCCTAGTGCACTAACCGGCAGTGTACCCGGTCGTGTGTAGTGTAGTATTCGGTAAAGCCGAGGTCGTCCCAAGAGCTATGTGTGTTGGATTATTACTAAGTCTAGGTGTCACAGATTTTAAATAAGATTTCGATAAGGAATTAATTATTAAACTACTAAAGCAGAAAATAGCAAATAAAGGCAAAGGATAAATCAATAGAGGATAGTGGTGCTAACCTAGTTATTCCTCCTAGCTAGTTATCTCTACGTCTACTTACTTCCAATTACTTCAGGTGGGGTCAAAGTCGAGAGGACAACATTTGGTCAATTCGCCCTAACCTATCAGCAAAGATGCCACCACAGGAGAAGTCAGGTGTCCCCTCGTAAGTCCTGTTGTTCCTGGTCCCCTAAGCCAAGTCATTAAGTATCGCTACATGCTAGATTTATAATAGTGAGTGCCCGGGCGTTAGCAACTTAAACACTCACCCCCTAATTCTTAAGTTCATCCAAACGGTACGTGATTAGTTGGTCAAATCGCACAAGTAGAAAGGGTCATCAGTTGGTCATATCTTACCCTTCCCGTCTCAGTTCGCTCACCTAGGGTCAGTTGGTCATATCTCCTAGGCAATTGGCCTCTACCGCCATTCAAAACTACCGAACCAAGGGTAGCTACCAATAAACTATGCATGCATACACTTAGAAATAATTGTACAGAAGTAATGTAAACGCAAACAAAACAATTAAGGAATCATAACTAGGCCAGCACCAAGAGGTGCTTAGCCGCTTATATTAACCATACAAATAAATTCAATATTCAAAGGTACGAAATACATGAATCGAAAGTAAAAAAAAGATAAAATGCTAATGCTTATCGTAGGGGAGTGATTTGTCCTTTGGAGACAGCTCCGTATGCTCCTCTGGACCTTCCTTTAGCTTTTTCCCACATTCTCTAATTGTTGTGTGTGGAATGGGATGATTAGAAATGCTGGAATTCGTGGGGTATTTATAGGCCTGATCTGGGTTACGGCGTAACTATAACAAGAGTTACGCCGTAACCTTCAATTCCTTCATATTTTGCACTAGATCTGCTAGTTACGGCGTAACCTTGTTAGTGGTTACGCCGTAGTCTTCAATAAACTTTGTTACGCCGTAGTTGATGAAATAGTTACGGCGTAGTTATCAGCGGCGTGGAACCTCATTTGACCTAATATAGTTACGTCGTAGCCTTTGGGAAGAGTTACGCCGTAACCTTCTGATGAGTTGGTTTTCTGAGTCACGCTTTAGTTACGGAGTAATGTAAGAGATGAGTTACGCCGTAACTTCTTCAAAGTCAGCATACTATGATAAATCTTTTGATATTTCTCCAGTTCCGCGTCTCTTTAGCTCCAATGCTCGTAATTTACTTGAAAGTGGAAAAAAATAGAAAACAAGCGTAAATCTATATAAATGATATAAATAACAAGCATTATTGGGGGAAATTGACACTTAATATTCAGGACTATTTGATGTTATCACACTGCCAGATTTCAAGGAACGCTGGACCGATGAGGCCAGCATGATACCGGGAGTTCCAGAACTCATGAAGATATCGGCATTCATGAGTGCTCATCGGTGCCCCGACTTGGCTAAGAAATTTTCTGATCAAGTCCCAAAGTCTGTCAAAGAAATGATGACGCGGGTAGATGATTATGTCCGAGCGGAAGAGGCGTATAAGAACACGGAATTACCAAAAGGAAAAGAACACGAATTTTTCCGTAGAGGAAACCTTCCAGGAGCAAGAGATTGGAACTCTAGAGGGGGATTCGGGGACAGGAGAAGGAATGACCGGCGACCTTGGGAAAGAAATGATTCCAGGCAGAGGGAGGTTTTTTCCCCATACGTTGCTCCAAAAGTAGACGCTCGCCCCCGCAATGAGTTTCGGCGCAATGATTTCAACAAGCCCGACAATCACAGGGTCATGCTCTTCGGCCTATCCAAGCAGCCTAAGGAGATATTGGCCACCGAGCACCACCTAAACTTACCTCCCCTACCCCCCTTACAAGGAAAGCCGAGCAAGGAAAACGAGGACAGGTTTTGTGAGTACCATGGAGATAAGGGTCATCTAACCAACGACTGTTACTATCTGAAAAGACAGTTACAAATGGCCCTCGAATCGGGAAAGTTGGATCACTTGGTAAAGAACGTACAACAGAGAGGAAGAGAAAGACCGAGAGGTCATAATGGGAAAGGAAAAGTGATCAATATGGTCAATCATTACGTGGAAGACCGGAAGAGGAAGGCCAGGTTCTATGACGAGGAAATTAATTATAACTACAGAAAAAGCCAACAAATTACAACGGCTTAAATGCAAATTAAAGGAAATTAAAAAGATAAAAAATATTAAATAAACGCTATCACTATTTTTAAAATGATGTTTTTGATTTTATGTTTTTATAAAACTTAATTTAAAAACTACGTGACGTACAAATAAAAATGTGAAACTAAAGCAATATTAACCCTAAAAATGTGAAAATGATATTTTTACAAACCTAATGATAAAAGAAAATTTATAGAAAAAGAAAATTATTTTTATAACTAATTACCTAATTATTATTAATTAAAAGCTATTTTATAATAACCTAAAATGCAAGAAAATAGGAAATAAAGCTAGAAAAATAAAATTAAGACTTAGAAAAATCTAAAATATCAAAAGAGAATTTTCAAAACTATTTTTATATTTTTCTATTTTCTAGGAATTAAAAACTATTAAAAACTAATTAAATTGCTTAAAAATACAAATTGAACTAAGAAAAATATTTTTTTGGCTTTTTATATTTATCTAAACTTAAGAAAATTGAAAAATTATTTTTTTGAACCTTTTCTTAATTTTTTGTATTAAATGCTAATTAAAAATGCTTAAAAACTAATTTAAATTAAGAAAAATAGCAAACAAGCTTGGAAAAATATGAAAATTTCAGGAAAAGCTTAAAATAATATTAGGAAACTAGGAAAAATGGAAAAACAATAGGTTGTATGGAGGAAAATGCAACTGCTATTGGAAGTGCTTATAAATAAGCACTTTGAATAAGCCAAACACCACAATAAGCTACCAACTGTTCACAGAGGCTCTAATATGCTATAAGTACTGAAATGCAACTAATCTCAACTGTTTTTAACCACTAATGAGCTTGATTAAACAGAATTGATGAAATGAGTACAAGAGCAAAAACAGTTATGAGGGTCTACTTTGCAGCTTATTAATAAGCTACTAGACAAGCTGGAAACTACAAACCAATGATTGGAACCTAATCTAGACCTGGCTAACTACATATGAACCAAAGATGAGACTAAAGTGAGCTCTGATGAGCTTTGTGCAAGCTTGCTCAAAACTGAGAAAACTCAGCATAAGCTGAGTTTCTGTGTACAGGGGAATTAGGACCAAGTAGAGAAGCTGTTTTGAAGCTTCTAAAAAAATTGCAAAATTATACAAAAATGGTGATAAAGAAATAGACCAGTTGAACTTTATAAAATGCCAGGTTTCACTAAATATGGCTAAAAAATGAAGCCATGAAAAATCCTTGCAGTTGGCCCCAAAACAGGTTTTTCAAGTTTTGACTTTTAAACCAAAAATGAATTGTTTGACTTTGTTGAACTTTGATTCCAATTTTAGGACTGATTATGAAGTAAATAGATGAACTAAAGCTGATGCAAGCAATGTCTAACAATTCTAAACACAAAACAACCTTTTGCTTTTCCAAAATGACAACAGATTAGCAGTTTAGACAGATTTCATGGTAAGTTGACTTATGAGAGTTGCAGGCACAAGACTATGACAAATATGATCACAATTGGGCTAAACAAACATGAAACAACTAGAAGCTATCACTGAATACTTCTTAAGGGCAGTTAAATCAATAGAGCCAAACACCTTTTAATCAACTGATAAGCAATTTTAAATAAGCTAACTATTAATCCAACTAGTTTCAATGATCAAACTATGTTGAGCCAACCTAAATACACCTTAATGGACAGATTTTAACTACTTGTAACCACAAAAACAGACTATGCTATGAATTGTTGAAAAACACTTACAAGTGTCCATAGCCACAATGGCTTGAAAACAGTGAAACCAGAACTACTAACCTATCAAATCCAACCCAACTGACTATAAATCAACCCAAATCCATGTCTGCTTCAACCATTTCCATTTCAGACCCATTTATGCTCCATGTTGACTTTTGTTGACCAGTAACTAAAATGCTTGAAACTTAAATTTGAGCTCACAGAAAGCTATAATGAACTAGTATGAGCTTGTTTGAGCTTATAAATAAGCTGATTGAAGCTTATACATGAGAGTTTGAAATTGCAATTTTCAACAGTTGACATAAAACATGAGAAGTGAACAAAAGCTTAAATTGATACTTTAAAATACTTGCAATACAATGAACTAAGTTGCTTTGATACAAAGAAACTTCAAAATACAACTAAGAAATCAGTTAAGACTAATAATTTAAAAAACGACATACATTATTGAAATTAAACTAACTACTCCTTTAATTGCCTTCTCTTTGCTTATTTTTATACTCCAATGAGCTTCTCCCCTCTCGCTCTTCAAATCCCAGCAACAAAACTGACCCTTGGATTGCTAGATTAGATTTTGGCCATTGGATGGCTTTTGGCGCCAAAACTGTTTTTAACAGTTTGTGGGATTGAGTGTTAGGTTTAGTGGGCATTTAATGCATCCTTGGAGTGTTGTGTTTGGAGGAGGGTAGAGGGTAGGGTTGGTGATGATGGTGGAGTGTTAGCAGGTGTTGCAGGGGGGGGGGAAATGATGGAGAAGTGGTATACCCGTGAGTTTGGAGGGAAGGGAGGAGTCAAAGTAGTTTGACTGGGGATTAAATAATAGAGAGGGTCCAAAGGTGTTAATGACAGGGTCCAATTTGGCTTATGGCAGGGGGTCAAATGGAATTTTGACAAGTCCAAGTGGTATTAAAGGTTTAAATACATAAGGACCTTGTTTGTAATTTCTGAAATTGTAAGGACTAGAACTGCCAATTCATCAAAGATGTTTCAGGAGCTGAAATTGACAAGTTCCAAAAGTACAAGGACCAAAGCTGTTATTTTCCAATTTCCAAGGACTAAATTTGCCAATTTTTAAACTTGAAGGACCAATTTTGTAATTTCTCAAAACTTTTGATATTTTTCACCAAAGGACTAATTTTGACAAGTTATGATTTTAAAAGGACCTTTGGTGATTTTACTTTTGAAATTATGTGCTCAGGGACTATTTCTGACAATTTTTGAAACTTGAGGGACTGAAACTGGCAATTATGCAAACTTTGCTCATTTTTCATCTGATTTTGAACATTTTGCATCTGAAACATATAAAATGCAATTTTGGAATATTTTCAGTATTTTGATGCATTTCTGAGCATTTTTAGACGTTTTGCAGTTCAGATTTGACTAAAAATGATGAGTATTTACACACTCATCAGTAACCTATGTCCGTCCATTCGATCCAGGTTACAAGAAACTAGCTCACCGTTGGTGGGATTTTCCGGAGAAGTCATTCAGCCCTTAGGGAAGATTGAGTTGGAGGTGCGTTTCGGAGATCATGGCTTGTTCAGGACGGTCATGATGAAATTTACGGTCGTAAGACGGTCAAGTTTAAGGGAGTTAAGAGCCATACCTTCAACTATCCAGTCTATGATGAAGTTTCCCACGCCCCGAGGAATAGCTACCTTGGTTACTAAAGGGGCAGAAGTTATGGAATGCAGAAGGTTGGAAGAGAGGCAAGATCCCAGGAAAAGTTATTCTCCTGAAAGAAAAGAAGAGGTAGTGGACCGGGAGGCTTAGGAGGAGCTAAGGCTGACGGAAGATATTTTGGTTAATGCGGCCTACCCTGAGCAGCGTGTGACTATAGGAACTAGCTTCTCCCGGGAGTGTCGAAAGCAGATCATTGAGTTCTTGAGGAAAAACAAAGAGGTGTTCGCTTGGGAACCGACGGATATGACCGGCGTGCCAAGGCGTCTTATTCAACACTCTCTCAACGTAAACGTCTCGGACACGCCGGTTGCTCAGAATAGAAGGACATTCTCACGAGAGAAAAACCAGGTGGTCGCAAGGGAAGTTGAGGAATGGGTTAAGGCCGGTATCGTTTGCCCGGTAAGGTACCCAACCTGGATATCTAATCCTGTGTTGGTGAAGAAATGTGATGGAAGTTGGAGGATGTGTATTGACTTCAAAAACCTAAATTCTTCGTGTCCGAAAGATTACTATCCCTTATCGGAAATTGATTAGAAGATCGAATCTGTCATGGGATATAAGTACAAATGCTTCCTAGATGCTCACAAGGGTTACCACCAGATTCAGATGAACAGGGACGATGAGGAGAAGACGGCATTTTATACAGAACAAGGGACGTATTGTTACACCAAAATGCCGTTTGGATTAAAGAACACCGGGGAAACATACCAGCGGTTGGTAGATTATGCGTTCCAATAGCAGATAGGCAGAAATTTGGAAGCATATGTAGACGATATGGTTATAAAGAGCCGGACGGAGCGAGAAATGATAGCCGACATAGCGGAAACCTTTGACAACCTCTGAAGGATAAACATGAAGTTGAATCCGCGGAAGTGTTCATTTGGGGTGGAGGAGGGCAAATTACTCGGTTACAGGGTGACATCGGAAGGCATAAGGGCAAACCCCCGAAAGACGAAAGCAATCATGGAAATGAAGTCCCCGGAGACCTTAAAAGAAATGCAAAGTCTGAGTGGAAAATTGGCAGCCTTGAATAGATTCTTATCAAAGTCAGCGGAAAGATCCCTACCCTTCTTTGACACACTAAAGAACATCACCAAGGAGAACAAGGACGAATACCGCTGGACGGAGGAGGCCGAAATGGCCTTTCAAGAGATGAAAAGGTTGATACTGGAATTGCCTTCTTTGTCCACCCCCAAGCCGAAGGAGCAGCTATTCATATACCTAGCGGCATCAAAGGGGGCGGTAAGCGTGGTGTTAGTGGAGGAAAGGGAAGGAAGACAGTTTCCGGTACACTATGTTAGTTGGACCTTGCATGATGCGGAGAGAAACTATGCCCCGCTAGAAAAACCGGCCCTATGTCTATTGCATGCATCCAGACGGTTACGGAGATATTTCGAGGCTCACCCCGTCCGGGTCATCACTGATCAACCCATTAAGCAGATATTAAATAAACCGGAGGTCTCAGGGAAGTTGGCCAAATATGCCGTAGAATTGGGAGCCTACAACATTACCTATGTCCCTAGGAATGCGGTTAAATGACAAGTGCTAGCAGATTTCCTCACAGAAGTACCCGTGGAATCCAAGGGAAAAGGTAGGGGCGTGATGGAAGTAGGGGGTGAAGGAGAGTGGTTACTATACACGGACGGGGCGTCCAATAAAAAAGGTTCCGGTGTAGGATTGGTCTTCATCAGTCCAGAGAAAGAAGAATTGACCTACGCCTTACGGCTTAACTTCCCCAGCACCAACAACGAAGCCGAATACGAGGCTTTGTTAGCGGTCTCTGGATCGCAAAAAATCTCAAAATTAAGACTTTGAACATGCGGGTGGATTCCAAACTAGTGGCAAGCCAAATCAATGGAGAATTCTCGGCCACCAAGGAAGCAGAAATACCTGGCCCAGGAAAAGGAGTACATCCCTGGTTTCAGAGTTTCAAGATTTGTAACATTCCGAGAGCTCAAAATCAAAAGGAAGATGTACTGAGTAAACTGGCATCTGTAGCTTTTAATCATCTCACCAAAAAGGTGCTAGTAGAGGTCCTAGAAAAACCTTCAGGAGAAGAAAAAATGGTTAACACCATAGTGGAGGAAGAAGGAGATAAATGGATGACGCCGATCATCAAATGTCTGGAGGAAGGGATCTGGCTGGAGGACCCCAACGAGGCCAGGAACCTCCGAATGAAAATTCTGCAGTACGTGATGGAGGAGGGAGTCCTCTTTAAAAAGGGCTACTTGGTACCAATGCTAAGGTGTGTAGGACCGTTACAGGCGAATTACATAATTTGCGAAGTGCATGAGGGATGTTGTGGAATGCACTCCGGACAGAGAACCGTAGTGGCAAAGCTTATGAGGCAAGGGTACTATTGGCCTACCATGCATCGAGACGCAAGGGAGGGAATCAGAAAGCGACTCTTGTCAGATACACGCCCCGGTACCAAAGCTTCCTAAAACATTGTTAACTTCCGTCATGGCACCGTGGCCTTTTTACCAGTGGGGAATGGATGTGCTGGGGCCTTCCCGGGAAGCCCCAGGAAGAGTCAAATACGTTATCGTGGCTATTGATTATTTCACGAAGTGGATAGAGGCGAAACCACTGGTAAAGACGACAGGGAAGGATGTCATAAAGTTTGTATGGGAGAACATTGTATGCAGATACGGTTTGCCGGGAGTCATAGTCACGGCAACGGAACCAACTTCGTCAATGATCCATTCAAAAGATGGTGTGAACGGTTGAAAATTAAGCAGATGAATACAGCCGTGGCACACCCGCAAGCCAACGGATTGGTGGAACGAGCTAACAAGAGTTTGATGGAAGGAATAAAAACGAGGCTAGGACGATAGAGAAGCGGGTAGGTTGATGAGCTGCCTAACGTCTTATGGGCACACCGGACTACTCTCAAAACAAGCAATGGAGAAACCCCGTTCAGTTTGACGTACGGAAGTGAAGCTGTGATTCCGACGGAGATAGGAATGCCTACACACCGGACTATGATGTTCCGAGAAGATCAGAACGAGGAGGAACAACGCCTGAACCTGGATCTCTTGCAAGAAAGAAGGGAAAATGCTGCCATTCAGGAGGCCAAATACAAGACACAGGTGGAACAATATTACAATCGGAGAGTCAAACCAATGAACTTCAAGGTGGGAGATTTTGTTTACCGGAGGAATGAGGCGAGCCGGGTAGAAAACCAAGGGAAGTTGGGACCCAATTGGGAAGGACCTTACAGGGTGGTAGGAGCGTACCAGAATGGCTCTTATAAGTTACAAACAATGGAGGAAAAGGAGGTCCCTCGGACTTGGCACACGATCAACCTCAGAAATTGTTTCTTATAATCGTTATTGTGGCAAGAATCCTATAGCTACTAGGTAAATTGAATTAATCGTGTTCTATTTTGTTTAATGATGAAAGTCTTCCTGCAGAAGGGAGACATTTTTCCGTGATAACTTGTGTAATGTATGACTATTCCGACGGCTGGCCCCCGTTGAGTATAACTGATAAAAGCATGCCCGAGTATTTCTGCCGGATGCTCGAGAACTTTATTCGTATGCCCGAAAAATGGATGCCCAAGTGAAAAAAAAAAACGAACATTGTGGATGCCTGGTGGAATGACCACACAGATGCCCGAGCGCATATGCCGGATGCCCAAAATGGATGCCCTGAAATTCCTAAGGATGCCCAGAATCCGGATGCACGACCTACGCGGCCGGATGCCCTTAGAATAATCTAAGGAGGTCTGTCAATACGAAATTTGAATGCAAAAGGGCAAGAGAAACATCCACACAGAAAATATATAATGCATATAAACCTGTTTAGATTACGAATGTTGTCCGGTCACAAAGGACGACAAAATAATAAGTCACAAAAGATGAATTGTTAATTATTACAACCATGGTTATCCGAATCATTGTTCACTAGTACACAATATTAAAATTAAACTTCAAACATTCTCCGCCGGAGTTTCAGTGGCCGGAGTGTTGACAGGCGGGGTGGTCACGACGGGAGGTTGAGAGGAAGGACCGGCGGGATCCTTGCGAGGAGGGGCTTCTGGCTCCATGTTTAGCAAGTCTCCCAAGGGCAACCGGTATGAATCAGCTAATTTCTGGATGTAGGGATACTCAGCTTCAAAAAGCTTGTTATACTCGGCTTTCCACAACTTGGGAGCCTCCCTGTTGACCCTGGCAATACCCTTCAGAGCCGCGTCTATCTCTTCTTCTTTCCTCCCCACACTTGCCCTAGTTACGAACCCGACATGGTATGTCAGACTGTATACCTTCGCCATGCTCTTCTTATATTCGGCACTGTCAAGCAACCGGCGAACATCGGTAGGAAGAAGGCAACGAACTGCATTTTGTTTCACCACTTCAGCCTGGGAAACCTCAGCCGCTAGGTTCCCCTTTTCTGCCTGTAAAGCCTCCAAAGACTGATTTTTGGCATTTATCTCACTCTCCAGCTTCCTGATCTTTTCAGCCTGTGCAGAAGAAGTCTCTCGTCACTCGTTCCTGTCTCGAGTCAACCTGTCAACCTCGTCTTCCAAGCTCTTCTCCCTATCCAGACTAGCATTATGATCGGCCCCTAGCTTCTTCAACTCCTCCGACAACCTTTCATTCTCACCCTCGGCAGCAGTCAACCTGTCTGAGATCCCTTGGCAGCCATTGTAAGCTTGAGTCAACTGCCAGTAGCCCGTGGTAAGATCTCGGAATCTCCTCAGAAGTTCCCCCTGGGTCACCACGCTCAAGCCAAACTCCTCATACGCCCGGCGGGTCAACTGAACGTTGTTCAATTCTTCCAGAGCCTCTTTCTCGGCGGGAGTAGCAAGATTGTCAATTAGCTCCCGGCAAGAACGGAAAGAATCGATCCGGATGTCATCCCGGAGAGCCCAGTTAGGGATAAAAACGTTTGTAGCTTCATCTGCACCAAAGGGACGACGGGAGTGATGGGCTGAGTGACCTGAAAGACATAACAGAATGACTAAATGAGTAAAAGAAAGTTACAAAAACAAGTTAGATGACGGATCATGCATACCTTCAGAATTGTGCGGGAGCGAGTCCGCCGGCTGAGAATGGCCACTCTCATTGAAGGGAGGGATGGGCACTTGTGCAAATCTTCCCCACCTCCAGCCGTATTCTCCCCCATCCCTTTACTTGCCACGTTCTCTCCATCCCCTCCGGCGGCAATGTTGGGAGCCTTCTGCTTTGCATCTGCATTCACATTGGCCCCTTGACCAACTCCCGGAAGGACTTGGTTCAAGGGCTCTGCATTTCCGATAGGGGATCCGGAGGAAATGTGCTCAACATACTGGCGACGCTACTTTTTTCTCTTATTTTGGACCCCGGAAGTCCCCTCACCCCTTTTCTTCGCCGCCTGACGAGCAAGAGCCTCTCTCTCCTTCTTCTCGCGGGCAGCGACCACTTCCGGGTCCGCCTCTTCGGCCCTCTTGGCCAGGGCATCCTTTGAAGGAATATTCTCTCCAACGGCCAAGGGGTCGGTCGTTCTTTTCGGTTTTTCCCGGTTCGGGTCAACCGCATGACCCTTGCTCACCACGGTCCCCTCCCAGTCTGGAAGCTCAAGATACTCCGACATGTTAACAACTGAAAGAACAATGAAATTTGTTAGAAACATAAACTAGCAGATCCGGAGAAAACAAACATCAATCCTATGATGACAAACTAAACAGGTAATTACCATGACCCCGGGCATCTTTTAGAATGGGCTCGAATTCAGGATTCTTGAAAACCGAGGATAGGTGGCACATCCATAAAAGGCTCACGGTCGGTTTACGCAACAGAATAATCACCCGGCTAAGTTTGACGGCGTCCTCTTGAGAAAAGCCGGTGGGAAAATTATCCGTAATATTTGAATCCTTATGCCTCCACGCCATGGCATAAGGAATGGCCCTCCTATCAATAAAAAAGAATTTCTCTTTCCAATGCTTCAAGCTGGAGAGGATTTCTTTGAAGCACTTATACGAACCATTTCCCGTCCGGTTCTCAAAGGAAAACCAGTGTCCTTGCTTGCATAACCGGTAGAATGCCCAAAAAAGTGAAACCCTAGGTTGTATATTCAGACTGTAGCATCTTATCTCAAAAAGGGTCACTCGGTTCAAACCTAACGGAACTAGTTGGGAAATGTGAACCCTAAAGTGTCTAATCACATTCAACATGAAAGAGGAGAAAGGAATCCTAACCCCCCCTGTATCCAGCTGCTGAGGATAAATCCCTATTTTATCCTCCGGCAGTTAGTCCATGGTCATATCATCCGGAGGCAATACCGGACGTAGATCAGTGGGAATGCCATACTCGGCGACTATGTCATCTAACTCTGATTGTTTCAACCTAGAAGTGTAGATGTGCATATCGAACTTAGGAAATACGGTTTGAACAGGCTCCTCGTTTGTTTCCTCCGTCTGGAGGACGGATGCAATTTCTCTGGATGGAATATTTCCCCCTCGGTTCCGATTTCGGCCATTTCTAAAAGATACCGAACGACAATTTACAAATAATTACAGGATGAGGGCGAGACAAACCTTAAGAAGAATTAAGAAAACGTCCGGAGAAAAGAAAGCAATCTATGTGTGTGAAATGAGAAAACCAAATGAGGTGAAAATGAATATTTATACCGTAAAAAAAACCCTAGCAGACTGTCAAAACGTCCCATCAGTCAGTAAAAGGGTGACGTGGGCTTATCTGGGCCGTCCACGATTGTCAGGAGAGATGAGGAAGTACATGTAAGGCCCAACATCTGATTTGGCCCATCAGACCAGCCCATACTTTTCAAGTCCAACTATCACGGCTCCGGTAATACAATACTGGGGGGACATGTTGGCGTATGTGTCCGGACGTCCTGATGTCCGGCAGACTCACTGACCGGACGGCATGCTCTGCCGTCCGGACGATGACTAGCAGGGACCGACCATGCCAGCAGATTTTACGGGATTCCTTACCACGTGGCCTACTAGATAGGGTGGCTATAGACCTACAGGCAGGTAATATAGGTCTGCGGAAATAGTAGCTGAACAGTAGCGCAGGTACAAGGTTGGGGTAGTATAAATACCCCAACACATTTAATGTTTTGCATTAAGTTTTCACCTACACTTACCTTTGCATTTATTACCACATTAATTACCCTCCGCTTATTCTCACGCTGGAGCTTGGTCCCGGGACAACACCCGGGGAGAGGCTAACGCGTGTCTGTGTATTGTGCGGGAAGAATTCAGCCCTTTCTTCCGGATCGATAGATAGAAGCTCAAGCCTTCGGGTAAAGCCGAATAGCAGGAATTTGCTTCAACATCCGTGCACGCAATACTTTAGGTAAACTAATATTTTAATCTTATGTTGAAATATTGACGGTTGGGTTACGATGTTACTCTTATGAGTTCAACTATTATAACATTTTTTAGGTTTTTGTAGATAATAAATAACATCAATATAAAATGTTTATAGATTTATCAGCTTTTGAATTTTGAATATAAATTTTTAGCGTAAGAACGTTTATTTATAATTTTATTTTTCTATTTATTTTGTATGTTTGGCTAAAACTATGTTCATCGCATTTTGTTGTAATAAATCCATATCGAGAGCTTTCTATTTTTTGTTGCAATTGAGATTTTTTTTAACCAAAAAGGTATTACCTAGCATGTTTTATTGTGATAATCTAAACTAACATTTTGTAATTATACTTTAGCTTGAAATAGTAGTGTAGTTTAGCTTCTTTTTGTATTAGTTTAGTTGCGTTTGACTTAATTGAATGTGTTATTCTTTTTATATTTGCTCATTTTCATATTTAGTCATTTCTATATCTCTTTCTTTTATATACATATCTAAGTATCAAACTATCTATAAATTTTATCCATCATTCTTCATTCCAACCACAACTCCATCTTTGTAAATCTATCCAACATGTTCTTTTTATCTTGTTTCCTTTTTATAATTTTCGAATCTTGTAATTGCGAGGTATTTTTGTTTTTTCTATTCTTTTCTTTATCTTTGTTTTTATACTTGTTTTATTCTTAAAATTTATAATAATAACCTCAAATGAGGGAAATATGGTAAACTCAATCAATTTTTTTGAAACTACTTTTAGCAGTGGACAAACCGAAAAATAAACGTGAACAATAGATTTAGGACGGAGAGAGAGTGTGATTTATTAAACAATCCTAGGTGATTATGCTCAAAAAGTTATCTTGATGGAGGTTTAGTGATTTTTGTCATTTGTCAAAAGCATGTTAGAAAGATATATGTTTTTAGTATTAGTTTAAATGTATGTT
The DNA here is from genome assembly GCA_019973895.1 of Chrysanthemum seticuspe. NCBI lineage: Eukaryota > Viridiplantae > Streptophyta > Magnoliopsida > Asterales > Asteraceae > Chrysanthemum > Chrysanthemum seticuspe. Next base: position 302,990,139 of record BPTQ01000005.1, read on the forward strand.
TGACAAAAGTAACTGTTATTATAAAAAATGATTATAGTGTATGGGGGTGTTTGTGATTGCTTAGAGCACAAGGTATCATACATATCAATAACACGTTATTGGTATGCCACATCAGCGCCACATCATACACCTTCCAATAACACACCAATATCTAAAACACCCTCCCTCATAACACATCACTAACACGTTATTGGGTCCCACAAAATACCTCATTAAAAATACTCACTCACTCACTCACAATACAAAAAAAAAAAAAAAAACAAAACAAAAAAGACACAAAACATCACAATGGCATGAGCCATTCAAATGGCTTGGGAACATTTGGCTTACCAATGGCACAAAGTGCCGGTATGGTTGGCACGAGTTTAGCATGAAAAATTGATGCATTTGGCGTGTTAATTGCTCCCATACCCTCTGCTCTTAGGTTTGTTTTTTAATACAATCATCTTTTTGGGTTGTTTTATTGGGATTTTTTTAATGATAAATAAACTCTTTTTCCGTTTATTAAAAAACTAATAATGCAAGTGTTTTTGTGTTTTTAAGCTTGTTTATAAGAATTAACCAATAAAACCTCTAGGTGTGGTGCATTTCCATGACCTTTTTAATATTATAAAGATAATAACCAAATATCAGTGTGTCTCGTATATGCTTAGTGGTAGATTTAGCATTATTTATTTGATATGAAGGTGTATTTTTTTACTGCTTATATGATTAGGAGTTGTATATACTTGCAACTATGAAAAGCTGTTGCTACCCTTTGTAGTAGTACATTATTTTATTACCTGTAATAAACTTTGATGAATTTGTTTATAACTCAACATACGATACAATTACAATATAGCTCCACAAAATACAATTAAGCAAGACAATCAAGCTGTACCAGTTATGTACTCCTCTATTGTTCATTCTTATGGAAAAACATACTATTGGTGATGCACTAATTGTCATTGGATCTTTCTTTCAAATAATAATAATTTTAAAGAGTTTGTTAAAAAATAATCACTTTGTAAACAGAATTACACATAACTCCTGGATGCTGGAATCTGCTATTTCCCTACTTGCTTGAAAGATCACAATTAATGTATTTTTTTGCATTAGTTTATCCTTTTACTTCAAAGGAAACAATTATATCCGACGTACTTTATAGGCAGCGGTTTATCCGAACGGTATACAAACATAACCTGGAATGAAAGTAATAAATTAAATCACTTACTCCAGAACTATTGTCTTTATAGTTAATATACATTCACATATTGAGCATTCATATTTCTAACCTTCCATATCCATCATCATCGATAGAATTAGCATAATCAACCGGGGGATTAAAGGGACCCTTTATTTATGAAGCGTCTGATTCAAGTTTTGTTCATCTCTAGTGAGCTGCACAAGCGATTAAAAAAGCAGCTAAAAAACAGAAGTAATAATCCAAAAAAGTTATGGCTAACTTTGTAAAGTCGAAAAGTGAACACAACTCCTATACATAATTATTTGCAACTGCATTTCCAAGCACATGATTCCATGTAAAGTCTATGGCCTTGAAATTTAATCGAGTGGTGATTACCCATCTTCACTTCCTTATCCATGATCTTTATAAAACTAATCTTCTACTGATAAAGTCAAGTAGCAATTAAGGTACGAACTCTATCTTGCACCACCACCGTTAAGTGTCATTTAACTACGCAAACAATAAACCTTCATCAAGCTATTATAGCAAGATTATTTTCTTCTGATCAAGATATTATACCAATATTAGGTTTTATGCAGTTTAATAAGATGAACTAGCTTTATGCCAGCTACTATAATTTTTTACTTTGCCCATTTGACCCAAAAAAATAAAATAAATTAGAACCTAAAATCTATCTGTTTACCCATAAATGGCTCGAGTTTGCTACCTGTATCTTATAGACCTTCTAAAAAACTAAAGTTAAATCAACATACCCGAGGTAGAATGATTTTTCATACGTCAATGTAAGGAAGTGAGTGTAATATAAACACCACGTTTATCATGCGCTACCCATCGATCATCACCACGGACTTTTCATCTTTACTTATGCTGCTACATTTTCTTGTTATTCTTTCTCATTACCATACTTATTTCCAACCCAAAAAGTAGTTCACAAGAGGTTTGATCAATTCAATATGATAGTGTTGACCATTAGGCTGCTCGACCAAAGCATTTAATATGACATCACAGATGGAAGATTAGAGCCCAAAAATTGAAGGACGGTCCCTCTGTAGCTCCCACTGGCCAGAGGCCGTCCGAACATAGTATATTATTTTCAAAAATATTGATGTGTACGTCATTATGCTCTTTTAACGTTAATAAATAAAATAAAGTACAAAAACATTCAAGGAGTGTTGTAGTCTATTGGTTAGATAGTCGTGAAGTGGTGTCCAACTGGAGTGGGTTCGAAACTCATTCGCTCTCTTTTTACTATTACAAATGTTCTTTTCAATCGCTCTGTATTTCTATTATTTTTATTATCTCATTACTCTCCATCAACATTTATATTCAAATGACCATCCTCAATCTAAACAACAGCTCGATGACACAGTAAAAAACCAACTATACCAACTAAATATTGCATATATTTGACTTCAGATTAAACCTTTGCACTTTGATTCATCTTCGTGTATTTGTATTTTTAAAGTAATTCATAATGGAGTATGTAAGTAACTTACAAATTTTAACCTTAGGCTGCCCCTAGTAGGGGGATTCAATCCCCCTACTTTTCCCTGCCACGTCAGCTTTCTCTCTCCAGCGACCTTCAGGCGATTAGGTGCCCCAGTAAGGGCGACCAAGTTCATTTTTTTTTTAAATACTTTTAACACAAACTAAAAAAATCAATTACCATTTTTTTGTATGATACGATGCTATACTTACACGCTGCATGCAGGAGTCATATGTATACTTACACGTTGCATACATGCATGGTTTCCAGTTGTGGTGTATAAATACAAGTCATATGTATACTTACACGTTGATTTTCATCATTTAACTTAGTATACATGCATGGTTTCCTGTTATAAACCAACCCAAAGAAAAAACAATCTTAGCTTTATCATTTCAAACAACAAGAACAAGAACAAGAGGAGTTCACTTTTTGCTTTGTTCTTATCGATCGTCCACACGACCGTTTCATGTTTTTTTGATGGCGATCGATTGGCTCCACATCAAGGGGATCGACATGACATCGATCGCCCTATGCCTCGATCGAGTGGCGATTTAGTCCTACTGCATCCAGCCTTATGACGTAAAGGGTGATGATGATGTCTTTTTATAAAGGGCAGTCTGGTTGGTCGGTCTCGGATTGAAGTAATGAATTGATAGCCAAATAAATTATTTAGGTAAGCATTAATGAGGATAATAGTATGGATTTCGAATGATAGTTGCATTCAAGGCAAATGAGGTGGGTATCCCCTCATACCACTGACATTTCATTTATTACTCTCTCACTTTTACCTTTTCTCTCTCCACAAGATACACATAGTCTCTATCTTAGTTTTATATTGTCAGATTTATCCCACCATCTTATTTAGTTTTATATTTATAGATATATGTAAACGGGCTCTACTTACTATATAATAATATTATACAAAATATATTCCCAATTACATTTTACAATACAAACAACATTAATACTATCAATCATTTTTATTTCTTTCAAACCAATCCGAAATCCAAATCCAATTCTAAATCCACTTACAAACCAAACGGACCCAAGTGTGTAAATCCATAAGTCTTAGCAATCCTTGTACATTGTGTACCTTTTCTAACACCAGAGCCTCCTAAGAGAATGACATATCAAAGGTAAGCATTCTTTAAAAAAAACATTATGAATAGTAAAAACATGATATTCTATGGAAAAGTTATCCTTCATCATTCTAAATCTTTCATAGAAAATAGTGTAATGATGTAATGAAATTAAGGATAACAAATATTTTTTGTTAATAGCAACACGCAAGATCAGAAAAAGCAATGTCCTCATACATGTAGACAAATATTTTATTCTTGCTAATTAGTCATTTAAAGAGATTAATATGCCAACAAATAACAATAATCATAACCGCAAAAGTAAGGACTAAAAATATACAAGATCAGGTATGTTGGTGCATAAAAAAACTGTTAATGAAACTGTTTTCTGATACGCTTACGCAGCGCGTTCGGGGTCAAAGGAACTTTCTTTTCGTCAAGCAAGTTTTTCAACACCATAGGCAGTGAACCTAATCGTTGTAGTGTAGTATTAGGGTAAGCCACGGGAATTGATATCGTTATCTAGGGGAATAGGAATGCTAGTGAGAAGTTACTACGCTAAGGTTGGGGTTGAGGAAGATTATTTTTTATCTTTTTATGTTTTTAGGAAATGGAAATGTACGAATCTCGGGGTTTGGATTTGGGGGTTGGTATTTCTACCAATTACTCTACTTATCTAATTATCTAATTAACTAAGGTGAGGGTAGTCTATGTCTAATTATTGTGTGCTCGTATGATGGTTTAAAGATGTGTTTACTTAGGTTTTATTACTCCTTAGTTATCTCCTATTGATGGTTGAATTGTCACGTCCTTATTCTTAATCGCGTTGTGTGTCTAAGGTCGTAGGGTATGCGTTTATCCCTAACTCTTTGAAACTACCAAAGGTTATCGCCTACAAAGTCTCTAGGATTTATAAACTTTAACTCTAAGGTACTCTTCGGATGGTTTAGCCTACAACAACTCTAGGTGTAATAAACTAAGGTTCACAAAGATTAATCAAGCATTAACTACACAACGGATGACCTATAGCATTACTAGATCATTAACAATTAAGATAAGAGACAACCAATCAATATTTAATAATTAAGTTTCATATTCCCTAAGCAAACACACAAGTAAATTAGCCGGACATGGAGAACATGCAAGCATACACACAAGTAATTGAAGACATAATTAAATTAATGAAGTAAAACACTTATCTTGATGTAAGATAGAGTTTAGAACCCTAAAATACTGTACAAGACAGCCTTGGTTCGGTTTAGGTTTTTACTCTAAAAGACTACACACTGAAAACTAAAAAATTCGGATTCTATATATAAGATTACATATGCGACGGCGTCACCCTTTGATTTGTGACGCCGTCGGGTCGCCGTTATTAGGGTTTCGTCTTGGCCACGTTAGTCATGCGACGGCGTCACCTTATGCTTGTGACGCCGTCCCCTTCAGTCTCTGACGCCGTCTGGATCAAATCTAGGCCGTCTGAGTTGCGACGACCTACTCTTTTAAAGCCTGACACCGTCACTTGTAAATAAGCAATTTAGATACTGAGTCGTCACAAAATTGATGCGACGGCGTCGCAGATAACACCTGACGCCGTCCCCTTAAGTTCCAGCAGCCTGAGTGTCTCGATTCTTGACTTTGGCCATTTTCTTCGTATATTCGCGCCTTTTCGTCAGAATAAGTGTCATTCCAGCATTTTGCCTTCAAGATACCTAAAAAGTGAAAAGGAACGATATTAAGTAATAACGGATACAAAAGTGATCAAATAAGGGCATAGAAAATCTTTATTCTTTATAGAATCTATTATAGATTCGTGCTAGGATTTTGGCATGTGTATCTCTAGAATTAATTCAATGGAATTTATTGATCATTACATATAATTCAATTAAGATATTGTATGAAAGTATGATTTCTTCTATTCTCCTTTGAGAATCGGAGGATTTTTGATTGAGCGGAAAAAGAAGGATTTTTTGTCTACCTTACTTTACTTCATTTTTCCTTATATCAATAACTCAATCAAAATGCAATTATCTCGACGAAAAAAATGTCTGTATGCTTAAACGACCCCTCAAAAAGGTACATTTTAAAACCTTATCGAATATCCCTACACTTGGTATTTGCTTGTCCTCAAGCAAATGTGCTTTTAGCCAATTAATTTATAAGTTAGGGGTCATGAAGCATTGGTTTAGAACAATCCACAACACATATAAGCCCCACAAAAGTCATAACAAGCACGGAAATTACATACTAGCACTTCACATGGGGTGTTTGGATACTCACATCTCTCGGGTGTATATGAAATATAACAAGTTGGAAATGGAAGATAAACACTCATTAACCGGTCCTAGTACATAGATTACCATAGGCTTGAGACTAGATCAAACCCCCATCGCTTTGGCGTAAGCACCTAGGAAAGACTATCAAAGAGGTCTTTTAAAGGGTTGTAATGTTAGGCTTACGGTAGGGAAACAAACGGTTTGGTGGGATAGGCTATTTAGTGGTGGCAAGTCAAAAATCTTTATGTTACAAGCATGCGAAGAATGGCGTTGCTAAGCCAAGACTCGACACTCTAGACTCTAGATAACTGAAATAAACAGACATAAATTAAAGATAGATGTAGGATGGTAGCCCGTATTTTTTTTTTTATTATTGAACACTCATTTTTTTTTTTTCTTTTTCTCTTTTTCTATTTTTTTCGATTTTTTTTTCATACACTTTTACTCTACCATCTTCTACGATAACATCAAAATGATAGGAATTTATAGGCACATCCCTACACTTGAGTTTTTATTACTCTAACACTAATTTGACCCGAATTGAAAAGATCAAAACACTTGGAGTACATTATTACGCAAATAAAGGGAATTTCAATTTAACGTTCCCTTCCCGTCATTTCATAAACTTTAACTTTTCCCATGAGTCCCAATCGTCCCAAAACTGTATACAAAGGATATGACTCGACTTAGCAACTTATGCAAGAAACTAGATAATTGAACTAAGGGTTTTGGGGTGATAACAATAATGCACTAAAAGTGAGTTCATACAAGGTAGGCTAAGGCGATTTGGGTGTACATTTAGGGGTGGGGTGTAAACAATGCTCTTCATTGATATTCCGGAAAACCGAAACATCACGAGAACCGCGAAAAGGATAGGCTCAAAGGGGTTAACTAGGGGTATCGTGTACTAAAGATGAGTACAACGCAAGGGTGTGGGGGAATTACTCTACCGATGTGGAAGAAGTAATTATATTACGGGTATTAAACAAGGGTTATCCTAATGCCTCTTATCATTTAGTTATTCCTAACTACACAAGTGTAGTCTTACTAGCGATCTCGGGATGCATCACAAAACAAGTTCTAGAATCTATTATACTACTGGTTCACACTCTAAGCATTAAAGATGAATGCTTTAATTCCTACTAATCTAAGGGTGATCCTCACATTTTGGGTGAAATTTAAGTGGTAAAGGGTTTTTTTTGTGCTAGTCATATAACTTCCTATCCATGAGACGCTTTATTAAGACTAATGGCACACTCCTATATGTCATGAAAAATTTTAAATTTGGTGCCAAAATTACCCTAACCGACATTTTCTCATGGTTTATTACACAAATGCAATTGGACAAAGCAAATAGTCAAGGATAAGTATAGTTTCAAAGTTCCCGTTTTATTTTCCCTCCCTACACTTAAACTGAACATTGTCCCCAATGTTCCCCAAAAGTATCAAAGTTATGATAATGGAAGGTAATAAAAGATGAAAGAAACTAGTACTCCCCTGATTAGCTCGGTAGGATCCGTGTAAAGTGGTGGTTACATCTTTCTTCAAGAAGAACGTTTGCGTGAAAAGCTCTTTCTCATCTTATGTATTTTCTTCTTGATAAATTAAACCTGCACACTTGAAGAAAACAAACGAAACCTTCGCGTAAAATCGGAGGTAATAATATATATATATAAGACTCTACTAAACTAGGATATAATGCTTGTGGAATGGATGTTTACAGAATTTCTGGAAAATTAAGACCTGGAAAATTCCAAAAAATTATGAGTAGCTCACAAAACGAGAAAAAGTAATCAGTTGTTTTTGCTCCTTCCTGACGCCGTCAGGTTATCCTGACAAAAACTGGTCTGCGATTTTCTGGAAAAAATTATGGAAAATTTACATCTTTAGAATCTGGAAAAATTTCTTGCAAAACATCCATTATGACTCGATACAAGCATTTGACTCGAACAAACACACATGTATATCTTTTAATTAATTGAAATTCTCATGTTTACGTTTCTTTTGAAAACGTGTGTAATCCTCCCTACACTTATCCTTTATGTAAAATACCTTTATATGTAATTAAGACGATGTTAAAAATAAAATAAAGCATTTTTACAAATTTAAACATGATAATAAAAAATCAATAAAAGATATATGACACAAACAAGCAAACAATTAAGCATGGTTGCCTCCCACGAAGTGCTTTTCTTTATTTATGAGTCTTGTAGATAGACTCGTAGTCATGCCCCTACGTACCGATATAAGTAAGCCTATCCTTAACAATGTCATAAGGATCAAACTTATCATTTAAGTTCCTAGTAGTACGTTTGGTTCGATATGCCTTTTCAAACTTCTCTCCATCGGGATCATAGATTGTTATCCTAATGTGCCACTCTCCATTACCATCACTAGGCGGTCTATCCCAATCCCATTTATGTTTAGGCTTATCGCTCTCAACTTTCCACTTATTCATGACAAGGTTGACGGGCAAGCTTCCTAGGAACTCGGTCATCTTCCTAAATACTAAGGTGTCCTCTAACGGGTTCACTTCCATGTCCCTAGCCGTTTCTTTTTCATGGAAAGTTGCTTTACTAGCAAAGGCTTCATCTAGGTAGAAAGGTCGTTGGGGACCTATAAAGTTCTTATCTAACCAAGGTCCATATCTAGATGGCGTTTTATCCAACCTAATCTCATGTGGGATTTCCTCTTCTTTGTAGTACGTATGCTTTTTGACATCGTAAATTGACCTAGCACTCCCCTCTCCTACCACAATTTTGGACATCTTACAATCAATGATGGCACTAGCGGTAGCTAAGAATCCTCACCTTACTAGCAATGGGCATGTCGGGTCCTTATTCATGTCAAGCACATGGAAGTCGGCCAAAAGAGTCAATTCTACTACGTGTACTACCATGCCTTTTATTATCCCTATCGGATATGCAACACTACCGTCCGCTAGACCAAAGATGGTTTCCGTTGGTTCTATCTTACCTAAGTTAAGGCTTCTATGGAGGGACAACGGAACAAGATTTGTAGAAAACTAGAAGGAAGGTTGAATAGTTTACCAATTAAAAACTTTGTTTTGAAACTTATTGAAAGATCAATTGATATTGATCTTGGATATGTTGATGAAATATGCAAGTAATATGTAAAGAGTAAATAAGGAAAGAAATGATCAAACCACAACAAGTTGTTTATAGTGGTTCGGTCTACAAGGACTCTTTTTCCTTGCCTACTCCACTCCCCGAGTCTCACACTCGAGAGTTTAACTTCACTAGTCAACAAGCTCCTTTCACCGGCGGAGAAAACCTTTACACTTCGCTTACACTATTTCCGACACTAAGCTAGATGTCGAGTTCTTCCAAGGGTACAACTACTCCCACACACAATGTATTTTGAGGACTAAAATACTAACCACTCACACTCACAAGATTATGATGGTTTAATACAACAATGAAGTATGAATCAACACTAGATCATACAACACTAAACAAACAAGACTTCCAACTTCTCGTTTGAAGCTTGAATGTGACTTGATATTTTTTGCTACAAAAGAAATCACTAATATGATATGAAACTGAGTTAGAAAGGTTAGAGAGAAGATATGTATGAGAGTATAGTTGAAAGGGGTGAAAAACTACTTGGTTTGGCATTGCTATTTATAGCCAAAATGGACAGGAGCGTCCACGGTCCGCCCGTGTACCATTTTGGTACCGCCATGTCTGACAGCCAAGATATCAAAATCTTTGCTAAAGTCAACTATATCTAAGTGAGATTGTGCAAGATATGAAGAGTACAAATCCACACAAAATATCTAATGAAATCTTCCAATGATTTCCATGATGCATCACATGATGTCATATGTTGTATTTCAATTTTTAGAAATATGCAAGTACTTAAGTAGTGTTTGGTTTAAAGAACCTAACACATTCTAAAAACTACTATCATACATAATGATTAGAGTCATATCAAAATGTCACTAATCATAAATGTAAATGCTTGAATGATGAATATATTGTTTGAAAAAGCTTGTTTTAATATCTATTAAACTTGACAAGCTTTAAGCTTTTATACAAATTAAATTTACTTTTGTCGTTAACAAAACTTAGGTAAAGATCAAAAATATAAATAACGTTTAATGACGATATTTGTATTAACAATCTCCCCCTTTTTGTTGAGGACAAAATATAAATTTTATTTTTATAAAAGATACAAATTTTGTGCAAGAGTTATAAAAATATTAGTTTTAGAACTTGAAAAGGAAATGATAATGCAAGTGTATGATGTTTGACTTTTTTCAGAAAGTCAAAGTATTCACTAGTTGATGCATGATGTTGACTTTTTCAGAAAGTCAAAGTATGCAATTGACTTTTTAAGAAAAGTCAAGTATTACCAATGAAGTACCATGTTTGACTTTTTCAGAAAGACAATGTATGCAGTTTGACTTTTTCAGAAAAGTCAAATATAACCAAGTTCTATATTTTCTCCCCCTTTTTGTCTTAACAAAAAGAAGAGGCGATGTGGAATGTAATGAGCCCGAGCCATTATCTCCCCCTTGATCAAAGCTCCCCCTAAATTGGGTGCTTAATGGGAAGATACATGGATTTGTGAAAATAAAGCTACAAAAAAAAATGTTAGTAATAATGATCATTCACAAGCATTTCCAAATACTATGTAAAAGCACCAACACTATAATAAAAACACCATTCATTAGTTAAAATTTTCATGAATAAAGATCATGAAATGGGAACACAATGATGTGTTTTAGTATAATAAAAAGAAAATAATCCTAAGAAAAGAAGAACAAGAAATGCTAAACTATGACCATCCTAATTCGATGGTGGATGAGAAAGAGCGTTGAGGCGCTCAAGGATGTGATTGAGGATGAACCTCATTTCCTCTTGAAAGTCATGGACCATAATCCGGGTCCTTTCAACGGTTTGGGCCGTTTGCTCACAAGTTGAGCAACCATGCCTAGGGGGTAGTATGTTTGGGAAGGTTGTGGTGGTGGAATGGTAGATGTGTTGGTGTTGTTGGGGATGTTTGTGGTAGTCATGATGGAGGCAAGCAAAGCATTTTGCATTTGCATAGTCTCACTTAAGTGAGAATCCACCATGCCTTTGAATTGGTGGAGGTTGTGGAGTTCCGCTTGAATCTCCTCTCTAGTGGGATTGGCATCCCACATGCACTCCTCAATGTCCTCAAGATGAGGGGACATTGATGTGGGGAGTGGATGGTCCCCATACAAAGGACCATGAATGTCTTTGTGAATGGGGTGGAAGAGAAGAGGTTTTGGCCCTAAAGGGGCGTTTGGGTCAAAGGATGACCGAGGTGACTCATGAGCAATCCGCTCAATTGTGCCAAAGGATGGCAATGGTGGTGGATGATTTGGCCTAGGAGGCAAGTCTTCCAAGTCCTCTAAGAAGGGATTTGGTGAAGTTGGTGGTGTGGAAAATAACTCCATAGGAATGAGAGTTGGAGACCTTGGTGGTGAAGGTGGTGAGGGTGTCTTGGATTTTTGGATGGGTGCCGGTGGAGGTGAAGTTGGTGTTTTTGTAGGTGGTGGAGTGGTGATCACAATGTGTGATTGAGTAGGTGTAGCCAAGGTAAGGTTTGTATCATCTTGGATTGGGGATGAGATTGTGAGTGGAGAAGACTCGGATGAGGAGCTAAGGTTAACGAAGCAACAAGGCCTCACACTCATTCTAGCGGTTTTCTTGCAAGGTTTAGGAGAGGATTTTGTCATTTTTGACTTGGGTTTTTCTTTGCTAGATAATGGTAAGAATGAAGAAGGTGTGAGGATGATCATGGTAAAACCTCTCAATTTATAGAAGTGAAAAATTATGGAAAAATGTGTTTGATTTGATGTTAAACCATTGAAGAGATGAGGTTCCTAACGATTTGGAAATGGGTTGAATGCTAGTCATATCACCCAAGTCAATCCATTCAAGAGAGATGGAGTGAAGAACAAAAGATTTGCAATAAATGTGTTCTAATGAGTGGGATTTCCTAACAATCAGATCACCCACGGATTTGAAGGTACCAAAAATTTGGTTCTTTCCTTTATGCAAAAGGGCTCCTTGGGTGGATTTTTCAAATTTTTGAATTTTGGTGGGAAATGGATTTCTTATATACCTAAGTGAATTATACTAGTTCTAATAAGAGTATAAACAAGTTAGGATTGACTTATAAGCAATGGATGGTAATTTGGAATTACGAAAGAGTCGAAATTCAGAAAATTACCTGGAGGATCCATGGCACCAAAAATTTACACGGACGGAACCCTTAAAAGGGTACCGTCTGGTCCGCCTATACAGGTACGGCGGTACCAATTCTCATAACAGACGGTACCAAATCGTTGGTGCCGTCTGGTCCGTGCAGTGCAGAAAACAAGACAGAGTGTGTTTTTAGGTGTCGGGGACTTTTCCGAAACCTGAAATTTTTCTCAAGAGATGTTACACTAAACATTTCTAGATAGGAAAAGTAGATAACACATATATAAACATAGTCGAGCATGTATTTTGAGCAAGGCTTTTTGATTTTCCCATTATAGTGAAAATGGGTAAAATTTGATAGCATACTTGTGCTATCCCCCTGCATGAGATTGTTAGCATACAACATTGTTTTAAGTTATATTATCATCCTACATAATAAAAACAACTAATTAGTATCAAACATTAACGATAATGTACTGTTCCAAACACTCCTTAAAGTACCCTCATTTGTCCAACTTATTGTAAATCTTGTTCATCATCCTACCAAGGCACTTGAACATTCCCTTAGTTTGTTTGAATTCCGCTGATTCATTTTCAATCTCGGGAAGAGACGCATAATACTCATGAGGTGGGAGACAAGAGCTTGGAAGACCATCCTCGGAGCTATTTGATGATGATGATGATGGAGTTGGAGGTTTTGCTCTCTTGCCTTTTGTCTTAGCAACTCGTTCATCACTCAAAGGTACAAAGATGTGAGGGATGAGTTCATAGTGAAGGTGCATCCCTTTTGGGGTTGGTGAAATTGGTGCAAAGTTTCTATAGAGACGGGTGAGAAGCATCCCGTATGGAAGAGCAACCGATCCTTGAGTTGGAATATCAATCATTCTCCTAGCTATGTAGTAGGCTAAATTGAATGGTTGTCGGGTGGACAAGTTGTAGAGCATGTGACAAAGGCAAGCGTTTATGTGATCCCTATTTCCTATGGTGCTAATGACATTGGCTCTAAGTAGCTCCTCCCATTTCTTAAATTCGGGCTTAAGTTCATTTAGCTCCATTCCATATGGATCTCGGTTTACCTCTTTTCCCTTTCGGGTAACACGGGTTGTATCACCCTTTGGGTTAAATAGGTGTTCACGGATAACATCCTTATCGGCCAAACGGGTTTGGTAGGGAAGAGTGCGGTCATTGATTGCATCAAGAACGGTGAGTGACCATTTATCCGAGTAGACACAAGTCCCTCGGTTGGGAATTCCTAGCACTCGAGAAAAGTTGGCTAATGTGATGGTGTAGTCGTTTTGATTGATTCTAAACCTAAGACAAAATTCATCATCGTCTTCATCACTAAAGCCGGTCACACTAGCATAGAATTCTAACACAAACCTAGGACAAATTGGTTCATCGATGTCAAGGAGACAATCGAATTGAATGGCGACTAGTTCTTCACGGAGACTGGTATTTTCAAGGAAGGATGAGTGAATGGTTCTACCCTCATGGAAATACCTTGATTCTAGACCCTTAAATATTTCTACTTGTTCCTTGGTAAGTCCTTTGGTTTTGTGGTGTTTAGGAATGTAGTTAAGGGTGTCTTTGTGATCATAGAATCTTGCGGCTACCATGGTTATTCCTAAGGACAAGAATTGATATGTTAAAAGTGAGAATAAACTTTAACGTTTTGGTTCTAGTGTGTGCCTATATGAAAACAATTTGGAGTTGCAGTTATCTCGACTCATTTTATGCACAAAAATGGTTTTAGTGGGGTGTTTGGCAAATACTATGAGATAACCCAAATGCTCCTAATTCAATGTGGCTTCATTTGAATATACCCGGGAATGCATATTAGTTACGAAATACCTTTAGTATTCAAGAGCATACAAGTGATGAAAGTTTGACGTTTCTATTTGTATTTAACAATGAAAAATTGTTTTCCTACAAGTGAGAAGCTTTTCAAAATTTTTGACATGGGGTGTTTGGTTATTTGAATAAGGCCTTATAGTTATTATCTATTGATTAGTGGGAAGCATGATTTGTTGATGCAATATGATAATGTAGTACCTAATTTCAATGCCTAGTTATGCAATTTGCCAATTGAATTCATATTTAGTATAAAAGCATACATAAAACCCCATGTAATGATTTGTGATAGTTTTGTGCATAAATAAGAATCCTAGACTCGGAATTTAGAGATAAAATGTAGTTAGGATACTTACAATGATGTTATCTTCAGTGATTAGTGAGTGGGAAGGTGTCAATAATGAGCTTGGTTTAATGTTTACACGTTTCGGTAAAGTGGGTTTTGTGGAAGAGGATGTTTAGTATATAGCAGTTTTGCTTCTGTAGACACCACGGACCAGACGACACCAAATATTTGGTTCCGTCTTTGTTGTCGTTTGGTGCCGTGGCTACAGTAGCAGGTACAAGACAAAAATTGTTTTGTTTTGATTATTCTAATGTTTTGGGCTATGTTTATCTTACATGTTTGGTTCCATTAACCCTAAACCAAGTCTAAGAAGATTAAAAGGTTCTCGTTTAAGAGGCTTAGTTAAGATGTCGGCAATGTTGTCTTCGGAGGATACTTTCTCGATTGAAATGTTTCCTTTTTGAACATTGTCGCTAAGAAAGTGATGACGGATTTCAATATGTTTTGTACGAGCATGTTGAACGAGATTCTTGCTGAGATCGATGGCTCCTTTGTTGTCGCAAAGTATCACAACGTCGTTGAGATGAATTCTGTAATCTACGAGAGCTTGCTTCATCCAAAGAGCTTGTTGACATGCTTTTCCGGCTGAGACGTACTCGGCTTCAGTAGTTGAGATGGCTAAAGTCGTTTGCTTCTTTGCAAACCATGAGGTGAGACAATGTCCAACAAAAGTGCAAATACCACTTGTACTTTTTCTATCGACATAATCACCGGCATGATCCGAGTCGGCATACACTATGGTTTCTATACCCGTTCCTTTGGGATACCATAATCCTAAACACGTTGTTCCCTTAATGTATCTAAAAATCCTTTTTAAGGCTTCTAAGTGTGATGCCTTTGGGTTTTCTTGAAAGCGAGCACATAGACAAACACTAAACATAATATCGGGTCTACTGGCCGTAAGGTAGAGTAGGCTACCAATCATTCCTCTATATTTAGTGTTATCTACGGATTCACCTTCTTCCTCCTTGGTGAGTTTAGTGTCTGAGGACATGGGTGTTTTAGTTGGTTTGGAATCTTCAAGACCAAATTTCTTAAGCATGTCTTTTATATATTTAGATTGGTTAAAGAAAATGCCATCTTCTAGTTGTTTAATTTGAAGTCCTAGAAAGAAGTTTAATTCACCCATCATACTCATTTCAAACTCGTCGTGCATGATTTTAGAGAAATCATCACATAGTTCTTGACAAGTTGATCCGAATATAATGTCATCAACGTATATTTGAACAATGATAATTTGTGATTCCTTTTTCTTGGTAAAAAGAGTATTATCTACTAATCCCATAGTGTATTTGTTATCAATAAAAAAAGTCTTAAGTCGGTCGTACCAAGCTTTAGGTGCTTGTTTAAGGCCGTATAATGCTTTCTTGAGTTTGAAGACATGATGTGGTTTCTCAAAGTCGGTAAAACCGGGAGGTTGAACAACATACACTTCTTCTTTAATAAACCCATTAAGGAAAGCACTTTTAACATCAATTTGAAATAATTTAAAGTCATAAGCACATGCATAAGCAAGTAATATTCTAATAGATTCAAGTCTAGATACCGGTGCATAAGTTTCATCATAGTCAATCCCCTCTTGTTGATTATAACCTTGTGCAACAAGCCTAGCTTTGTTTCTAGATACTACACCATTTTCGTCCATTTTATTTCGAAAGACCCATTTTGTTCCAATTATAGTTTGGTCTTTGGGTTTTGGAACTAATTTCCAAACATCTTTTATAACGAATTGGTTTAATTCTTCTAGCATGGCTATTACCCATGATTCATCTTTTATTGCTTCATTTATGGTTTTAGGTTCAATGGTGGATACAAAACAAAAATAATTACTTTGATTTTGGGCTTGTAACCTTAAGGTTCTTTGATTAAGTTGTCCTATGACCTTTTCTAAAGGATGACTTTTAGATTCTTTGATTTTTATAATTTCCTTATTTAATGGTTCATCTTCCTTGTTATTATTAATTTGACTTTCTATTATTTGACTTTCAACTAAGTCATCATCTACCAAAGGTGATGTCATAGAGGGAGGTGGACTTTCGTCAAATGTTATGTTCAACGATTCCTCGACTATCATTGTTTCTTTATTTAGGACAATGTAAGCTTTACTAGTTTGAGAGTAACCAAGAAATACACCTTCATAAGACTTTGGGTCAAACTTGGTGAGATAGTCCTTAGTATTAAGAATAAAGCATTTACAACCAAAGACTCTAAAATATCCTAACGTTGGCTTTTTACCTTTATAAAGTTCATATGGTGTTTTGTTTAAGAAAGGACGTATTAAGACTCTATTTAAAATATATGTAGAAGTGTCAACGGCGTTACACCAAAAATTTTGAGGAATGTTTTGTTCATTAAGCATTGTTCTACTCATTTCTTGAATTGTTCTATTTTTACGTTCTACTACTCCATTTGATTGAGGTGTTCGTGGAGCGGAAAAGTTATGTGTTATACCATTTGTATCACAAAAGTTTCCAAATTGGGTTTCGTTTTCAAATTCACGACCATGATCCGTTCGGATTGACACAATTTTAACACCTAGTTGGTTTTGAATTTTCTTGCTAAGAATTTCAAATTTATCAAAAGCTTCATTTTTGGTTTTCAAAAACAACGTCCAAGTAAACCTTGAGTAATCATCTACTATGACCAAAGTGTATAAGTTTCCTCCGTAGCTTCTTATAGCGGATGGTCCAAACAAGTCCATATGTAATAATTCTAGACACTTAGATGTGGACACCATATTTTTAGATTTGTGACTACTATGTGTTTGTTTACTAATTTTGCAAGCGTCGCAAAAGTGTTGGTCATATTTTAGTTTTGGTAAATTCCTAACTAGCTCTTTTGAAGATAGGTTTTGTATAAGTCTCATATTAGCGTGACCTAAGCGTCTATGCCAAAGAGATGAGCTATCGTCTAACGTTGTTTGGCAAAGTTTGTCATTAGATGTTTTATCTATTTTCATGACGTATATGTTATTTTTCCTAACTCCTTTAGCTATGGTGATACCATCTTTTAGTATTTTACTACCATTTTCATCAAATAGTACTTTATACTTTTTATCACATAGTTGGCTAATACTAAGTAGATTAAATCCTAACATATCCACATGAGCAACATTTTCAATAGTTAGGGAGTTATGAGCGATCGTACCTTTGCCAATGATTTTGCTTTTGAGATTACTACCAAAAGTGACATTACCTCCGTCATACTCTTGGTATGATGAGAAGAGACTTTTGTTGCCCGTCATATGCCGTGAGCATCCACTATCTTTTATCCATTCATCAGGTTCCAATCCAACTTTCAAGCATACCTCGTTTGACTCATGTGCCATTAGAGCGATCTCTTCCTTGCTTGATTCTTCATCGTCTTCACTATCACTCCAAGCACCACTTACAAAAGCTCGTTGATTTTTGCTTTTAGGTGGCTTGGGACATTCTCCTATGAGATGACTTGCATCACCACATCTAAAACACTTTCTTTCACCTTTACCCTTTTTGTCATCCCGATCTTTTCGGAATGGCTTCTTTTCTTCTCGAGGTTGTCTTACAAACTTTCCTCTTCTTCTAAAGAACTTCTTAAAATCTCTAACGGCCATGGCATACTCCTCATCTTCACTACCGGAGCAAGATTCGTCGTCATCGCTTGATTCTGCCTTTGCTTTTAGAGCGACGGATTTGATCTTCTCCCTTCTTCCTTTGATGATCTCCGAATCTTTCTCCATTACCATTTCGTGAACTTTGAGGTTGCCAATTAGCTCGTCTAGTGACATTTTTGAGAGATCTTTTGATTCTTCAATAGCGGTCACTTTAGCTCTCCATTTGGGATGAAGTGCTCTAAGAAATTTCCTGACAAAGTTCTTACTACGAAAAGATTCATCAAGTGCTTTAAGTGATGTAATAATAGTATTGAAGCGAGCAAAGCCACAATCAATGGTTTCATCTTCAGGGATAACAAATTGTTCATATTGTTGAACAAGAAGATCAATTTTGTTATCCTTGACTTGTGAATTACCTTGATGTGTAACAATTAAAGATTCCCAAATATCTTTGGCGGTTTCACACATAAAAATTCTTTCATATTCTTTTCTAGGTAAAGCATTATAAAGCATCATTTTAGCTTCATTATTTTTAGCAACTAATTTCTTTTGTTCATCAACAAAAATATCTTTTGTTGTAGAACTAAAATCCACTTTAACAATAATAAACCAAAGATCTATATCTTTTGATTTTACATATGTTTCAAAACGGTTTTTCCAATAGATAAATCCATTGGTTTCAAAGAGTGGTGGTCTTTGCATAGATTGCCCTTCTTTAAAGTTTTCAGAATCCATGGATCGTTTCAAGTTTATAAAATACAAGTTATTTTAGAAATTCTTGAGCAACGAGGCTCTGGTACCAATTGAAGAAAACTAGAAGGGGGGTTGAATAGTTTACCAATTAAAAACTTTGTTTTGAAACTTATTGAAAGATCAATTGATATTGATCTTGGATATGTTGATGAAATATGCAAGCAATATGTAAAGAGTAAATAAGGAAAGAAATGATCAAACCACAACAAGTTGTTTATAGTGGTTCGGTCTACAAGGACTCTTTTTCCTTGCCCTACTCCACTCCCCTAGTCTCACACTCGAGAGTTTAACTTCACTAGTCAACAAGCTCCTTTCACCGGCGGAGAAAACCTTTACACTTCGCTTACACTATTTCCGACACTAAGCTAGATGTCGAGTTCTTTCCAAGGGTACAACTAATCCCACACACAATGTATTTTGAGGACTAAAATATTAACCACTCACACTCACAAGATTATGATGGTTTAATACAACAATGAAGTATGAATCAACACTAGATCATACAACACTAAACAAACAAGACTTCCAACTTCTCGTTTGAAGCTTGAATGTGACTTGATCTTTTTTGCTACAAAAGAGATCACTAATATGATATGAAACTGAGTTAGAAAGGTTAGAGAGAAGATATGTATGAGAGTATAGTGGAAAGGGATGAAAAACTACTTGGTTTGGCATTGCTATTTATAGCCAAAATGGACAGGAGCATCCACGGACCACGGAACCCTTAAAAGGGTTCCGCCCGTGTACCATTTTGGTACCGCCAGGTTTGACAGCCAAGATATCAAAATCTTTGCTAAAGTCAACTATATCTAAGTGAGATTGTGCAAGATATGAAGAGTACAAATCCACACAAAATATCTAATGAAATCTTCCAATGATTTCCATGATGCATCACATGATGTCATATGTTGTATTTCTATTTTTAGAAATATGCAAGTACTTAAGTAGCTTTTAGTTTTAAGAACCTAACACATTCCAAAAACTACTATCATACATAATGATTAGAGTCATATCAAGATATCACTAATCATAAATGTAAATGCTTGAATGATGAATATATTGTTTGAAAAAGCTTGTTTTAATATCTATTAAACTTGACAAGCTTTAAGCTTTTATACAAATTAATTTTACTTTTGTCGTTAACAAAACTTAGGTAAAGATCAAAAATATAAATAACGTTTAATGACGATATTTGTATTAACAAGATTGATGCATGATCCTAAGTCGGCTAGAGCATCTAGAGGCTTGGAAGTTCCAAGCCTACACGGAAGAGTAAATAGCCCGGGATTGTCTAACTTCGTAGGTAGATTATTTTGCACAAAAGCGGACCCATGTTTTCCAAGTTTAAGTTCTAACTCATATTTTTCTTTTAAAGCATTATAATAAGGTGCATGAGCTAAGACTTCAAGAACCGGTTTTTCTTGATGGAGTTCCTTGTACTCCTCCTCTAGATTAGGTTTGGGTTCTTGGTTGACGGGTTTCTCAAGAGTGGGTTCTACCAATGGTGCGGGGCCTCGGTACCTCATTTTGGATTGCTTGGAACCCTTGTTGATAGCATTTACCGAGTGAACCGTTGGGTGTGAGGGGCATGGATGTGAACTCTCCCATGGTGAACAAGAACATGAAGTCGATGAAATCGAACTCACTTTTGGGTTCTTTATAGTATCACTTGGGAGTGCTCCAATTTCCCGGTCATTAAAGGCTTTTAAGAGGGCATCAAGCTTGTTTGTCATCTCGCCTTGTCTTCGCTTAAAATCGGCTTCAAGCTTAGTCAATCGAGTTTCTTGAGATGACATGAATCTAGATGAAATTGCCTCGAGATTAGTGGGGTTCCCAGTGCTTGGAGGATTGAACCTATTAGGTGGACTAGATGAGCTTTGGGGTGTGCTTGAGTTTTGGTTCCACTTAAGGTTAGGGTGATTTCTCTATGAGGGGTTGTAAGAGTTTCCTAAGTTGTTTTATTCGGGCTTGAAAGTGTACCACTTCTCTCCCGCTCCGTCGGTACGCGTGGAGGCGTAGTCCGCAAAAGCTTGTTCGGGGAGTCTTTTGCAATCACGAGTGTCATGGGGACCACTACATAACTCACAAGGTAGAGTGATTTTATTCACTTGATGTGAAGACTTAGGATTTTCGTAGGAGCTCATTAGGAATTTAACTTGATCTTCAAGTTCGAGCATCTTATAGTCAGAAGGTTGTGAGTCGACTAGAGGCAAAGAGATTGCCTTAACGGTTTTGGGCAGCTCACGGGGGTCATTCCAACTTTCATTGTCATAGAGAGCAAGGTCCTCTATTATACCCCATGATTCTTCCGCGGTGAGATCACTAAGTTTTCCACCGGCCGCTTGGTCAATGGATCGCTTGGTGGGGAAGTTGACATGATCATAGAAGAGTTGGACTTGGAGCCAAAGATCAATGCTGTGATGAGGGACTTTATGAAGTAAGTCCTTGAATCGAGTCCATGCTTCGTAGAGAGATTCACCTTGACGTTGTTGGAACATCAAGATGTCATTCCTAAGCTTAGTGGTTCTCCCCGGTGGGAAAAATTGAGCAAGGAAGCGAGAGGTGAGATCATCCCAACTTGAGATGGAGCCGGCGGGAAGTCGCTCAAGCCAATTACTAGCTTGGTCCTGTAGAGAGAATTGGAAGAGACGCAGGCGCGTGGTCTCCCGAGTAGTAGCATCGAGGTCGACGGAATCGACAATTTTAAGGAAATCCTTAAGATGCTGATTAGGATCTTCGGAATGAAGTCCATGGAATGCACATCCGTTTTGCACCAACCGGATGGTGTCGGATCGCAGGGCCGTAGTTTGGGCTTGGTCGGGAAGCTCAATGGTGTTCCTATAGCCTAGGTGGCTTGGTCTCGAGTATTCACCAAGAGTACGGCCTCTTGGCGGGTCATTTGGTGGTAGGTTGATGAATGGTGGTTGGTTATCACCTTCCATGATGAAAAGTGATGGGGTTACAAACAAAGGTCACGAAGAAGGGGGATAGACTACGAGGAAGCTAAAAAAATGAGAAAAAATTTACTTGATAGGAATCAAGCAAAGAAACCTAAACGAGGTGGACTCCTAACTAGCTATTCTATTCCCCGGCAGCGGCGCCAAAAACTTGATACGCTTACATAGCGCGTTCGGGGTCAAAAGAACTTCCTTTTCGTCGAGCAAGTTTTTCAACACCCTAGGTAGTGAACCTAATCGCTGTAGTGTAGTATTAGGGTAAGCCACGGGAATTGATATCGTTCTCTAGGGGAATAGGAATGCTAGTGAGAAGTTACTACGCTAAGGTTGGGGTTGAGGAAGATTATTTTTTATCTTTTTATGTTTTTAGGAAATGAAAAGGTACGAATCCCGGGGTTTGGATTTGGGGGTTGGTATTTCTACCGATTACTCTACTTATCTAATTATCTAATTAACTAAGGTGAGGGTAGTCTATGTCTAATTATTGTGTGCTCGTATGATGGTTTAAAGATGTGTTTACTTAGGTTTTATTACTCCTTAATTATCTCCTATTGATGGTTGAATTGTCACGTCCTTATTCTTAATCGCGTTGTGTGTCTAAGGTCGTAAGATATGCGTTTATCCCTAACTCTTTGAAACTACCAAAGGTTATCGCCTACAAAGTCTATAGAATTTATAAAGTTTAACTCTAAGGTACTCTTCGGATGGTTTAGCCTACAAAAAATCTAGGTGTAATAAACTAAGGTTCACAAAGATTAATCAAGCATTAACTACACAACGGATGACCTATCACATTACTAGATCATTAACAATTAAGATAAGAGACAACCAATCAATATTTAATAATTAAGTTTCATATTCCCTAAGCAAACACACAAGTAAATTAGCCGGACATGGAGAACATGCAAGCATACACATAAGTAATTGAAGACATAATTAAATTAATGAAGTAAAACACTTATCTTGATGTAAGATAGGGTTTAGAACCCTAAAATACTGTACAAGACAGCCTTGGTTCGGTTTAGGTTTTTACTCCAAAAGTCTACACACTGAAAACTAAAAAATTCGGATTATATATATAAGATTACATATGCGATGGCGTCACCCTTTGATTTGTGATGCCGTCGGGTCGCCTTTATTAGGGTTTCGTCTTGGCCACGTTAGTCTTGCGACGGCGTCACCTTATGCTTGTGAAGCCGTCCCCTTCAATCTCTGACGCCGTCTGGATCAAATCTAGGCCGTCTGAGTTGCGACGACCTACTCTTTTAAAGCCTCACACCGTCACTTGTAAATAAGCAATTTGGCTACTGAGCCGTCACAAAATTGATGCGACGGCGTCGCAGATAACACCTGACGCCGTCCCCTTCAGTTCCAGCAGCCTGAGTGTCTCGATTCTTGACTTTGGCCATTTTCTTCGTATATTTGCGCCTTTTCGTCCGAATAAGTGTCATTCCAGCATTTTGCCTTCAAGATATCTAAAAAGTGAAAATGAACGATATTAAGTAATGACGAATACAAAAGTGATCAAATAAGGGCTTAAACGACCCCTCAAAAAGGTATATTTTAAAACCTTATCATTTTCTAAAAGTGGATAGTTTTGCCAAATAAATTATATAAAAAAAAAAGTTTGTGCATTAAATCATTTTTTTGTGCATCAAAAATTCATTTTTGGACCCATTTTTTTTACCTTTTTCATCAAAATAACATTGCTCATTAGACTAAAACAAGTTAAAAATTTTATGCATCAAAATTATTATTTTTTTGCATTTAAAAAAATGTATAAAACTCAAAATTAGAAAAAAAAAATTACAAAAGTTTTATGCACCAACATACCCGATCTTGTGGAATTTTTTTGAAATTTTCGAGAACTTTTTAAAAAAATTTCCTTTTTATTCTTTTTATTAAATGGTGATGTGGCAAAGGTGACACATGTCATCTCCACATGCCTTTCTAAACTTTTTATTATAAGAATCTTTTCATAATAACCTCACATTATATATATATATATATATATATATATATATATATATATATGGGAAATCTTAGCTACACCAAGGGAGTAGCCAACTTAGCTACACCGCACTATAAACCCCCTCGGGTACATAGTGAAAAATAAGATAAAACCCCCACACACGTTGACAGTTGCCTATAAAGTCATCATGTGTAGAATCAACTTTTATTTTTCACTATGTACCCGAGGGGGTTTATAGTGCGGTGTAGCTAAGTTGGCTACACCTTGGTGTAGCTAAGATTTCCCCATATATATATATATATTCGGAAGATAAATACTTTTATAAAATTTACATATATCTACTACTTATAAAGAGTGTACGTTAATTTTTAAAACTTAAAAATTACTTAAAATTGAGAAATGTTAGTGGATTATTATAACCGTGGTTAAAAAATGTTAACAATATTTACCACTTGATTAATATTTTAAATATTGTTTAATACTTAAACTTTTATTATTTTTTTTTTACCTCACAGACTTTTTTTTTATCGCAATGACTACAAACTGAACCTGCAAGCTTTGCATTAAGTGTCCAACGTAAATCACTTTGCCCGACTATTCATGTTTTTGTTTTATTTTTTAATTGCTTCAAAATGCATTAACTAAAATTATCGATAATCCGTGACAACGGAATTTATATTCCTAGAGATATGCTAGAGATAACTTCCAAATTTCTCTTTACGTACTTTTCGCAACATAATCTTAATTCCTAGCTATATGCCAATATTTTAATTCTAATTTTAATATATACACACAAACAAAAGGAAGATTCATCCTTCCCTCACTTTATATTTTCTTTATACATCTCAACCCTAATTATTGGTTGCTTGACAATGGCGATTTCTTTGCCACATGACATATTATCGTTCCACATTCTACCAAGGCTTCAAATCAAATATGTATTCCGTTTCATGTGTGTTTCCAAGCAATGTCACTCGTTTCTATCATCCGACATGTTCAAAAAGATGCACAGCCGCCGCAAACACTACCATCAAAACAACGCCAAACTTTTCGTCTTATCAAGAACACCACCACACATGCATGGTACCATCGATTGTGAAGCACCTAAAAATGGTTCAACTCACAACCGCTTCAGACCAACATTTGGAGTCGGGGCTGAAAAAATTGAGTTTCTAACATCTTGTAATGGACTGGTATGTGTTGGCATTATAAGTTATATCTTTGATACTCAATACTCTGATTTAGTTATATGGAATCCTTTGCTGAATAATTATAAGACCTTGTCTAAATCCAATTCTCATGAGAATTGCTACAAGATATTTAGGGCACATTTAGATTGTTTTACAACTCTTATGAAGATGACTACAAGATTTTACGTTTAAAAGGGGACAATGTTTACATATACTCGTTGAAATCTGACTCATGGAGAATAGTCGACGTATTCACCTCCTTTCAATATACAACCAACTAAAATTTAATAAGTTGGTTATGAAGTACTTATTTGAATGAAAATATCTATTTTCTAGGTAATTATGCAACAAAACATGCAATTATAAAGTTCGAAACAAACACTGAAAAGTTCACAAAGATAAAAGCTCCCTCTTTGGATGAATATGATATACCAGTCTCAGGTTATGCAACTCTCATGGTTCAAAAAGGGTGCCTTCATTTTTGTATTAAGAATGAACATAGGGGTACTTGTTCTCTAAAGACGTGTATCTTATTTTGGAAGTTGAATAATGATGGATCTTGGAAGAATGTGGCAAATTATCAGGTAGATCCGTATGGTATTTCCTTTTTGGAGCCGCACTTGATGAAGAATGGGAGATTGTTGATGCTCGATAAAAGAACTAATGTTAATTGTACGCATGCTCTTTATGAAGTCGGTCTCAAAAAGGAGAAACATGACGAAGGGAAAGGAAAAGACAGAGAAAATTGGTGTACCCACGTGAGCATGTATCTCTATGCAGATGTGAGATACATTGAGTCGTTTGTGTCGCGTAATCTGTATGCAAAGTAGCATCGATCACCTCCCTAGCTACCTTTTCAATGTTCTTTTTTTTTTCTTCAGTGGGTAGTACTATCATTTTATAAACATCTATAAACTACATAAAAAATCAACATATATAAGATGACATTAAGTTAAGATTGGGATTGATTAGTTTTCTTAAGAAGCTTCTGCCTTTCTGTTAGGAATTATTGTAACAATATGGTTCCTGCTAATCAGGTTCCTGCTGATAGTATTTTTGTTTCTGCTGTTAGTGCAGTTACTGCTGATAGTACAATTATTGCTGATAGTTAGTTTTGTTTTTGCGGATAATAGTATCCGTATTATTAGTAATTAGTTAGAATATGCATGAGCTATTTTAGGAAGAGATATGCATATCTTTTACGTGTTTTGTAAGCTGCAAAATTAGGGTTTCTGGCAGTATAAAAGAAACCTACGGCTAGGGTTTATACATACGTTTTGAAAAACATTATTAGTAAATTAATATAGATCCATAAAGGATCAAGAGTTTTGTGTTTATTGTCTTCTTTACCTCTTGTGTTCATATTTCACGTGGACATAAGTTTATCAGAGATTCTCTATAGTTTTCTTGTGATTACACATGTTTACTATTTGTTCATTGGCTCAAAAGATCTATCTGGGACTGATCTAACAAGTGGTATCAGAGCCTGGTGAGGATCTCTAAAAGAAGATTTCATTTTCTCTCTAACAATGTCAACTTCAGGGTCAGACAATGATAAGGATAAGCCTTAGTCATCCAGTACTCAGCCTCAGTCTCAAACAATTCAGCAAGTTGTTACCACCATGTCAAATAACAATGCAAAGTTTCCCTTTCTGAAGAAGGACGAATACGACATCTAGGCAATAAAGATGGAAAATTATATCACCAACAATGATTACCATCTCTGGAACATTGTTCTGAAAGACAACAGTAAGAAGAAGACTGGAAGAGATACTGATGGTAATGTGATAATTCTTCCAGCAGCAACTATTGAAGAACATATTGCTCTTTAGAGGGAAACGAAGGCTAGGACTACCTTGCTCCAAGCACTACCAGATGAACATGTGAGTGACTTCCATCATCTTGATGATGCAAAAGAGATCTGGAAAGCAATCGAGGCAAGGTTTGGAGGTAACGAAGAGTCCAAGAAGATGAGGAAGACTATGCTCAAGCAGAGCTTTCAGGAGTTCACAATTTCTGAAGAAGAAGGCATACACAAGGGGTATGACATGTTTCAGAAAATCTTGAGCCACACTAATACACAAACTGGTTTTTCCCACAAACTTTTACCCACGGGTTATAATCTGTGAGAAATTTCCCACAGATTACCGACAATTTACACACCAAATTATAGAACTAAATTCCGTGGGAAATCCGTCGTAGATTTCTCACGTATTTCCCACAATTTACACACTAATTTGTTGACCAAATTTTCGTTGGAAATCGGTCGCAAATTTCCCACGGATCAGCGACAATATTCACACTAATTGTGTTGACCGGAATTCCGTGGGAAATTTGTCGCATATTTCACACATATTAGCGACGGTTATAAGTCTGTGACAATTCTATAGCTATATTACCCACGGATTTCACACGGTCTTATTTAATAAAAATATGATTTAATTAGTCTGTGTAAAATCTGTGGATAGTTACCCACTCATTTGCCACAATAAATATTATTTTCATGTTTCTTTACAATCTCAAATTCCCATATTACTATATATGTCTTAGCATAGATTATTAGTTTCAGTTATACGTGTCTTCGTATTTATTTAGCTATTTGTTTGTGTGTCACAAATGTATATGTAAACATTTGCTTAAAACGTACAAGTTGTGTGCTCATTTTGACGAAAATTGGAAGAAAAATACAATGTTTGTAGTTGTGACCGCCATCCATGACTAGTGGGTAAGGGACCGAAGAGCTAGTCACATAAGTTATCTCGCATAGGTTGTAGCTCACACCTACACAACTGGAATTAGAAATATCCACCATTACACCAATTAAGGCATGCCGATCGAATATGTATAGTTAGATTGCTAGTGAGGAGTAGTGCACCCTAAATAGATATGATTCTCAACGTATCACATATCTGTTCCCACGAATTTATTTTTCTTGTGGTTTAACTTAATTTTCTTTTAGGTTAATATTAGTTTTGAAATCAAAACCTCCAAAACCCCGATTATTTACTAGCTTTCATTAAAATACATAAGAATACCAAAAAGAATTTCATTTATTCATTTAAATAATTCCCTCATACTCTACGAGCCTACCGCTCTATTCTCTTAGAGAACGATCAATCCACCGGTCTTGTGTATACTACCTTAAAACAATTAGATATGCTGCATAAGGGGTTGTAAAGCTTGCTTTGCAACCCAAACATAACTTACGTACAACGTATTTATAGACATGTGCTTGATAAACCATCATATGCATATTAACTTCTATATGTACGTCTTGTAAGTTCACTATAACATCCTTGTACTTTTGTATTTCAATATATGAGAATGCATATGTTTTTAAATGTGTAAGTATATCAAAAACACAAAACCCATTTTTTCTGTGGGAAATCCGTTGGTAACTTCCCACATATTACCCACAGATATGATAAATCAGTGAGAAATCGTGGGAAAATCGTAAGTAATTTCACACAGATTATCTAAAAAAATATATAACTTTTGGTTTTTTCTATATTACTTACACATTTAGGTACCCTTGTTCTATTTTGTTCTACCATATCTACATGATAAAAGAATGATAATATATATTAACATTGTTTCAAATTAAATTTAACACCTATATATTTGAAGATAGTATACTAACAAATAAAAAGTAAGATAAGTTTAACAAAAAACTTACATTTTCGGTTGTCAAATAAAAAACAACTTCTTTCTTTTCACAAAAGTCTTTTTAATATACTTGAATTATAAATTTCTTATGTTGGTAAGTGGAGCATTTTGGCCATTGGATTTGTTCACAAGGATTGCCAACATGGCAATTTCAATGAGTAAGATCCCTCTTTCTCCACCTTTACCTCTCTTTGTATCATATTTACCTCCCACACAAAGTAATAAAAAATAATCACATACATCCCTCTTTCTCCATCCCTATGGCAGCTTCTACAACAACCATCATCGGACCACCCACCTTAACAATCGGTAAGCTAGCCACAGACAATACTCGTAGCACCACCAAAAGTTACCAAACTGCACGCACTATATACGACGAACACCGAACATAGACACTTGAAAAGTTCATGGATCTATTTTTGTTAGATCTCGGAGTCATATGTAGATCTATGGATTTTTTTGGTATTTATTAAATCTAATAAAGTTTTGTTCGTTTGTTATATGTAAGGGTACTATTTTTAGATCTAACTAAAGTTAATGTTTTGTTGGCCTTTTAATTTTGGTTGTATCACCTAACTTTCTTTTGTATTTTTGGTTTCTAGGCAATCCACCAGCTATTAATGAAGATAGGATAAACCTCGTATATATTGCCACCAAATCTTCTGCTTGACTTCGTCATTGTATTCAACCAAGATGCAAAAGTGCTCGAGACTTTTTATTTTGGGGCAATTGCATATATACCCACTAAAACTTGCATATTTGCATATATACCCAAAACATGCTTAACTTGCATTGTACATCATGCATTGAAAACTTGTATTTTGGGGAAATATGCAAGTTTTTAAGCTTTAGTGGGTATATATGCAATTCTCCCTTTTATTTTTTGGTTGTATCAACTAGTTTTGAATGTATTTGTAAGTTATATTGTGTTTATGATAACGCTACACGCGTCGTTCGGGGTCAAGGAAACTTCCTTTTCTTCGAGCAAGTTTTATAACACCCTAGGCAGTGAACCTAATCGTTGTAGTGTAGTAATTAGGGTAAGCCACGGGTATTGATATCGTTCTCTAGGGGAATAGGAATGCTAGTAAGGAGTTACTACGCTAAGGTTAAGGTTGAGGAAGATTATTTTTTATCTTTTTATGTTTTATGAAAATGGAAAGGTACGAATCTCGGGTATTGGATTTGGGGGGTTGGTATTTCTACCGATTACTCTACTATTATCTAATTATCTAAACTAAGGTTGTGGGAGTCTATGTCTAATTAATGTGTGCTCGTATGATAGTTTAAAGATGTGTTTACTTAGATTGTATTACTCCTTAATTATCTCCTATTGATGGTTGAGTGTCACGTCTTATTCCTAGTTGCGTTGTGTGTCTAAAGTTGTAGGGTATGCGTTTCTCCCTAACTCTTCGAACTTACCAAAGGGTCTCGTCTACAAACCCACTAGGGATGATAAACTCCTACTCTAAGGCGCTCTTTGGATGGTTTAGCCTACAACTACTCAGGTAATTATATTCTAAGGTTCACAAAGATGAATCAAGCATTAAGTACACAACGAATGACCTATCGCATTACTAGATCATTAATCAACTAAGATAAGAAACAACCAATCAATATTCAATAATTAAGTTTCATACTTTCTAAGCAAACACACAAATAAATTAGCCGGACATGGAGAACATGCAAGCATACACACAAATAATCAAAGACATAATTGAATTAATGAAGTAAAGACTTATCTTGATGTAAGATAGAGTTTAAAACCCTAAAATACTGTACAAGACACCTTAGGTTCGGTTTTAGGTTTTTACTCCAAAGACTCTCCACACAAAGACTGAAAAATTCGGATTCTATATATAAGATTACAATTGTGACGGCGTCACCTTATGTTTAGTGATGCCGTCGTGTCGCCGCCATTAGGGTTTCGTCTTGGCCACGTTAACCTTGCGACGGCGTCAACTTATGTCCGTGACGCCGTCCTCTTCAGCTTCTGACGTCGTCTGGATTGCATCTAGGCCGTCTGAGTAGCGACGGCCTACTCTTTCACAACTAGACGCCGTCTCTTGAAAATACGAGTTTTGTGTTCTGGCCCGTCACAATAATTTTGGGACGACGTCGCCAATAGCACCTGACGCCGTCGCCTTCTACTTTCAGCAACTTTGAGTGTCTCGATTTTGACTTTGGCCATTTTCTTCATATATTCGCACCTTTTCGTTCAAATAAGTGCTATTCCAGCATTTTGCCTTCACGAGACCTAAAAAGTGAAAAGGAACGATATTAAGCAATAACGGATACAAAAGTGATCAAATAAGGACTTAAACGACCCCTCAAAATGGTACCTTTTAAAACCTTATCAAATATCCCTACACTTGTTATTTGCTTGTCCTCAAGCAAATGTGCTTTTAGCCAATTAATTTATAAGTTAGGGGTCATGAAGCATTAATTCAAAATGGTCCACAACACATATAAGCCCCGCAAAATTCATAACAAGCACGGAAATTACATACTAGCACCTCACATAGGGTGTTTGGATACTCACATCTCTCTCGGGTGTATATATGAAATATAACAAAATAGGAAATGGAAGATAAACACTCATTAACCGGTCCTAGTACATAGATTACCATAGGCTTGAGAATAAATCAAACCTCCATCGCTTTGGCGTAAGCACCTAGGAAAGACTATCAAAGAGGTCTTTTAAAGGGTTGTAATGTTAGGCTTACGGTAGGGAAACAAGGGTTTGGTGGGATAGGCTATTTAGTGGTGGCAAGTCAAAAATCTTTATGTTAACTGCATATGAAGAATGGCGTTGCTAAGCCAAGACTCGACACTCTAAACTCTAGATAACTGAAATAAATAAACATAAATTTAAAGATAGATGTAGGATGGTAGCCCGTATTTTTTTTTTTTTTTTTTTCACTCTATTTTTTTTCTTTTCTCTTTTTCTATTTTTTTCGATTTTTTTTTTTTTTTTTTTTCATACACTTTTACTCTACCATCCTCTATGATAACATCAAAATACTAGGGATTTATAGGCATATCCCTACACTTGAGTTTTTATTACTCTAACACTAATTTGACCCGAATTGAAAAGATCAAAACACTTGGGGTACATTATTACGCAAACAAAGAGAATTTGAATTTTTAACGTTCCCTTCCCGTCATTTCATAAACTTTAACTTTTCCCATGAATCCCAATCATCCCAAAACTGTATACAAAGGATATGACTCGACTTAGCAACTAGATAATTGAACTAAGGGTTTAGGGTGATAACAAACATTTGCACTAAAAATGAGTGTATAAGGGGTAGGCTAAGGCGATTTGGGTGTATATTTGGGGGTGGGGTGTAAACAATGCTCTTCATTGATATTTCGGAAAAATCGAAACATCACGAGAACCGCGAAAAGGATAGGCTCTGAGGGGTTAACTAGGGGTATCGTGTACTAAAAATGAGTACAACGCAAAGGGTGTGGGGGAATTACTCAACCGATATGGAAGAAGTAATTATATTACAGGTATCAAACAAGGGTTATCCTAATGCCTCTTATCATTTAGTTATTCCTAACTACACAAGTGTAGCCTCACCTGCGATCTCGGAATGCATCACAAAACAAGTTCTAGAATCTAATATACTACCGGTTCACACTCTAAGCATTAAAGATGAATGCTTTAATTCCTACTAATCTAAGGGCGATCCTCACATTTTGGTGGAATTTGGGTGGTAAAGGGTTTTTGTGCTAGTCATGCAACTTCCTATCCATGAGACGTTTTTGTTAAGACTAATGGCCCACTCTTATATGTCATAAAAAATTTTAAATTTGGTGCCAAAATTACCCTAACCGACATTTTCTCATGGTTTATTACACAATCACAATTGGACAAAGCAAATAGTCAAGGATAAGCATAGTTTCAAAGTTCCCGTTTTATTTTCCCTCCCTACACTTAAACTGAACATTGTCCCCAATGTTCCCCGAAAGTATCAAAGTTATGATAAAAGAAGGTAATTAAAAACGAAAGAAACTAATACTCCCCTGATTAGCTCGGTAGGATCCGTGTAAAGTGGTGGTTAAATTCTTTTCAAGAAGAATTATTGCGTGAAAAGCTCCTTTAATCTTATGTAACTTCTTCTTGACAAACTAAACCTGCACACTTGAAGAAAACAAATGAAACCTTCGCGTAAAATCGGCGGTAATAATATATATAAGACTCGATTTAAACTAGGATATAATGCTTGTGGAATGGATGTTTACAGAATTTCTAAGAAAATTAAGACCTGGAAAATTCCAAAAATTTATAAGTAGCTCAGAAAACGAGAAAAAGTAATCTGATGTTTTTACTCCTTCCTGACGCCGTCAGGTTGCAATCATGACGCCGTCAGGTTATCCTGACAAAAACTGGTCTGCGATTTTCTGAAAAAAATTCTGGAAAATTTACATCTTTAGAATCTGGAAAAATTTCTGCAAAACATCCATTATGACTCGATACAAGCATTTGACTCGAACAAACAAACATAAATATCTTTTAGTTAATTGTTATTCTCATGTTTACGTTTCTTTTGAAAACGTGTGTAATCCTCCCTACACTTATCCCTTATGTAAAATACCTTTATATGCAATTAAGACGAGGTTAAAAACAAAATAAAGCATTTTTACAAATTTAAACATGAGGATAAACAATTAATAAAAGATATATGACACTAACAAGCAAACAATTAAGCATGGGTTGCCTCCCACGAAGCGCTTTTCTTTATTTAAGAGTCTTGTAGCTAGACTCATAGTCGTGCTCCTACGTTTTCTCATTACCGCCCTCTTGACCCTTTGTTTTCCCTTCATCGAAAGGGTGTAGACGCTGTATGCTCACCGTGGATTCCTTGCCAACGCTGTCAATTATGGCGACGGTTTTATCTTTTAAATTGGTCTCCTTAACTGTGAAAGGCCCAAACCATCTTGGTTTGTTTCTTCCTCGTAATGCCCTTATCCGAGATCTATACAAGAGCACTTTTTCTCCCTTCAGAAATTCCTTAGGGTCCTTTTGTACCTTGGGTATTGAGGTGGGATTGCTTTCTAACTTTTTATCGGGTTTCCACAAGGTAGCATACAATCCTTGAACCATAAAGTCTCTAAGCCCTTTTTCCCAGTCATTCATCTTCTTCTTAACATTGTTGTCCGGGGATTTTCGATTTCCACCCGTAATCATTTCCATGATCTTAAGAGGGTATCTTGGGACGATGGGTATCTTAAGAGGGTATCGGGTTTCCACACGCGTCGTTCGGGGTCAAGGAAACTTCCTTTTCTTCGAGCAAGTTTTATAACACCCTAGGCAGTGAACCTAATCGTTGTAGTGTAGTAATTAGGGTAAGCCACGGGTATTGATATCGTTCTCTAGGGGAATAGGAATGCTAGTAAGGAGTTACTACGCTAAGGTTAAGGTTGAGGAAGATTATTTTTTATCTTTTTATGTTTTATGAAAATGGAAAGGTACGAATCTCGGGTATTGGATTTGGGGGGTTGGTATTTCTACCGATTACTCTACTATTATCTAATTATCTAAACTAAGGTTGTGGGAGTCTATGTCTAATTAATGTGTGCTCGTATGATAGTTTAAAGATGTGTTTACTTAGATTGTATTACTCCTTAATTATCTCCTATTGATGGTTGAGTGTCACGTCTTATTCCTAGTTGCGTTGTGTGTCTAAAGTTGTAGGGTATGCGTTTCTTCCTAACTCTTCGAACTTACCAAAGGGTCTCGTCTACAAACCCACTAGGGATGATAAACTCCTACTCTAAGGCGCTCTTTGGATGGTTTAGCCTACAACTACTCAGGTAATTATATTCTAAGGTTCACAAAGATGAATCAAGCATTAAGTACACAACGAATGACCTATCGCATTACTAGATCATTAATCAACTAAGATAAGAAACAACCAATCAATATTCAATAATTAAGTTTCATACTTTCTAAGCAAACACACAAATAAATTAGCCGGACATGGAGAACATGCAAGCATACACACAAATAATCAAAGACATAATTGAATTAATGAAGTAAAGACTTATCTTGATGTAAGATAGAGTTTAAAACCCTAAAATACTGTACAAGACACCTTAGGTTCGGTTTTAGGTTTTTACTCCAAAGACTCTCCACACAAAGACTGAAAAATTCGGATTCTATATATAAGATTACAATTGCGACGGCGTCACCTTATGTTTAGTGACGCCGTCGTGTCGCCGCCATTAGGGTTTCGTCTTGGCCACGTTAACCTTGCGACGGCGTCACCTTATGTCCGTGACGCCGTCCTCTTCAGCTTCTGACGTCGTCTGGATTGCATCTAGGCCGTCTGAGTAGCGACGGCCTACTCTTTCACAACTAGACGCCGTCTCTTGAAAATACGAGTTTTGGGTTCTGGCCCGTCACAATAATTTTGGGACGGCGTCGCCAATAGCACCTGACGCCGTCGCCTTCTACTTTCAGCAACTGTGAGTGTCTCGATTTTGACTTTGGCCATTTTCTTCATATATTCGCGCCTTTTCGTCCAAATAAGTGCTATTCCAGCATTTTGCCTTCACGAGACCTAAAAAGTGAAAATGAACGATATTAAGCAATAACGGATACAAAAGTGATCAAATAAGGACTTAAACGACCCCTCAAAATGGTACCTTTTAAAACCTTATCTTTTTAAATGAAATATACTTGTCTTTAGATTAAGACTTCTTGACTTCTTTACCGATCATAATTTGGATATTGGATCGACCTATTTTAATAGGTTTTATTGGTGCATTTGATTTTTAGACTATATATTACAATTAAATGAAATATAAAAAATTGCTAGCATTATATAAAATTTCGCCATTTATTTGCCACGGGGTCCCACTAAATAGTAATAGTGGAAAATTTTTTTGTGGGAAATAGTTGTCGGAAATCCGTGGCAAAAAGTCATGTGGAAATGGTTGCCGGAAAATGTGGAAAGTAGGTCGGAAAATATTCGTGAGAAATCTGTGGGAAATTCCCACGGATTTCCGACAGTAATATTTGTGGGAAATAGTCAACGTCGTGTGGGAAAATCAGTGGGAAAATATTTACCCACAAGGTTTTTACAAACGGAATAATTCCGTGTGAAATATGTGGAAAAGGGTCCTTTTCCACGGAATTTCCCACGGATTTTACTGTGGGAAAAACCTGTTTGTGTAGTAGCGCCAGCTTAATCAGATGAAGTCCAAACCTGACAATGAGGAATGCAACACCAAGTTCCTACGTGCTCTACCTTCTTCCTGGAGGCAGGTTGCTCTTACTCTCAAGGCAAAGGGTGGCCTTGATTACTTAAATTTTGATGATTTGTACAACAAGCTTAGAACTCTTGAAATTGATATCAAGGGTCATTCCACCTATTCTCTAACTCCAACAAACTCAGCATTTGTTAGTGCTACCAGTGCTAACACCAAGAAGTCATATGCTGAAAGTCCCACCTCTTCATCAGCAGCAACCACAACATACACCTCTTATACTAGAAAATCAAAATCTAGTAATGTGTTAGAGGATGTGCTTTACTCATTTGTTGCTGAGAGTAAACCTCAACAGCAGCTTGCTTATGAGGAGTTTGAACAGATGGATAAATGGGACTTGGAGGAGTTGGACATAAAATGGCAGATGGCTATGCTTGTTGTAAAAGTCAACAGGTTTGAGAAGAAGTCTGGGAGGAGGATCAGTTACCAGGGAAGGGAGGCAGCCAGGTTTGACAGAAAGAAGATTAGGTGTTTTGAATGCAATCAAATTGGTCACTTTGCCAGAGAATGCCCAGATAAGAAGGGAAGTGACAGGAGAAGATATTATGCATTCAAGCTCAAAGAAACTGAAGAACCTAAACCTGCAGCCCTGGTGTCTGTGGATTCATTGCTTGACTGGACTGACCATGAAACTGAAGGAAAGGAGGACATGCTCAGACTGGATTGCTTGCTGAGACTAGGGATGCTGCTGAGACTGGAGATGCTGAGGAGTTTGCACTGATGGGGATCACATCTCAGGTACACAATTGTATATTTGGTTGTAATGATAGATATGATGCCCTTAAAATAGAATTTGATGACATTGATGGCCAATGATGAGTGTGTAAATACTCATCATTTTTATACAAAATAAACTGCAAAATCATCTGAAAACACTCAGAAACACATCAAAATGATCAAAATATCACAAATCAGTGTTTTATGTGTTTTAAATGCAAAAATATCAAAATCAGATGAAAAACATATCAAATTTGCAAAAATTGCAGTTTTAGTCCCCCAAGTTTATAAAATTGTCAAAAATAGTCCCTGAGCCAAAATTTCAAAAGTTTGAGAAATTACAGTTTTAATCCCTGGATTTTTAAATTTGTCAAGTTTAATCCTTGGAATTTCACAATTGGCAAAAATAATCCTCAACTTATTTGAAATTCACAAGATTGGTCCTTGGATAGCATTTTCAGAAGTTACATGAGTAGTCCTTGGATTTTCAAATTGTACACCTATGGTCCCTAAATGTTAAATGGGTTTCATATCTAATCCATTAGTCCAAGTATTATTCCAAGCCCAACAATAAACAAACCAATACCAGGTCCAATCCAATCTTGACCCGGTCAAACCCTTACCCTGACCCGGTCGAATGAATAAACCACCCACCCCTGTCTTTCTTCTCCCCATTTCTTCCCGCCCAAAACAGACAACAACACCCAAGATACTCAGACCTGCTCCTCCTTTCCCTTCCCCAGAAATAAAATAATACCATCCTTTTTCCCTGTTTCTCATTTACCCAACACAACCCATCCCAAGACACTCAAAACCTCTTACCCAGAAACATCACAAATCCCAAACCCACTACCCAAGTTTTTCCCCCTCATCCCAACTGCCAAGCTGGCAATCCCAGCTTCAAAAGGCCCCATGGATGGCTCTGATCATGTCTCAAATGGTACCTAACTAATCAATGGTCAAGGTTTGTCTCAAAGAAGCACAAAGTTTGGTTCTTGGTTGCCTGCTCTCACAGAAGTAACACTCAAAGAAGCACAAGACAAGAAGACCTTGAAGACCCTTAGTTATAGTATAAATAGGACCCTTTGTAAGCCATGTAAAAAGGCACCCCTAGTTTTATCTTTAAAATTTTTAGTTTACTTGTTTTTTAAATCCTGATGTAATTTCCTTTTTTAATATCAATGAAAAGCAAGTTTCAGTTTCATGATTTATGTTGTTTAAGTTTATTCAAAGGTTAATAATTGTTTGTAGCATAAGCTAATCTCAAAGTTAGGGGTCAACTAAGTGTTTTGAAAAGCTGTCTTAGTTTCAGTGTCAACATTAAAGGTTGTTTGGGTCAACTAGGTCACAGTGGTAAATCCCCATTCTCACCCAGTTTGACTTGATTGGGTCAAGGTCCTTTTGCAAGTTAAGTTAATTTAGACTGTTAGTTTTCTTTTACCAGGCTTTCTATAAGTTTTGATTAGACAAAAAAAAAAAAAAAAAAAAGACTTCTTGTTCCTGATTTCAGTTCCGAAAAGAACAGCAGCAGTAGCTGCTGATCTTGGCCATTTTTCTAAGTTTAATTGATGTCCAAATTGGCAAAAATTTGTTTCCTCTAAGTCTTCATGTAGCCAACTCAGTTTGTGTTCAGTTTTGTGCATCAAAGATATCCATAACTTGGTTAAATTTGAACTCCAAATCTGTCCCATTTAGTGTATCAGCAGTCAAAATAGTTAAAAGGCCAAGCTGATCTCAGCTTATTTTCAAGCTTGAAACAGCTTATCTTTGTCCTTAACTTGGTTTGTACTACATCTCCACCAACCTAACTTTTAATATGCAGCTTTATCTCTGTCTTGGAAGCTCTTTTGCAGCTTAAAAATAAGCTTGATCAGGCCCCCAAAGGCTGTTGCAGCCTGCTGCACCAACAGGTGCACAATTGTCTTTCTTTCTTCAGCTTACTGTAGCTTGTGTAGCTTATTTAGAAGATCACAGGTGACTTAGATATAGTTTAGTGAGTGACCTTAGAATTTAGCTCATTAAGTTTCAATTAGTGCTTATTTAGAGTTAACTTTATGATCCTTTTTTTTAGGCTAGCTTAGTATTAGAATTCCTAGAGTAACTTGATTTGCCAACTGATTTCCCCTTAATCTTTGCTTAATTGTAGCTTAATTGTGAATGCTCCAGCTTGTTTGACATCAGTACTTGTTTATCCATTTTCAAACTGCTTTTCAAGCTTATTTGAGTTTAAAACAGGTTGAAGGGGCGTTTGGTTAACTGATTTTAAAGGGTGTGTAGTTGTAATCTTGCTCACTGTTTGAATAAGCTGATTCTATCAGCTTATTGTTAAGTTTTTAAAAGTAAAGTTTTTTCACAAAAGGTTCATGGTTTAACCTCACTGTCCAAGTTTAAAAAGAAAAAGGTGTTTGGTTGTTTACTGTTAAAGAAGGGGTGTTTGTTTGAGACCTGTCCAAATCAGCAATTAATAAGCTGTTATAACAGCTTATTAACAAAGTTTCAAAGCTTAAGTTTTCACAAAAGTTTCCTATTTTGATCAAATCTTCAAATTGCAAAAAGAAAGAGTTGAGAAAAAAAACAAAGTCACAAAAAGGGTACCAAGGGGATTCGAACCCTGGTCCCTAAGCACACGACCTCAACACACCACATGCCAACCATTGCGCCCTTGGGACTTTTTCAGTTAGACTTTGCAACATTTAATACATAAGGGTCAAGTGACAGTTTAGCTTATAAGCCTTTTTTTAGCTTATTTCCTGCTTATTTTACAAAGCACCACCTCGTTTTTTTTAATTTTCTCAGAATCAGTTAGACTTTAAGTAGTTTTTGTGAAATTTTCAGATTTTTCTAAATTAGTTTAGTATTTTTAATCATTTAATTAGAGTAAAATAGTTTTTAATTCGTAATAATTATTATAAAAGTCAAAAAAATATTCCGCTTTTTCCTAAAATTATTTTTAGTCGAATAGATCGTAGGAAAATTGGTTTCACACCCGTAGCCCTTAAATTGCAAAACTTTTACGTTTATGGCTCGGGTTGTTTTACCGTTTTTACGTTTTTGCGTTTTTGCACCCTAGGACTTAATGTAGCTTAGTTTTATCATTCCTTAGGTTTAGTGATAGTTTAATTTTAGTCTATTAGGGTTCCCTTGCCTTAATTACCTTCCCGTTCATTAATTTGTAGAATTCGTAATCAAATCCAAATCAATCATAATCCCTTTTTCGTTCAAACTTCTCGATCACTATACGTTGATTGATCCATTGCACAGCTCGCTGGGACATAACGACCCGGGGAGACTCTATACTCCTCTGATCTTCATTGATTTCGTGCTAAAGCTGTTTTAGGTTTTCTTGCGCTTGCGTGAGAGAACTTGACGGTTTTGCGCGCATCAAATTTTTGGCGCCGCTGCCGGGGAGCTGTGCTGATCTATCTTCCGTGTAGCAGATTAGTTGTTTGAATCCTCACTCATTGTTTATATCATCCATCTCTGTATATATTTATATCCATATTTTCTTCTAAAAAATCCAAAAACCCAAAAACAGCCAAAAACGTATAAAACACAAAAATATTTTTCCTTTTGTTTCTATATATGTATCAAAAATAAAAATACAAAAAGAATCGTCGTTTTCTTTAATAATTAACAACTTAAAAGATTACCACCGAAAACCAAGGCAGTGCACTACCTAACTGGGGGTGCGACCATAATAAGTTCCCGAACTAAAGATATAAAACTTGCCTTTGTGTCCATTGTGATTGGTGTACCTTTTTCAAAGAAGCCATTCATCTTGGATTATTGGTTAAGTTCACTGTTGTTTTGCCTCGATTTTGTGTTAATTGATTTTGTTGTGATATCGACGTTTCAGAACCAGAAAACCCATAAAGATTCTTCTCACCTGATTTTTATAAACCGTCTTCATAATTCTCATTCTCATCTGAAAGATTTTCATAATTCCATTTCTCTCCTTAACTCTGAGTTTCCTTAGAGTTAACTCTAGTGTATGCGCACTCGCTCTTCTAGATCTGTGAGCCCATTTCGTGAGCTTGTCAAGATTCCAAGAAGGCGTGTTCGTAGACTTTCTGCTCCATCAGTCGGATCTGAGATCCGGACTGTTCACACTACTCCCGTCGCCATGGCAGACGAACGTACTATGGCGGAAATGCTCCAGGCACCCACCGAGGGTTATGGAGATGCCATCGTTTTACCCGTTATCAATTCTGATCACTTTGAATTGAAGACACATTTGATCCAACTTGTGTCTACAAATCAATTCCGCGGGTCTGATCGAGAAGACCCGTATGCACACATCCGTTGGTTTAACAAGTTGACTTCAACTATCAATTTCAAGGATGTGCCACAAAAAGTCATCAAGTTGATGCTTTTTCCATTCTCTCTTGAGGGGACAGCCCGGATTTGGCTGGAAAAAGAACCCCCTCGATCTATCGAAACTTGGGAGGATCTTGTTCAAAAGTTTGTGAATTACTTCTTTCCTCCATCAAAGACGACTAATCTCAAAAATGAAATTTCTGGGTTTCGTCAAAATTTCGATGAAAATTTTGGAGAGGCATGGGAGAGATTCAAAGATCTCCTCAGGAAATGCCCCCATCATGAATTCACGGAGCTTCAACAAGTAAATATCTTTTACAATGGGTTGAACGGTAATGATCAAGATTCCTTGAATGCAGCCGCAGGCGGCAATATCTTGAATCGTAAACCTAAAGATGTGATTGAGATTTGCGAGCAAAAATCAAAAGTTCCTATTTCTCGCAACAAAGTCAATGTTCCGAACACTCCTGCTTCTTCATCCGGTAACTCTTCCGAGTTAGCCGCTCCGTTAGCCGCTCTAACGGACATCATCCATTGTATGATAAAAGAGGTAAAGGAAATCAAAAGCGAAATTCATAAGCCGGAACCAATCAAAGCCGTAAACAAGGTGTGTGAAACTTGTAGTGGTCCACATGCGTATTATGATTGTCAAGCAACCGATGCTTCCTTTTACCAAGCTCCCGTAGCTTCGGTAAACCACAATCAATACCGACCACAGGCTGATCCTCACTACCGTGCACCTAGCGGTATGACACCACCTGGTTTTCCTCCTGTGCAAAACCATGGCAATCAAAACCATGGCAATCAAAATCGCTTTGTTCCGAATCAAGGACAAAATTTCAATAACTCTCAAAATTTCAATCAAAACCGGAACAATTTCAACCAACCTCAACCATATCAAGCTCCTAATCATCAAAGTTATCAACCACCTCCTCAAGCTCCCATACCAAATGACTTCATGAAAATGACTGAGTCAAACATGCGTTCTATGCAAACTCAGATCAATAACATGAGAGTTGAGCTTAAAAGGGAAATTGATACCACAATGTCTCGGCAGACAAATGAGTTAAAGAATATGATGAGCAGTTTCATGAACATGAATATGAACAAAGCTTCACCATCTTCTGGAGGACTCCCAAGCAATACTATTCCCAATCCTAATGCCGAGTTGAAAGCCGTCACCACTCGTAGTGGTAAGACGCACAATGGACCTTCGACTCCTATGCCCCCTCCTCCTGTGGCATTTAGTCAAGTTACCAAGGAGACAACGGACAAGGTGCATTATTCAAGCCCACGAAGTACCGCACACGTCCCACCTTCGGTAGTCCAAGCTTTAAGTCCGGAACCCGATGTTCCGAGGAAAAATCCTGAGCCAGAAAACACTTCCATCCCGGCTCAAAAGTCTAGTCAGCTTCCCTACCCATCAAGAATGAATGATGAGAAGCTCAAAGACAAAAACAAAGAGCAAATGGAAAAAATTTTCCAAATCTTCAATGAGCTTCACTTTGATTTAAGCTTCGTTGATGCTCTCGTTCTAATGCCTAAATTTGCATCCACGCTTAAAGGCTTACTCACCAACAAAGATAAGTTATCAGAGATGGCGAAAACTCCTCTCAATGAGCAATGCTCAGCGGCCATTCTTAATAAGCTTCTCGAAAAGCTTGAAGACCCTGGCCGGTTTTTAATCCCGTGTGATTTCTTGGGGATGTTTCAATGCTCCGCCTTGGCCGATCTTGGCGCCAGCATTAACCTCATGCCACTCTCAGTATGGAAGAAACTGTCTCTTCCTGAACTTTCATCCACTCGTATGACACTCGAGCTAGCGGATCGTACCGTAACTCGTCCACTTGGGATAGCCGAGGATGTCGTGATGAAAGTGGGAAAGTTTCACTTTCATGCTGACTTTGTTGTAGTAGACTTCGATGCAGATCCTAGAGTTCCCCTTATCTTAGGGAGAGCTTTCTTAAGAACGAGTCGTGCTCTGATCGATGTGTTTGCTGAAGAGTTGACCATTCGGGTTGACAACGAAGAGCTCACGTTAAATATCAACCAGAACTCCAAACCTCTGTACAAACAGAGTGTTGCCACAATTGATCAAAAATCTGAAAGATTCAATGCAACACTCTCAAACTTCACGGTTAAGAGGAGTTCCCAAAAACGTGCTGAGCTCAAAGCTTTGAAAATTACCCCTGGTTCAAACAAATGGTTTGAAAGCTGTACCAGGGAAGTCAAGAGTATTCTTGATGATGATGACGATGATCTAGAATCGGAGACTTCATCGGAAGTGGTGGAAACTGCTAGCTCTAAGAGCACACCACTTGTCCCACCTCCGGCATCAGTTTATCGCATCGAGATTGTTAACTCTGTAGATGAAACCAAACTCTCTTCTGTTTCATCTGAGTTGGATGATGATGTTTATGATCCAATGGGAGACATTCTTCCCATTGATGAATTGCTCAAAAATGATCCATCATCCTCTAGTCTTATTCCCGACTCTTCCATCCCTTCTCTCACTCCTGATGAGGAGGATGACAACTTTTGGAATAAAGTCGATGCATTTCTTAGTGATGAATCAATTCCAACGGGAATTGA
The DNA here is from genome assembly GCA_019973895.1 of Chrysanthemum seticuspe. Taxonomy (NCBI): domain Eukaryota; kingdom Viridiplantae; phylum Streptophyta; class Magnoliopsida; order Asterales; family Asteraceae; genus Chrysanthemum; species Chrysanthemum seticuspe. The sequence continues at coordinate 303,033,606 of BPTQ01000005.1, forward strand.
TAACACTTACCTTGATCCGGAGGGAGACATTCTTTTTCTGGAAAGTCTGTTGATTGAAGAACCGTTTCCCACCCTCCCTCCCGGACATCTTCTTGACAATCACCATCTAAGCTTCAAGTTTAAGCTTAAAGATGTCAAAACTGGTGATTTGCTTCTCTCTGCTGAGGAATGGCCATGCATTCTCATGTACGTCTTTATTCCATTCTTCACAGATGGTGTGGTTGTTCTTTCCCTTTTCTCTTTCGGGAATGAGGACACCATATTTGACCCCGGTATCATCCCTTATAGTGTCTACTATTAAACAATACCGCGGTTATATCTCGTCGGTGTGGAACTTTCTGATGTTCATATGTTCATTAACACTGTGAACGAAAGTCCGATCGAGATTGGTTTTCCACGTTGCTTTCCCCATGAACAAATGAATACGGGGTCGAGTCAAGCTAGCGACTCGGTAATCAAAAACAGTAGCTGAACATGGGTTTTCACCCGTGTGTTCCATCCTAGTGTGGGGGGGTTTTCCCACATGTTTTGTATATAAATCAGTTTAAAAAAAAAAAAAAAAAAAAAAAAAAAAAAATCCCTTCTTTCTAAATAATGGCCGTCGTATTTCCCTTTCACGTTCTTTGTTTCGGCATAACCGCCGGTACTTTGAATATTGAGGGCAATATTCATCTCTAGTGTGGGGGGGATTCTCACGAATTTCATCACGTAAATATACCACCTAATCCCCCCGTTTTTGGCCAAAATTTTTTTTTTGGAGTAAGTGTTCTACACTTTCTCATTTGGTTATCAGTCCGCCATGTCTGTAAGACAAAAGGATTGGCTAATCCAGGAGCAAACGGCTCTTGGTAAAGATATCTCAAATCCGTTTATATGGCTTGCAATTTGCCCAAAATTGTATGGTATTCAACTCACCATATCCTAAAAAGTGAAGAGTTGGCTAGCCCGCAAGATTATGGCTTGTGGTAAAGGCAGTGGAAAAACCATAATTGGTAATCAGCTCACCAAAGATAATATTGATAATTTATCTAAGAGTTGGCTAGTCCAGAAGGGTACGGCTTCTGGTAAAGACAAAATCAAATCCGTTGGAAGCTGGTGGTTTGCTCAAAATCACATGGTTATCGGTGTACCATGGTTCTTAACTCCAACAAACTCAGCATTTGTTAGTGCTACCAGTGCTAACACCAAGAAGTCATATGCTGAAAGTCCCACCTCTTCATCAGCAGCAACCACAACATACACCTCTTATACTAGAAAATCAAAATCTAGTAATGTGTTAGAGGATGTGCTTTACTCATTTGTTGCTGAGAGTAAACCTCAACAGCAGCTTGCTTATGAGGAGTTTGAACAGATGGATAAATGGGACTTGGAGGAGTTGGACATAAAATGGCAGATGGCTATGCTTGTTGTAAAAGTCAACAGGTTTGAGAAGAAGTCTGGGAGGAGGATCAGTTACCAGGGAAGGGAGGCAGCCAGGTTTGACAGAAAGAAGATTAGGTGTTTTGAATGCAATCAAATTGGTCACTTTGCCAGAGAATGCCCAGATAAGAAGGGAAGTGACAGGAGAAGATATTATGCATTCAAGCTCAAAGAAACTGAAGAACCTAAACCTGCAGCCCTGGTGTCTGTGGATTCATTGCTTGACTGGACTGACCATGAAACTGAAGGAAAGGAGGACATGCTCAGACTGGATTGCTTGCTGAGACTAGGGATGCTGCTGAGACTGGAGATGCTGAGGAGTTTGAACTGATGGGGATCACATCTCAGGTACACAATTGTATATTTGGTTGTAATGATAGATATGATGCCCTTAAAATAGAATTTGATGACATTGATGGCCAATGATGAGTGTGTAAATACTCATCATTTTTATACAAAATAAACTGCAAAATCATCTGAAAACACTCAGAAACACATCAAAATGATCAAAATATCACAAATCAGTGTTTTATGTGTTTTAAATGCAAAAATATCAAAATCAGATGAAAAACATATCAAATTTGCAAAAATTGCAGTTTTAGTCCCCCAAGTTTATAAAATTGTCAAAAATAGTCCCTGAGCCAAAATTTCAAAAGTTTGAGAAATTACAGTTTTAATCCCTGGATTTTTAAATTTGTCAAGTTTAATCCTTGGAATTTCACAATTGGCAAAAATAATCCTCAACTTATTTGAAATTCACAAGATTGGTCCTTGGATAGCATTTTCAGAAGTTACATGAGTAGTCCTTGGATTTTCAAATTGTACACCTATGGTCCCTAAATGTTAAATGGGTTTCATATCTAATCCATTAGTCCAAGTATTATTCCAAGCCCAACAATAAACAAACCAATACCAGGTCCAATCCAATCTTGACCCGGTCAAACCCTTACCCTGACCCGGTCGAATGAATAAACCACCCACCCCTGTCTTTCTTCTCCCCATTTCTTCCCGCCCAAAACAGACAACAACACCCAAGATACTCAGACCTGCTCCTCCTTTCCCTTCCCCAGAAATAAAATAATACCATCCTTTTTCCCTGTTTCTCATTTACCCAACACAACCCATCCCAAGACACTCAAAACCTCTTACCCAGAAACATCACAAATCCCAAACCCACTACCCAAGTTTTTCCCCCTCATCCCAACTGCCAAGCTGGCAATCCCAGCTTCAAAAGGCCCCATGGATGGCTCTGATCATGTCTCAAATGGTACCTAACTAATCAATGGTCAAGGTTTGTCTCAAAGAAGCACAAAGTTTGGTTCTTGGTTGCCTGCTCTCACAGAAGTAACACTCAAAGAAGCACAAGACAAGAAGACCTTGAAGACCCTTAGTTATAGTATAAATAGGACCCTTTGTAAGCCATGTAAAAAGGCACCCCTAGTTTTATCTTTAAAATTTTTAGTTTACTTGTTTTTTAAATCCTGATGTAATTTCCTTTTTTAATATCAATGAAAAGCAAGTTTCAGTTTCATGATTTATGTTGTTTAAGTTTATTCAAAGGTTACTAATTGTTTGTAGCATAAGCTAATCTCAAAGTTAGGGGTCAACTAAGTGTTTTGAAAAGCTGTCTTAGTTTCAGTGTCAACATTAAAGGTTGTTTGGGTCAACTAGGTCACAGTGGTAAATCCCCATTCTCACCCAGTTTGACTTGATTGGGTCAAGGTCCTTTTGCAAGTTAAGTTAATTTAGACTGTTAGTTTTCTTTTACCAGGCTTTCTATAAGTTTTGATTAGACAAAAAAAAAAAAAAAAAAGACTTCTTGTTCCTGATTTCAGTTCCGAAAAGAACAGCAGCAGTAGCTGCTGATCTTGGCCATTTTTCTAAGTTTAATTGATGTCCAAATTGGCAAAAATTTGTTTCCTCTAAGTCTTCATGTAGCCAACTCAGTTTGTGTTCAGTTTTGTGCATCAAAGATATCCATAACTTGGTTAAATTTGAACTCCAAATCTGTCCCATTTAGTGTATCAGCAGTCAAAATAGTTAAAAGGCCAAGCTGATCTCAGCTTATTTTCAAGCTTGAAACAGCTTATCTTTGTCCTTAACTTGGTTTGTACTACATCTCCACCAACCTAACTTTTAATATGCAGCTTTATCTCTGTCTTGGAAGCTCTTTTGCAGCTTAAAAATAAGCTTGATCAGGCCCCCAAAGGCTGTTGCAGCCTGCTGCACCAACAGGTGCACAATTGTCTTTCTTTCTTCAGCTTACTGTAGCTTGTGTAGCTTATTTAGAAGATCACAGGTGACTTAGATATAGTTTAGTGAGTGACCTTAGAATTTAGCTCATTAAGTTTCAATTAGTGCTTATTTAGAGTTAACTTTATGATCCTTTTTTTTAGGCTAGCTTAGTATTAGAATTCCTAGAGTAACTTGATTTGCCAACTGATTTCCCCTTAATCTTTGCTTAATTGTAGCTTAATTGTGAATGCTCCAGCTTGTTTGACATCAGTACTTGTTTATCCATTTTCAAACTGCTTTTCAGGCTTATTTGAGTTTAAAACAGGTTGAAGGGGCGTTTGGTTAACTGATTTTAAAGGGTGTGTAGTTGTAATCTTGCTCACTGTTTGAATAAGCTGATTCTATCAGCTTATTGTTAAGTTTTTAAAAGTAAAGTTTTTTCACAAAAGGTTCATGGTTTAACCTCACTGTCCAAGTTTAAAAAGAAAAAGGTGTTTGGTTGTTTACTGTTAAAGAAGGGGTGTTTGTTTGAGACCTGTCCAAATCAGCAATTAATAAGCTGTTATAACAGCTTATTAACAAAGTTTCAAAGCTTAAGTTTTCACAAAAGTTTCCTATTTTGATCAAATCTTCAAATTGCAAAAAGAAAGAGTTGAGAAAAAAAACAAAGTCACAAAAAGGGTACCAAGGGGATTCGAACCCTGGTCCCTAAGCACACGACCTCAACACACCACATGCCAACCATTGCGCCCTTGGGACTTTTTCAGTTAGACTTTGCAACATTTAATACATAAGGGTCAAGTGACAGTTTAGCTTATAAGCCTTTTTTTAGCTTATTTCCTGCTTATTTTACAAAGCACCACCTCGTTTTTTTTAATTTTCTCAGAATCAGTTAGACTTTAAGTAGTTTTTGTGAAATTTTCAGATTTTTCTAAATTAGTTTAGTATTTTTAATCATTTAATTAGAGTAAAATAGTTTTTAATTCGTAATAATTATTATAAAAGTCAAAAAAATATTCCGCTTTTTCCTAAAATTATTTTTAGTCGAATAGATCGTAGGAAAATTGGTTTCACACCCGTAGCCCTTAAATTGCAAAACTTTTACGTTTATGGCTCGGGTTGTTTTACCGTTTTTACGTTTTTGCGTTTTTGCACCCTAGGACTTAGTGTAGCTTAGTTTTATCATTCCTTAGGTTTAGTGATAGTTTAATTTTAGTCTATTAGGGTTCCCTTGCCTTAATTACCTTCCCGTTCATTAATTTGTAGAATTCTTAATCAAATCCAAATCAATCATAATCCCTTTTTCGTTCAAACTTCTCGATCACTATACGTTGATTGATCCATTGCACAGCTCGCTGGGACATAACGACCCGGGGAGACTCTATACTCCTCTGATCTTCATTGATTTCGTGCTAAAGCTGTTTTAGGTTTTCTTGCGCTTGCGTGAGAGAACTTGACGGTTTTGCGCGCATCAGCCAATATAAAGAAAATTTTATTCCGGTTCAAGCCTATAAGAAAACTGTTAAAACATTAGAAAAGCAAAAGGTTTGGTACCAACAAAACCAATTGGCCCTTGAAGAGAGAATTAAGGTGTTAGAACGAGATTTGGAGAACACCACTAACTTGTTAAAATTCTCTGAGAAAGAATATGTAAAAGTTAATGTAGAAAAAGAAGATCTAAAGGCTAATTTAGATAAAGAGGTGGCTAGACATAAAGAGTGGCAAGAACAAGCTAAAAATCTAGACAAATTATGGAGAAGTTCTATGTCTGTAAAAACTAAGATGGGGTTGGGGTTCAAGGACTATATTGGTCCAGATGAGGTATATGACCCTAATGACTATAGTGTTTTTAATCTTGTCACTGATGAAGAGGAAGAAAAATATCGTAAACCTATTAAATTTGTAAAACAAGGTGAAATGCATACTGTTCCTTCCTCAATCAATGGTATTGTTAGACCACCTAACCCAGACTCAGACTTGGATGAATCACATATGACCTATGGCCAAAAGTCTAATGACTTATCTGAAACTGGCAGTGAAACTAATGGTTTTGTCTCTTGTTCTTCTAGTGATAGGACCTTAGAGACCCATTCTAAAGACTTTGCCAGTTGTGATTCAAGTGAAGAGTCTACAACCCCCAAGTCTGCCTCACCCAAGCCTTTACAAGTTCACCTTGCCCCAAGAGTTGCTGTTCATGAATCTTCTTCATAGACAGCTTATTTTAAAAACATTTTTTGTTCTTTTGATTATGTTAACAACAATTCTGATTTTGGTTGTGGTTTGAATAAGTTTGTTTATGATAATACTTCTCATGTTATGAACAAGCATTTTAAGAAGAAATCATGTTTTGTTTGTGGTAGTACATTTCATCTTATCAAAGATTGTGATTTTTATGAGAAACAAATGGGTGTTTGTACTAATCAACAGAGACATAGACCAAAATGGAATGATGTGACTAATATTCCTCCATTTGTTCCTTCTGGAAAACATGTGTGGACTGGCAGAACCAATCCTGCTGGTAGACCAGTTCCTACTGGTAGACCAGTTCCTGCTGGTAATCCAGTTTCTGCTGGTAACCCAGTTTCTGCCGATAGACCATCTTCATCATGTTGGAGAAGAAATGTTCCTAGGCCATTAATCAGACCAACAAGTACTTATTTTCAAAATGGATGTAGGCCTGTTAATACTGACCCATTGAATAAAAGGGGGGCAAGGTAGGATACTGCTGTTAAGACCTCAGCAGGTTGCTCTCGGAGACAAAATAGACAATCATTCATGAAGGATTCCAAGAACAATGGTGGATCTCATCAATCAACAGGTTATTCTAATATGATCCACAAGGCAGGCCCAAGTCAGTAATGACTTCGGTCTTCATGTATACTAATGTTGTTGTATATCTTTTAACTTGTAGGATGATCCTCATACAAATAAAGATTTAGGTATTGTTGATAGTGGGTGTTCTAGGAGTATGACAGGGAACAGGGAAAGATTGCATGATTTTGTCCCTATTCATGGAGGCACTGTTACTTTTGGAGGAGGAGATGGCAGAATAACAGGGAAAGGAACCATTAGAACTTCCAAGCTGGACTTTGAAAATGTGTACTATGTGGAAGAACTTAGAAATTTCAATCTATTTTATGTGTCTCAAATCTGTGACAAGAAGAATAGTGTTCTATTCACTGATACTGAATGTCTTGTGCTTTCTAAAAACTTTCATATACATGATGACAGTCAAGTAATGCTGAAGGTACCAAGGAAACATAATATGTACACATTCAATCTAAATGATGTCCAGCCTGAAGGAGATTTGGCTTGTTTAATGGCTAAAGCATCCTTGGATGAATCTAACAAATGGCATAGAAGGATGGCTCATGTTAATTTCAAAACTATCAACAAGCTGGCAAAACATGGTTTAGTTCATGGTCTTCCTTCCAAAGTCTTCACTAATGAACATAATTGTGTGGCTTGCAACAAGGGAAAACAACACAAAGCTTCTTACAAATCCATTACTGCTGTCAGCACAATTTCAGAACCTTTGCAGCTTCTTCACATGGACCTCGTTGGTCCCACATCTATCAGAAGCATTGATCACAAGTACTATTATCTGGTGGTTACTGATGACTACAGCAGGTTTTGCTGGGTATTCTTTTTGGGAACTAAGGATGAAACATTTTAGGTTCTTCAAAACTTTATCGTCCTCGTTGAGAACCAGCTGAATAAAAAGGTTAAAGCCATAAGGTGTGACAATGGGACAGAGTTCAAGAATGCCAAATTAATTGAACTTTATGGAACTAAGGGGATAAAAAGGGACTACAGTAATGCCAGGACTCCACAACAAAACGGAGTTGCTGAAAGGAAGAATAGAACCCTCATTGAAGCAGCAAGATCTATGCTTGCTGATTCTAAGTTACCAACCATGTTCTGGGCTGAAGCAGTCAGTTCTTCCTGTTATGTCTTGAACAAGGTTTTGATAACTCATCCTCACAATAAGACACCTTATGAACTTCTGACTGGGAAGATTCCTACCATTAGTTACTTTTAAACCTTTTGATTGTCATGTGACTATCTTAAACACCAGTGATCATTTGGGCAAATTTGAAGGGAAAACTGATGAAGGTTTTGTAGTTGGATACTCTGCTCATAGTAAGGCTTACAGGGTGTACAATATATCTGCCAAAAGGATAGAAGAAACACTTAATCTAAGATTTTTGGAGGATAAACCTAATGTTCAGGGTGCTAGTCAGGAATGGTACTTTGATCTTGACTATTTAACTGATCACTTAGGTTATACTCGTTTCAAATATAATCATTCTGCAGGTCCACAAGTTCAACCCACTAACATTGCAGGTTCCTCAGATGATGATTCAGATTCAGATTGTGATGAACAACTTATTGTTGTTCCTTCCTTTCCTACTAACCACTTTTCAGGTACTGGGGACAAGGATTCTTCTGGTGAAAAACAAAGTGATTTAGGGTATGCAGAAGAACTTGTGAAGCTTCAACGTCAAGAGCATACAGCTAAGGAAGATGCTGAAAAGGATGGTTAATGAATTCTCCAAAGACACTGAGGAACTCTTAAGGCAGACAACTATTGAAGCCCGCAGGAACCTGGAAGCTGCTGATAATGCATCTATTCCTGCTCGTAATGTTACTGATCCTGCTGGTCAGAATGCTGCTGATAAAGTTGTTTCTCCTGGTAACGGGTCAGTTGCTGTTGAACTTCATTCTGCTGGTAGTATTCCTGTTCCTCCTGCTAGTGGTATTGTTCCTGCGGTTCCCTCAAGTACTCCATTTGTTGATACTCTGGACTTAGATGATTCTCCTGATAGATTTCCAAGTCCATCTGATTTGGCCAATTCCCAATATTCAAGCTCTGAATTGGATGGCATTTATCATTTGTCAAGAACAGGCATATTTGATTCTTCTTCATATGATGATGACTTTGGCCCAACTCTTAATAACTTGTCCACCTCATTTGATGTTAGTCCTAATGTTACAAAAAGGGTTAACATTGTTCATCCACAATCTCTGATTATTGGTGATCCTACTTCATATGTTCAAACTAGAAGTAAGGTAAAGCAGACAAAATTTGGAGAGACTGCATTTCTTAGCTACATTCAGGATCAACATAGGAACAATCACATAGACTATCAACATTGTCTATTTGCTTGTTTCCTCTCTTAAGTTGAACCTACCAGTGTTGCACAGGCTTTAGCAGATGAAGATTGGGTGGCTGCTATGCAAGAAGAGATGCAACAGTTTTTGAATCAAAATGTTTGGGAGCTAGTTCAGTTGCCTGCTGGGAAGTATGCAATTGGCACAAAATGGATTCTGAAGTGTAAAAGAGATGCTAGGGGGATTGTGGTAAGGAATAAGGCTAGGTTGGTTGCTCAAGGTCACAGTCAAGAAAAGGGCATTGATTATGATGAAGTTTTTGCTCCTGTAGCAAGAGTTGAAGCAATCAGACTCTTCTTGGCCTTTGCCTCTTACATGGGCTTCATGGTTTATTAGATGGATGTTAAAAGTGCCTTCCTATATGGTGAAATTGAAGAAGAAGTATATGTGACTCAGCCCAAAGGCTTTGTGGACCCTCACAATCCGGATATGGTTTACAAAGTGGTTAAAGCACTCTATGGGCTTCATCAAGCACCAAGAGCTTGGTATGCTAGGCTCTCCTCATTCCTGTTAAAACATGGTTACAGGAGAGGTGCTATTGATAAGACCCTCTTTATCAAGAAGAACACCAGGGATATCATCCTTGTCCAAGTCTATGTGGATGACATTATCTTTGGTTCCACCAAAGAAACTTGGTGCAAGGAATTTGAGGAGCTGATGAAGAGTGAGTTTGAAATGAGTGCTATGGGTGAGCTTACTTTCTTTTTGGGCCTACAAGTTAAGCAACAGCCAGATGGTGTTTGCATCAGTCAAGAGAAATATGTTCAAGACATCCTCAAGAAGTTTGATTTAGAGAATGTGAGGACTGCAACTACTCCTTATGCTTAGATTGTGTGTCCTTTCCCAAGCTTCTTTTTCATTTCCCATGCAAAAAGTACTGACTAAGTTGAGCAGCCGCAAGTCGAGAGCCGTCGGTCGAGCGTTGACTTTTATTAAAAGACAAAAGGGGTGTACAGTAACTAATATTTGGTGCAGATTTGGTGGGCCACGAAATTTTAATAAAAGGTACAAGTGGGTGGACACGTGGCAGAAATTTAGTGGAGTTGAGCAGTCGAGCATGACTAAAATAGGAAAGTGGACATGAAAGTGACCCCAAAAGGGACTATGGTTGAGTTTTTGGCCTACTTAGAGAATTTTCTCTTAAAGCATGGATGTTGCTTTTTTTTTTTTTTTTTTTTTTTTTTTTTTTAAGATATTCATGGAAACGAAAATCCTCACCTTTAATGAAAATTCTATATTTAAATCATTACCTTAAATAGCTACGATAAGGATTAATTAAATATATGCACGCATTCCATATTTAGCTTCAACTTATCTGTATATATATATTCATAGCAATAGCAATAACAATAACAATTACTCAATCTGTAGCTAGCTCATCGATCTAGATAGCCCATGGCAGTTTCCGTTCCAGATGAGATACTATGGTTCCACATATTACCAAGGCTTCCAGACAAATCTGTCTACCGTTTCAAGTGTGTTTCTAAGCAGTGGCAGTCGTCGTTAACGTCTGAAAAGTTCAAAAAGTTGCACAACCGCCTGCACCTGCTTGACGAGCATCAAAATCAACAAAAACTTATCTTGCTTTCTAAAACGAAACCATGCACATTCAGCACCATTGACTGTGAAGCACCTCATAATGGTTTAACTCCGAGCCGCCCTATACCGTTCAATGCCAATCATAGAGATATTGAAATTCTGACATCTTTTCATGGACTGGTATGTGTAGGCATAAACAAGTGTGATAATATATACACTGATCTTATTTTATGGAATCCTTTGTCGGGTGAGTATAAGACGTTGTCTAAAGCTAATTCTCATTGGGACTGTTACAATACATATGGAAAAGCATTCGGTTTGTATTACTCCTCTTTTGATGAAGACTACAAGCTTGTACGCGTAACATACCTTGGCAATGTTTACATATACTCGATGAAATCTGACTCGTGGAGAAAGGTTAATTCAATTAGACATATACCCAACGATAAATCTGAACGTTGGAGGCTAAGTATTTGCTTGAATGAAAATCTATACTTTCTAAAACAGGACAGAGACGTGAGTCCGAATTCATATCCAATTATTAAGTTTGACACAAAGACCGAAAAATTCATGAAGATAGCAAGTCCTTCGATAGATGACGAATACTCAAATCGTGCAACTCTCATGGTTCAAAGAGGCTGCATTTATTTTTGTATTAAGTATGGCATTGGGAGCATTGGTTTTATAAATACGCGTTTTGAGTTGTGGAAGATGAACGAGGATGGAAACTGGAAGAATGTGGCAAATTATCAGCGAAATCCATATGATCTTTGCTTTTTGAAGCCACTACACTTGATGCGGAATGGTAATTTGCTAATGGTTAGTGGCTATTTTTATAAGGACAATAGAGGTTATCTTTATCAATTAGATCCGAAAAAGAAGCAGCATAGCAAAGGGGAAGACATAAGCAAGTTGCGTACACTCGTTAGCAAAGGTTTATCTCAAGAAGTGAGATACATTGAAATGGTTTTGTCGCCTAATCAATATATCAAGTAGTATTGATGACCATATATCATAGATACTCTTTCACTTGAAATTTGTTTTAGGTTAGTGGTAATTTTCATATATTCTTAATTATATCATATTTCCCTTCAAATTTACAGCCTCAAATATCTCGGCCTCTCGGGCTCAGTGTAATATCTGTTCTTGATTATATGAAATTAGCACGCTTTGATCAATCGATATTTGATGACTGCAAAACATTTGTGACATTGGCATTTATTTTTGCAAGATTTGGTTTTCTAGAACGTGAACAATTTAGGCCTCCTTTACAGAAAGCTAGCGAAAATCTATCAAATGTCTTTCTCCTATTTAAACTGAATTTTAAACAAAGTGATAAAAAAAGTCACTTAAAGTAAGTAGATAAACTCTGATTTGTTAAGATATGTGTTCCATATTTACCTCCACTGTTCTTCAATAAATATCAACAAAACACAATTCAATGATACTATTTTACAGTTTTTGGAACTAGACCATGGCGATTTCTCTTCCACACGACGTATTCTCGTTCCACATTCTACCAAGGCTTCCAATCAAATCTGTAATTCGTTTTATGTGTGTTTCTAAGCTATGGCACTCGTTCCTATCGTCCGACATGTTCAAAAAGATGTACAACCGCCGCCACATTGACGAGTATCAAAACCAGCACAAACTTCTAGTGCTTACTGAAACAATACCATGCAAGTTTAGTACCATCGACTGTGAGGCACCTGATAATGGCTTAACTCCCAGCCGCCCTCTACCATTTGAAGGCAGTCCAGGAAAAATCAAAATTTTAGCATCTTCTCATGGGCTCGTATGTGTAGGTATAATCAGTAATATTAATTGGTATAAATACTCTCACTTAATTTTATGGAATCCTTTGACGAATGAGTATAAGACATTGTCCAAATCCGATTCTCGCAAGGAATGCTACAACAGATTGTCAAGAGTATTTGGATTGTACTATAGCTCTTGTGAAGACGATTACAAGCTTTTGTGTGTAACATACCACAAAGCTTACATGTATTCGTTGAAATCTGAGTCATGGAGGAAACTAGAATCAATTATTGCTGAGCCCGAGTTGTTTTTAGGTATAGAAAGTTGGTCACCAGGTACTTGTTTGAATGATAATCTCTATTTTTTACACGACGGATATTCAATTATACAGTTCGACACAAAGACTGAACAATTCACACGGATAGCAACTCCCACATTTGATGAGGTTGATACACACAATAGGTTTTCGACTATGATGGTTCTAAGAGGCTGCATTCATTTTTGTGTTAGATATGAAATTTGGAAAAATTATCGTTTTACAAAAACATGTATCCGGTTGTGGAAGATGAATGGAGGTGGAAAATGGAAGGAGTTGGTAACTTATCAGCCAGTGTCTAATGTGCGCTTTCTGAAGCCACTGTACTTAATGAAGAACGGAAATTTGTTATTGGCGGATTCTATTGATACGGGTAATCTTTATACCGAAAATCAAGGTCATCTTTATAAAGTAGTTTGTCAGAAAAACAAGAAGCATGGCAAAGGCAAAGGCGATTTGTGTTCACTCAATAGTAGGGGTCTCCGTGATGAAGTGAGATACATTGAGACGTTTGTGTCACCTAATCAGCATAGTAAGTAGCGTCGATCAGCATTAAATCATACTATTATTTGCTTTATAACAAGATTATCATTGCATAAAATAAAGGGAAGATCTATATGTTTGATAGTCTATGTATCCCAACTTCCTTTAGTTTATCTATTCTGTAATCTTATACTAGTTCGCTAGCTCTTGAGTTCTTTGCATGTGGTGTTTTATAAAAATGTATGTCGTTAGCGTATGAAGAAGATCTTTATTTTGAATGGCATACAGCAGATCAATACATGAAATAGCATTCAGTTGTAGTTATTAACGAAACTATAAAACAACCATGTATCAGCCCAAATCAGTTTCTTTGTGAGAAATCATAAAAAAATTGCCCCAAAAATTAACAAAATTACAGTACTCGCGAGTTTCTTGTCGTCAAACTTCACTCAATCTACCAAAACAAATACTCGAAGCTTCTCATCCACTGACCTTGTTTGCACAAAACATTTGTTGGAAGTGCGGAGAAGGGGTAGAATCGACTTTCACATGCCCTACATAAACCTCTGATGAAACGTAGCATTAGTTTTCTTCAAACCAACGCCTCTGAGCAACAAACCATTTCACTCAGGAAAAAAATGTTCCAATATTACCCTTCTAACTTGCAGCCTCAACTATCTCGGGTTCACCATCACTATAATCGCCCCAACGCTTGATTGGTTCCTCTTCGTCATTTTTAGCAATAGTTTCTGCTGACTCATTAACATTATCAGCAGTCTTTTCTTCTATCTGATCAGATTGTGTTTGACCTACAGTTTCCACATTTGCCTCTTTCTTGTCTTCTATTTCGGCAACAACTTCTTGAGTGCTTACTGATGGAGATTCTACTGAGTCAACCGGCGATGCAACTGAGTCAACTGGGGACACGGGGTAACCAGTTTGACCAGCTGGGAACCCATTTATAACAAGAGGGTACCCTTCGGGTGAAACTATGTAACCGTTATGAACCCAAGGTTGACTAGGAACGAATTCAGCTGCATGTGGGTTCATAATTCTTGGAGGACTAATCTGACTTCCATCCACCACAAGGTCATATGCCGGTTTATTACGTGGGACCCGGTTTGAGGATCGGTTATATCCACCAGAAAGACGTGGACCATATGGAACCCTGGATGTTGCTGACTGATGTGGTGATCGACGGGCTGGGTTGACTGTGACCATGTTAGGTATGCTGACAGGTGGCGGTAATATTCCTACATGGTCATTTAAGGGTATTGGAAGTGACCCAAAAACCGGAACGTTTGATGGATTAAACGGTGGTGCAGCAGCAGAAAGCTTCTTGGTTACCTCTTTTTCATCTTTTTCTGCAGTCACTTCTTTCGGGCCATCTTGTCCTGACTCAGAAATCTCGACTTTTTCTGAGTCATCTTGACTTGATTCAGAAATTTCAACTTCTTTAACGTCATTTTTTTGGTCAATTTTTTCATCAATTTCTGAAATCTTGGAAGTATCAAGTTCTTCAGTGACTGTTGACTCCAACACTTTTTCAGGCTCGGGTTTTGCTTGTTCGGGTTTATCGGGCTCAGGTTTTTCTGGTTCCTTGACAATTACTTCTTTATCAAGTTTTTCAACCTCATCATTCTTCAGATCTGTTTTAGTTTCATCATTGCTCACGGGTGGAGGGTCTTTTGGTAATTGTTCAGCCACAGCCTTCACAATGGTACCAGGTGCAGCTAAAGCAACTTCCTTATAAGAAAACAGTTTTCCAGCTTCTTTAACACTTATCGAACTTAGCACAGGAGAACGCTTCACAACCTGGTCACTTGCAGCAGGACTAGACGGACTTGACTTTGGACTAAAGCTTTGACTTTTAACGAACTTTTTGGCGACTCCAGGTGGAGGTCCAGTGGGAGTAGTACCAGATTCAGTTGTGTTTGTTCTTGGTGATGTGAAATTAGCAGGCTTTGATCGATATTTTGATGACTGAGAAGCATTTGTGAAATTTGTATTTATTTTGGCAAGATTTGGTTTTCTAGTATTTGAAGATTTACGACCCGCTTTAGAAAAAGCTTCTTGCCATCCTTCATCTGAGTTGTCAGTGTCTGCAACGTCAACAACTTGTTCCTTTTCGATCAGCTGAGGTTGAATCATATCTGGTTTTGTTTCCAATGAATCTGTTTTGCTGTCAGATTTGTTCTGTAGTTCAGATTTGATCTCAGGCTCTGGATCTTTTGGTGATAATACTTCGTCCTTTTGAAGCTCTTCGACGGCAGATTCCTCATTCTGTCCTGGTTTTAGCTTAAGCTGTATGATTGAAAGAATGTGAATACTTTTTTAGTTCTAAATATTATGGTGTATGATAGTGGTGGAACAAGAAAAATACTAAATAGGGAGAAAGTTACCAGCTTTGCACGCGCTTTCTTCTGTGCATCTCGTGCTTTCGTATCCGCATCTGGAGCTATATAGTCCAGCAAATCCGATACACTGAGCCAAGAGTGTACACAAATCAAAAAGGTTGTCTATCAAACATAATTTAGTTGACTGAAACATATGTTTTTCTTACATACTAGTAACTTTCTTTTCATCCAAAGTCAAATTTTGATGCATACAACTCCTAAATTGATTCATTCAGATATATATATTATTACTGTACAATTTTTTTTTAATTATAGCTAACCCATTAATTATTTCTACTAATGGGTTAGCTATAATTAAAAAGCATTTGCAGGTCAACCCTTTACGGGTCCAGCACAGTCTGACCCGTAAAAAAGCGACCCGTTTTAACCCAAACCCCCTTTGAAAATTTGATCCCTTAGCCAACCTCCCCGAATCCCTGTCTTTCACCTAATGGTACTCCAAAAAGAAGCAAAATACAATACGCAAAATATATATACCTCAAATGGCCTTTGCTAGAAATAGATGCATCAGGCTTTGGGGTACCATTGCGTGCAGCTTCTTGTTGCTCCAGAGCTTTGGACTCAAAGTATTCGAGCCATGCAGCTGCGTCCTACAATAGCTTACATGGTTAAGTTAAATAAACAAGGTAAAACATGATATAAAAAGATTTTTAAGCTATAAAAGTACCTGCGTGCGAAGATCTTCAGGTCCAAGTTTAGCCTGCAGTATCTGCAAAGTGGTCTGCTCATGTTGAACACTCAACGAGTATGCTTCCATCAAAGAAAGAGCAATCGCTATAGCATGGTAGCTAGCAGCAGTCTGACAAAAATATATATATATAAAGACTATATTTTCAAAGATAACAAGAAGCAACAGCAAAGTACAACAAAAAAGATTACTTGTATGTGGTCGACTCCAAGCAGCCTTTGATTACACTTAAGAGCCTCGTGGAGGTATCTAAGGGCAACATGGACATTTCCTAAACCTTCTTCCATCATTGCAACATTAATGTAGGTAGCCGCAGTATTTGGATGAGAAGGTCCACATGTTAGATGTAAAAGATACAGTGCACGGTTCACATACCTAAAAGAGAAATTGACAGCATAAGGTACATTTCATGAATTTGAAATATTTTAGAAAGAAAATAATTGTACTTGAGAGCTAGCTCCGTGTGTTGGAGGCGATAGTAAAACACAGCCAAGTCCCCATAACTCTTCATTGTATCTGGATGATCGAGTCCAAGCTCCCTCTCGTTTATATCCAAAGCTTTTTGCTGATAGATAGTAGCCTAATATAGGGTTGAAAAAGTTATTTTGGTTATAATAGTAATTCGCCTATTCTTGTAGTTATGGAATAACACGAGTCTCATGCTAGTTTACCTGATTAAAGTCCCCAGTGTGATACAGCACCACAGCCAAAAGACTATATGCTCCTGCTGTCATTCGGTGATAAGGACCACATACAGATACAAGTTTCGCTAGTGCCTGCATAATTCAGGTTGAAATTTTTTTCAGACCATTTTAAAGATAACATCGAAAGATAAACATAAAATTGCAAAAAAGGTTATGCTTGCCTTTGTTCCATAGTTGACAGCATCCTCCAGTTTGCCTTTATCCAATGATGTTTTAGATGACTCTAAAAGTGTACGTCCATCCGCAGAAGAACATGCAACATGCTGTATAAAAATAGTTCACACATTAGCATATCTGGTGTTAATTTTTATTTTATTAAAAAAACGCAATTCACAATAGGAATGGCAAGTCATATTTTCACCTTATATATAGGAACCATGCTAATAATGTCTGTTTTCCTGAAAGGAGATGCGGAATCCATCTCATAGTCCCGTGGAACCAGCTCAAGACCAACCTGGTGATAGAAGGTTAATCAAAACTAGCATTTTCAGAAGAGAAACTGGTGGCGGAAATTTCAACCCGTTTACTTATAAATGGGTCAAATGATACAACAGGTAATCTGATCTGTAAAAGGGTCAAAACGGGTCGGAAGTCGCCAATGGTTTTTTTAATAACATTACTATTTCTTTAAAACTGTAATGAGTAATGATATTATTTGAAAACTTAAAGATTTAGGACAAAAAGCGTGTTGACTTTTTAGTCAGTCCAACCCATTTGAAACCCACCAAAATGACCCATTACCCAACCTGGCCATTCATCATGTAACAAAAGATGTTGGGTAAGAGAAATGATTAATTAACTCTCAAAGTTGTGTCATACCTTGTGGCAAAGTCCTCGAAGAATGGAAAACTTACGAAGATCAGTACGACATTCGTTTTTCCATTGCCATGCAAATCTTTTGGACAAAAAGCATTCAACCCATTTCCATTTTAACTCATCATCATTGCTTCCAAGCAATACATTTAAGCATGATGCTATTGACCCAGCTAAGTCAGTAACATTATCGACAGCTGCTACAACTGCTTGCAAAATATGCTTGTAAGCTCGAACAACCATTTCGTGAATACACAGTGATTGCACATGTGGAAGCTTGTCTGCAAGTTCAACCTGACTCAACAGAAAAGACAAGATAAATGAGTCAATGTTACTCCTTGGAACAAAAGGTCAGAGGTTTAAAAAAAGAAATTACCACTCGGCCCAAGGAGCACATCCGCAAACCCCTTGTGTGCATGAAATCGGTCAATGTTCTTCCATCAACAGGTGAAAGTTCGAGGGAGCCAAAATCAGCCACCTAACAAAAGATGAAACTGAAACTATCAATAATAGACTTGACGTCATTTCATAATCTTAGTAGCGTCATAAAAAACTAACCAACTTCGGGAGGGCAGTATCATCATAGTACTTATGCGCCATGTCAATCAACTCATCAGGTGACTGCAAACCAAAATTAGGTGTCTAATGAGTAATGGGCCATGAATTTATATACGTAAAAAAATTTATTGTAACATAAAACAAACCTTAAGGTGGAGACCAGTATTAGATTCTTTAAGACGCAAATAGGCTGCTTCCGGGATTACATTTTTCCACGTTATTTTCTTTTCTTCCTCCATCTTTACATCCTCTTTGTTGCCACTATCATCTGATTTATTGTTCGCAGATTCCTGTTCACTTTTGCTGCTTTTATCATCCGATTTTTTCTTAAGATCCTTCAGTAATCCCTTCCCAAGACCCTTCACAGCTGGTTCAACCTTAGCATCTGTAGCAGTCTTGGAGTCGGTCTTCGCAGAAGCTTGGTTTTGCAAATGTTGCACCCAACACGCTCCAAGCTCCCATCTGATAGATTTTGTGTTTTTCGAATCTTCTTCCTCCATTTTCGTCACACTTTCCTCCAATACTTTCTTCACCAAAACCTTAGCAGACTGCATATCCTCACCACCAGAAGGTGACGGTGTGGATGATTTGTGTAATAGCATCCTCAAACTGATAAACGGTTGATAAAAAAATTGGCCATTATAACCCTTGGTATAGAAAACAAAGTAAACAATGTGAATCAAGTTTTTTATGACTAACCTATTCACGTTCAAAGCATTAGCGCCTCCTTCAGGTTGGTCCTCAATGTCAATATCCTGAGGGATCGGTTTTCCATCCCAGTTTACCTCGGCGTCAACTTTCACAACAGCCGTATAACCACAGTGTCTAACAACCACTATCCCTAAAGTAGCCGTATCCTGCATGATTTAAACATATTTCAGAAGAAAGAAAGAAAGAAAAAAAAAAAAAAAAAAAAAGACGAAAAAAAGCATTGACATCTAATAATTTCAAATACTAACATGAACGGTTGCACTCTCGTCTGCTGTTACTCCTTTAATCAAATTTCTTTTAGCAAGCTCCTCTTGTGACAATCCAAGAACACGACTCCCGTCATTTTTACCATCAATCTTTGTGCTTGCATCTGCTACATCTCTTGTAACAGTAATACTCAAATCTCCAACTTTCTCCTCGTGTAAAAGTGATTTGGTGGGACCAGCTGAAGAACGGTTGCTATTTTCAGCGAGATTCTTAATGGCAGCTACTGCTTTTAAAACTGATACGTCGACAAATAGGCAGTGAAGTAGAAAAGCTTTCCTATCTCTAACTTGTCTTTCTTCTTGAGTTTTACAAGGCATTGCTGCTAGTATTGCAAATTCTTTTGCCCATTGTTTACGGTCATATTTACCATCTCGCCCTTGTCCACCGCCACTTCCTCCCCAGTTTTCATCTTCCACCGGAAGTGGTGGAAAAAGAGACGGATTTTCGGAAACTACTGGAGGTACCGTCCATGTGTTTGATCGGAAACCATAAGGAAGATTTCCAAACTGAGACAAAATATATACATATTTAATATATTACACCGAAACTATTTGGCAAAGTAGGAGCTTAATTTAACTTACTTTATTGTGCTCAATGAAAGCTTTCATAAGAGCTTTGTAAGCCTGCACAAAACATTAAATAAACACATATCAAAACTGAACCTCAAGACAGGATTGGCTGTTAGAACTGCTTATCGGTATAAGACGTTTCAAATAAGCAACTACAAACTGCTTATCCATTGCAGCTTATTTCACTCACAAATCAAAATGATCAGATAAGTTGTTTAATAGCAAAACCAAACACCCTCAAAATATGCTTATCTTCTGTATCAAAACAGAATAAGCAGATAAGCAGTTTCAATATGCAATCCCAAACACCCTCAAAATATGCTTATCTTCTGTATCAAAACAGAATAAGCAGATAAGCAGTTTCAATAAGCAATCCCAAACAACCCTAAAGAAGGAGTAGTAAGTTTGTACTTACACCATCAAAGATCCGACTTATTTCCTGCAATAGACCGACCAAAGAATGACTTAGAAGAGCACGCTTTCCAGCTGGATAGAACCCTTTTCTGGAAGCAACAATTGTCGTTGGCTTCCCACTACAAACCCGTACCTGAAATAAAGTAGACATCAATAAGCTCGTTTTAGTGTCTCATATAAACATCAGCAACATAAAGGCGCCTAGATAACAATAGTTGCTCATACATTTTCATAGCAAGTAAACAAAATACAACGAGATTCTCACATCAATTTGAAAGAAATCGTCATCTGTCTTATCCTCGAGGAATGGACGAGTAGATCTCCTAATGTCTGCAAATCAAGCACGTACAATATAAGGTTCAAGTCAATCCATGCTTTGCAAACAATAATGCATAGTCATTCCTAATCATTGGACTCTAGAACCATTTCAAGAAATTTATTGATGTGTAACCAGAAGAACAACATACACTGAATAGGAGGAGTAAGGTTCGAAAACGAGAAGAAGTCATAAAACTGTCCAAGCCTCGGGGGCGGATAGATTTCAGCCATTGGGTCACCTTTCTCGTCCGAACCTTCCATCTTGAGCCCACTACTAGCCACCTTCTTATCCTCTTCATCACTAGAACCTGGTCTGTTAGCAGTCACTTTACTTGTAGTAGTTTTGGCGCCAAAAGCAGTTGTGCATGCAACAATATCCAACAGTCGTCTGACGTGTCCGACAGCTAGATCTTCTGTGTAATCCTCTGAAAAACATGTTTTGTTGGTACTTGTCATTTTCAGTCCTTGGATATTTATATATGAAAGTTGCATGTAATAAGTTTACGTACCTTCGATGATAGTTAAGTGACATGGTTTTAGTGATGCAATTTCAACTGTATCTTTTAGACGTGGTCCACGCACCTGTTAAAGTTCATAGAAAATAAATTTAGGTAAGGCTTAAAAGGATGTACAATGATATGACATGAAATTTTATTAATGATAAGTTAAGGCATTTCAATGCAATACTTTTTTCTAGAAGACTTTCTTGGAAAAGCTTTTGTTTTAATGTAAAAAATTTGTAAAAGTTGAAATTTGAAATAAATTGATATATAAAAGACGAGATGGTTAGGCCACACAGTTAAGGAACTAGGGTGGGTTTCGGAGGGTCTCAGGACACTCATGTTTTTTGCTGCATAATGCTAATTCGTGCAAAAAATCTCAAATTCATGAAAATACACCTGATCTCAAAAAAAAATATGTTTGTAGTCTTAGTTTTGTCGTAAACACACATGGTCATTTTTAGTTATGTTTCCTTCCCTGAAGCCACACCTATAACTTAAGTTTTCTCGACTTATAAACTAAAAAACTTTTAACTCTGATGAAAAAAATAAGTATTTGAAAGACTTTTTATAATACTATCTCCATCTCAAAACTATTGTCACCAGACAAAAAATACACATTTTAAAAAAAAAATTATTATAGCTTTGATTTATGTAAGAATAACAAAAAGACAGTTTTACTCTCTAACAATTATTTAAGTTTATATAGGAGTAGTTTAGTAAATAACAATTTTAATTAAGAGTAGTATAGTAAACTTACGCAATTCTAACTATATAGGAATATATAATAATACTACGTAGTAGTGAACTAGTGAATAATTATTTTAAAACAAAAAATATATATAAACAATTAATAAAATTGAAACGGAAAGGTAGTAAAAAACTTTGTGAAAGCTCTCATCAAGAATGCACTTATATATCTATCTTCTTGGTATGAGAAACCCCCTCAAGGCCTCAAGTTATCTTTGGTGATGTGGCAAGTAAATCATGATTTAGATATGTAAAACTCTATAAATCACTAATTTTCCTTAACATTGTATTATATAATTGAGTAAAGTCCTAAATACATCCCTGTGGTTTGCCCCGTGGTGTTGTTTTCATCCCTAAACTTTTTTTTGGCACAAAATCATCCCTCCGTTAGTAAAGTTGGCACAAATACATCCCTCCGTTAGTAAAGTTGGCACAAATACATCCCTCCGTTAACAAATTCAGTTAATAAGGACTAACGGTGCAAATATATCTTCGTTATATTTACATAAATCGTCCTTGTGGCAAGGAACAAATTGCAACCAATGTCCTTAAATTTATTTACAAATTCGTCCCTGTGGTCAACGCTTGGTCAACGCCACGTGTCACCACATGAGTGGTGCCACGTGTCAACGGGGGGTCGGGTCGGGTAGGTAAATGAGTCGGGTCGGGTCGGGTCGGTAAACGGGTCGGGTCGGGTTGCCACGTGGACCAATGAGGTGGTGCCACGTGGCGTTAGAAAATAAATCCTAACTTTGCCTCCGCTGGGATCGAACCCTGGAGGGTTGAGTGGGAGACAAAGGTGATACCCATCTGAGATGGGCATACCTTCATGTATATTAGTCCATTTGGTTCTATTTAACCCATCTTAGTTGGTCTTCTTTTATAAATAAAAAAGGTCAAATAGAAATTTGACCTGTCATTTTAAAGGGGTTCTGGGCCGGTTCAAAAATTGAGGAAAATACCGTCGGACTCGTTTTTTCGTGCTCTTTCCAATGGTATGCTCGGGGAATTTTTTCGATTTCAAACGAACCTCGAAAAATGCGAAAATCATCGTTTTTTCTTGGTTTTCGCATTTTTCGAGGTTTGTTTGAAATCGAAAAAATTCTCCGAGCATACCATTGGAAAGAGCACGAAGAAACGAGTCCGACGGTATGCTCGGGGAATTTTTTCGACTTGGTTTGGACCTCAAAAAATGCAAAGACAAAGAAAAAATAGTGATTTTTGCATTTTTCGAGGTTCAAACTAAGTCGAAAAAATTCCCCGAGCATGCCATTGGAAAGAGCACGAAGAAACGAGTCCGACGGTATGCTCGGGGAATTTTTTTGACTTAGTTTGGACCTCGAAAAATGCAAAAACAAAGAAAAAACGATGATTTTCGCATTTTTCGAGGTTCAAACTAAGTCGAAAAAATTCCCCGAGCATACCATTGGAAAGAGCACGAAAAAACGAGTCCGACGGTGTATTTATTAATTTTTTGACAGTCCAGATAACGGAGAAAAATTTGCACCGTTAGTCCTTATTAACTGAATTTGTTAACGGAGGGATGTATTTGTGCCAACTTTACTAACGGAGGGATGTATTTGTGCCAACTTTACTAACGGAGGGATGATTTTGTGCCAAAAAAAAGTTTAGGGATGAAAACAACACCACGGGGCAAACCACAGGGATGTATTTAGGACTTTACTCTATATAATTAGATCGAGTTATTTTAGCGCTCTAAAAAGTTACAAATGCCATTCAAACATACTCTTAAATCATTGTACCTAATTCATTATTCACTTGTACATTGATTCACATTACACCCAGTTTACGTGTGATAAACAATTATAATACTATCTAATGTAATATTGTAACAGGTAAACATGTTAAGTTAGTTGGTGCAAAAGTGTGCTAAATATTTAATGTCGAGTTTAGTAAGCAGGTGAATGAGGTAGACGAAAGTGATGTTGAAGGCGTATCAGACACTTTTTTTGGTGAGCAGGAGGAGCCTTTGGGGCATGGGCCAGAACATAATCAGCCTTCACACGATCAAGAGGTCTCTAGTGACCCTTTTAACCTTAATGATCTTCTTAACAAACATGGGAAAGACGATAAAACCTCTGGGATTGATTCTAGTATACCTTTTCCACCTGGCTTTACACCAGAGAAAGAAGCTCACAGCAATGTTGCCCAAGGAGATCATGATACGAATAACACTACACCACAATGTCGTTCGGAAGGTCTTAGCTCACGTGTATTGGAAGATGCTCAACCTTGTAACGTTCATGTTTCTCCTGATGCTGGTCTTTCACTTAAAAAAGGTGGTTCAATTCTGGAGGTTTTAGACGATATGATCAAAGTTGGTCAAACTATGGGGTATGACATGGTAGGTTGTATGACCGATATGGAACGAATCATAGGAGCTTGCGAGGGTTTCCAATGAATTGTCTCTCCCTAAACGCTCAAGGCCTCGGATCCAAGGCTAAGAAAGACTGGATCAAGGAGTTAAATAATAAACATAAGGTAAATTTTTTGTCTATTCAAGAAACCAAGTTGGATCATATTTCTGATATGGATGTTAAAGTTTTATGGAGTAATTATAAGTTTGAATTTATTGTAAGTGAAGCAGTTGGTAACTCAGGCGGCATCTTATGTGCATGGGACCCGTGTATTTTTCGTAAAGAGCAACATATTATCTCGGATAACTTTGTTGCTTTATATGGTTCATGGATTCCTAATCAGGCGAAGCTTCTAGTGATATCCATTTATGCACCTCAATCTATTACTAGTAAGCGCGTTTTATGGAACTATATTTCTTCCCTTATCAGTCGTTGGGATGGTCATTGTATGGTCATGGGTGATTTCAATGAAGTCAGATGCATGGATGATCGTATGGGGTCGGTTTTCAATGTGCAAGGTGCTAACGAGTTTAATAGTTTTATATCAAATTCGGGGCTTATTGAAATTCAATTGGAAGGGTTCTCATTTACTTGGTCTCATCGGTCGGCTAAGAAAATGAGCAAGCTTGATCGTTTTTTTGTCACAGATGGTTTACTCTTGTTTTTCCCCCACTTATCGGGTATTTGTCTTGATAGGCATCTTTCGGACCATCGTCCTATTTTGCTTAGAGAGGTGGCTACTGATTATGGGCCTTCTCCTTTTCCGGTTTATCACTCATGGTTTAGTTTTGAGGGTTTTGATTCAATGGTAGCGAGAATTTGGAGTAATACTGTTCTTGACGATAACAATAAGATGGTGCGGTTCAAGAAGAAACTTCAAATTTTAAAAAAGGAGATCCGGATATGGGTTTGTGATTTCAAAAAAAAGCAGTATGGTCGTCTTGTGGATACTCGTTCCAAGTTAAGTGACATTGACAATGTTTTAGATCAAGGGGGTGTTAATGATGACATTCTTTTGTCACGTATAGATCTTCTTAAAGAGCTTCATGACATCCAGTCTACTGAAACTCGCGACTGTATGCAAAAGGCCAAGATTCATTGGGCGGTCGAGGGTGACGAAAATTCTAAATTTTTTCATGGAGTCTTAAATCGTAAACGAGCTAACTTGGGTATTAAAGGTATTATGGTTGATGGTGAGTGGGTGGATGACCCGTGTCGTGTGAAAGAAGAATTCCGGTTACATTTTGCTAATAGGTTTCAGGCCCCGAGTGCAAATCAATGCAAACTCAATTTTACCTTTCCTAACCGATTAAATTCTGATCAGGTCGATGTGCTGGAGAGCCCGATTACTCGAGATGAAGTGCGTAGTGCCGTGTGGGGATGTGGTGAGAATAAGTCCCCTGGACCAGACGGTTTCACCTTTGAGTTCTTTCGTAAATATTGGGATATTCTTGGTTCAGATTTTTATGCTGCGGTGGAATGGATTTTTGATCATTGTGCATTCTCTAAGGGATGTAATTCATCCTTTATTGCTCTAATCTCGAAAACCCATGATCCTAAGTTCGTCATTGATTACCGTCCTATTAGCTTGATTGGGAGCCTTTATAAGGTTGTCACTAAAATTCTCTCCAACCGTCTTTCG
The DNA here is from genome assembly GCA_019973895.1 of Chrysanthemum seticuspe. Lineage (NCBI taxonomy): Eukaryota > Viridiplantae > Streptophyta > Magnoliopsida > Asterales > Asteraceae > Chrysanthemum > Chrysanthemum seticuspe. The sequence goes on from BPTQ01000005.1 coordinate 303,059,260, forward strand.
TCTGTTATCTCTCACCTCATTTCGGATGTTCAAACTGCTTTTCTTCCCAATAGACAAATTCTGGACGGCCCATTCATCATTAATGAATTCATGTCCTGGTGTAAGCATAAGCAAAAACAAGCCATGTTGTTCAAAGTAGACTTTGCTAAAGCTTATGACTCCGCAAGGTGGGATTTTTTAACTGATGTTCTTATAGCGTTTGGTTTTGGGTCCAAATGGTGTTCGTGGATTCGGGGAACCTTAGAGTCTGCTATGGCTTCGGTTCTCATTAATGGCAGCCCTACGTCTGAATTCCAATCTCATTGCGGGTTGAAGCAAGGAGATCCTTTAGCCCCCTATCTTTTTATTCTTATAATGGAGTCGTTACACCTTTCGCTTGCTAGGGCGATTGAAGCAGGGATTTTCAAGGGTATTGATATTGATGCGTCTCTTAATATGTCTCACCTTTTTTATGCGGATGATGCGGTCTTCATTGGAGAATGGTCTGTTGCTAACATTTCAGGTATTACTCAAATTCTCTGTTGCTTCTCTATGTTGTCTGGCCTTACTATCAATATTAAGAAAAGTCATCTACTTGGAATTGGGGTTCCTCTAGAGACGGTTACTACTGCTGCTCAGAATCTTGGTTGTTCGACTATGACAACTCCTTTTAAGTGTTTAGGGATAATGGTTGGTGGTAATAGCTTGAAAGTTCAGGCGTGGGAAGATATGATTGCTAAGCTCAAGGCCCGCCTTTCCAATTGGAAGCTTAAAACGCTTTCTGTCGGAGGTAGGCTCACACTTTTAAAGTCCGTTCTTGGGTCGACACCTATTTATAACATATCTATTTACAAGGTGCCTAAATCGGTGTTACAAACTATGGAGTCCATTCGGAGGAATTTTTTATTTGGTGCTCAATGTGATGAGAGGAAAATCATGTGGGTCAAATGGTCTAAGGTCCTTGCGTCCAAGAAGTACGGAGGTTTAGGTGTTTCAATTTTCTATGCCTTAAATAGAGCGCTCCTCTTTAGGTGGGTGTGGAGATTTATCTCATGTGATAACTCTTTGTGGTGTCGTTTCATTAAGTCTATGCATGGCTCTTCGCTCTCTAATGTGTCTCCTTTTCGTCTCTCGACTTGGAATTCCATCATTCGGGAAGTGCATTTGCTCAAAGATCGTGGAGTTGACCTGATTTCTCATTGTCATATTCGTGTTGGTAATGGGTTACGTACTCAGTTCTGGAATGAGGTTTGGATTGGAGACACTCCTTTATGTGTTAGGTTCCCTCGTATCTTTGCTTTGGAGTCTAGCAGAGATTGTACGGTGGCTGATAAACTCCAAAACTCGGTTACTGATTCTCTTCGTCGACCTGTTTGAGGAGGGGTCGAAGCTTCTATGTTAGATCTCTTGCAAGAGACTATTGCAGCATCGATGTTGTCTAATATGGAAGATAGATGGGTTTGGGGTTTAAATGGGGAGGGTGTTTTTCGGGTCAAGGACGTTCGTTGCTTGCTTGATGACAGTTTTTTGCCGAAAGCTCCTACAGCTACACGATGGGTTAAATATGTTCCAATCAAAGTAAACGTTTTTGCCTGGAAGGTCTTTCTGGATCGCTTACCAACTCGTTCTAACTTGCTGCATCGTGGTGTTCAGGTTCCAGATCATATGTGTCCGATCTGTTCTTCAGCTCCTGAGGATTCATCGCATTTATTTTTTGGCTGTTGTCTGGTTACTGATGTTGTTTGGCTGGTATGCCGTTGGTGGAACCTGGATTGGTCTCCTGTTGGATCGTATTCCGATTGGCTTGCTTGGTTCAATTCCGTTAGGTTAAGTTCAAATGTGAAAGGGTTACTGGAAGGGGTCTTCTATATCTCATGGTGAGTGTTTGGCAGTATCAGAACCAGTTGTTGTTTTCTACAAAAATTCCCCGTAAAGATGTTATTTTTGATGATGTTGTTTCGCGATCTTATTCTTGGTGTCATTCTAGGTGTAATCGTAATTTTAGCTGGGATAGTTGGTTGCAACACCCCTATTTAATTTCTTTGTAACTTTCTAGCTCCTTGCTAGTTGTTTTAATAAAAGTTGCCGTTCAAAAAAAAATAAATAAAAAAAATGATAGCATCTCTTTTCAAAAGAGAAATAAAAATCAAAGTAGATAGCATCAACTATTCGTAAAGGTGTAGGGGGACCTTGACGAATTATATGGTATACACTTATACGCAAAAACGTATTGTACAAATATTTCTAGTCATAATATTTTATTTTTTATTTAATTAGCTTAGGACATATGAGATAGATATGTGTATAAATATTATGAGATATGTTAAAATTGTTGTTCTAAAATAAATAAATAAGATAAGATAAGATAAAATTAAAAAAAAAAAAAGTTAAAGGCAAAGCGACTAGCCAACTATTTTGAAATAAGTTGCAATATGTTAGACTAGTTAAAAGTTGCAAAATTAATTGTAAGTTTTATCGAGTTGAAACCCATATCTTACAAAAGTCGCCATTAGTTTGTCTGGTAAAAAACAAAATTAAATTCAAAAAGATACATAACTATGAAAGTTGAAAAAATGCACCTTATTCATCCTTATTCATGATAATGGTTACATCTTTGTATAATGGTACTCTTTTTTTATATATATAATTGAGTTTTACCGCTGAAGCTTTAGTTTATTTTTATATACATGTTACTCGATATTGTTGTGTACTGTATAAAATATAATTTTAGTTTTTTTTTAACAAAATATAACTTTAATTTAGAGTGGCTCAAAATGAAATTCCGACAAACTTTCCTTTTCAAAACAAAAGATGACCCTAGTTACCCTTTTCAGATAAGAACAGTACAAATCATATTCGTATAACTTCACTCAAAGATAATGTGTATTTTTAAATAATAAAAATAAAAATCCATAAATCATCACTATCTATAAAAAGTGTATAATTATACTAAACTCTCAAAAAAAATATAATTAATAATAGAGAAAATTACAAAACTAAGTAAAAAAACACTAATGTTTCAATACTTGATCATTTTTTTGCACATTTCTTCCATTTTAATCATGGTCAACTGCTCGACTTCACTCATTTTAATGATATATGTCACTGCTCAATTGCTCGACTTCACTTATAATGAGCCAAAAGTGTTTAAAAAGTACAAGGCAACGACACATGTCACTTAATGGGTGAAGTCGAGCAGTTGAGTATAACTAAAATAAGAAAAAAGTATAAAAAATGACAAATTATTGAAAAAAGTATCATACTTGCAATTATTTTTGTGGGTAGCGAACAAATTTTTTTGCTCTTGTGGCTACTTTTCTTTCAAATTTATCATTTTTAAGGTATTTTGCGAAATATTTGGACATTTTTGCCCCTCTTAGCTAATAGAAATTTTTTTTCCCGAAAGGCAAAAATGTCACATATTACCCTAAAAATGATGAAATTGAAAGAAGAGTACCCATAAAAGCAAAAAAAATTGTTCGCTACCCGCAAAAGAAAATGCTAGCAAGTATGATATTTTTTTCAATCATTTGCCTTATAAAAAATACCAAGTTTTGGACAAAAGGTGTTTTTTTTTACTTAGTAATAATATACCCTTAATCTCAATTAATATTTATCTTTATTTCTACAATATATAAAGAGAAAATGTTAAATTACTAATATGCTCTTATGTCTTGCCAAAAATATTTTCTTTTTTTTTTGAACGGCGGCAATATATTAAAAAAAAACTAATATGTTAGTTTCTAAAAAAAACTAATATGTTAGTTTCTACAATATATAAAGAGAAAATGTTAAATTACTAATATGCTCTTATAGTGTTGTTTCTAAAATTACCTAATTTTTTTTATCATTTGTTTTTCTTTTTACATGTTCATCAGAATCTCGATTCACATTTCAATCCCAATGTGTTAAACTGCAACCTCGTATGATGTTTTGGTCATCTCAAATAATGATAAAGACTTGCAAATGTCAATTATTAAACGTTACATGAAACACCTAACTACAAATATCACTATAACTTGTCGCTATACGCGAATATACGTCTAGTTTTTTTTTTTTTTTTTTTTTTTTTTTCAAGTGCGTAACTATATACGGTGACAGAACCAAGTCTATCATTAACCAGGGTTACAATTTTTTCTTTACGATAATACAATCGACTAACTAAACAAAATTAGGAGGCCAGGTTCATTTTATAAAAAACCGTGACTTTTAACGAAATTTACACTAAAAGAAAAAACTTTGTGAGGTACTCGTTAGGGGTGTTCACGGGGCAGTTCGATCCGGTTCGGTTGGAAATTTTAACTATCCACCGCGGGCGGGTAGTTTTTTTTACTATCCGAAACCGACCATACTAAGCAGGTAACCGGACATGCGAGTATCCAAAAATGGCAGTTGTCCGCAATTTGGGTCACGGTTAACTATTTTAAACAATTAATTGAATCGAACCGAATGAAAAATAACATAATTTAAAACGTAAAATGTTATTACAGTGATAATATATAACTTTGAAAAGATTAAAGTTATCGTAAAGTTGTTTCGTCATAATAAATACATTCAAATAATCTTATATAAAACTTAACTAAAATTATTTATTCGACATTATATGTTACCATTATTTTAATCAAATATTATACATAAACGTAAGTGAATGCTAATATTAGATAAGTGAAAATTTGTTATACATTAAAATGGTGCAGTAATATAGTAAAATATACTTGTAGCATTTGATGAATATTTAAGTTAAAACATATATGCATATTATACACGGCTCGGTTTGGGTAATCGCTGGTAACTAAAAGTAAAAAACTGAAATTAAACCATGATAAGTGGGTTTGTTTGTTTTGGTTTCTTCGGTTATCGGTTTTTCGTGATTTTGGATTGAGCAGATCAACTCGGTTTGTTGGTTCTCAAATTTTTTGAACACCTTTAGTACTTGTGAAGTCTAAGAAATCCCTTAGGTCCGGCCCTGACTATACACATGATGGGCAATGCTATGCAAATGACGGGCACATGATGGGCTTAACTTATTAATCATGTATTCTCATAGTTATTCACTTATTTCAATTGGGTAATAATGTTTTGTCATTACCATTCTTAATTATTGCCCTTCCTTTAATATTGCAAGACTATATGTCACTCTTATCTTAGATTTATAAAATAAAATTGAAAAAACAAATCAGGACAAACAAAGAAAACATATAGTTATCACATTTTGTATGATCATCACACATATATCAACCAAAACTCGCGACCAAATGTACTACACATGGTCAAAATACCAACACTTTTGCTCGTACAACAAAATGAATGGAGTATATACTCTATTTATGTCGAATTTAATAGATCCACAAGTACATAACAATCTAACAGTTACATGTAGGGGCCAAGGGGGCCAATGGGGGGCTAAGATGGTGTGATGTGAATAGCAAATTAATTTTGTAGTGTTTTTGGTGAATTGGTTGATAGTCATTAAGTTGAGAATTATTCATATGCATACATAGGTTACAACTTACAAGTTACAATCAGATAGGGCTGAGCATCGGTCTCGGACCGGATCGAACCGGACCGATCAAGACCGAGACCGAATTAGCTCAAAAGCCGAGACCGAGAATCGGATCGAATGTGGTCGGTCCAGTCCAACAAGACAAAATGGTTGGTTTGTGGTCTGGACCGACCAAGACCGAGACCGAATTAGCCCAAAAGCTTATACCAAGGATCGGATCGAATGTGGTCGGTTCGGTCTCGGTCGGTCCGGTCTGTTCGGGTGGTTTGCTCAACCCTACAACCAGTGCTATTCAAATTGTTAAAAGACCAAAAGTATTTTGACCATTGTTTTTTATATTCTGATTCTGATCTTATTATTTTATGATCAGGGACGGAGCCAGAAAATAATTTTTGAGAGGGCAAACATAAACTATAAAAACAAATTCACAGCAAAATGTATATATTCGAATGGATTGATAGAGCAAATGAGTAATTTAGCCATTTTTCTTTTCTATGTTAATGTCCTGCTACTGCAATGCGTGTTAATTTGTGTATATTAATACTTTGACTTTCAAAGTTGATGGGAAGATATTATTTTTGGAGGGTTAAATTACTAAATTACCTCTAAAATTAAAAATTTTAACACATAAAATATTTTGGGAAGAGGGTCACGGGACCCCTCCTTACCTCCGCCTCTGTTCACGATGCTACAAAGCAAAAACGATCCGGATCCTACGTAGGATCTTTGTGACATATGATCTTAAAAGGATTCCAATCTTGACTATATAAAGTAAGATCTCGATTGATCTGATCTTACTTTTCTCGAATCGCAAACTAAAAAACTAAAAATTTATATATTCAATTTTGTACAATATGAAAGCCAAGAGGCTAATTGTTTAAACACTTCATAATCTTAATTTTCACATACATTTTCATGATATATGATATATAATAATATGTAGATTTGCATAATTTTACAATGTCTATTAAGAAAATGACACTATATTAGGATTTTAAAATCTCGAATCTATCTTATTATCACGATCACAAAAGCGATTGTAGGTAGGATCCTGATCTTAAAAACTTTGATTTTGATATACGCCCTCCGTCAAAGGTTAAAATTGTCTTTTACAAAAATCAAAGTAGTAATAAATGCACTTTTTTATTAATCTTTTATATAATAAAGGAATTACATCATTTCGGATTATTTGTCAATTCATTCTTATTGAAAAACAATTGATAGGAGAGCTTGATTTCGTCACGTAAGCAAAATCGTGTGATGTGATTGGTTAATAAAAGTCAAAATTAAATTGATTTTGGTCAAACTTTAATAAATTTGGTGGAGAAATTTGGTCGATAAAAAAAAACACATAAAAATATAGGTGTCAAATTTGTGAAAACAAAAACTTAAAAAAAGATGAGGTAATTAATAAACTTTAGTGGTTAAATTTTAAAAAATTATATAAAGTTAAGTGTAATATTATAAGGCTCTATGTTTTATAATAACTTTGTATTATAAACAAATAACCCCTTATACTTCATACTCTTTATACTTTATATCTTAAAAAATACAATGTATATGTTGTTTTAAAATAACAACATATAAATTTGCATAAGATTATAAGTATCAATTTTTTTACTATACGTTCAATAAAGACTAATTTATTTCATTCTTAAAAGTTTAACATATGTGGACACGAGTTTACATTTTAAATTAAAACGGGAATATAATTATCAAATTGTAAGCATGGGTTACTTTAGTATATTAATAAATATACGCGATTGTACTTATATTAATGACTCGTGTAATTCTTATTTATTTATATAAGGATATTTAGAAAAACATTTTTAAAAAACTTTAAGGAGTATATTTTAACTTTATCAACGCTCATTATATGTTATTAAACTTGCATCATGTGTACAACATAACATCAGTGAAATTTAAATAACAACATCAAAATCTTTGTCAGCTAAATAAAATTAAATCTTAAGTTACCTAACAAGAATTTTTATAAATATTTTACCCAATTCTAATGGATATTAATGCATAATGAAAAACTCGTGCATAAGTATTAGACATTAGATGTACTTATATCACAATTTTTATGGACAAATTCTTATATGTGTATATAGTGAACTAAATGTTAAAATAAATTTGATTTATGTGTAAACTTCGTGCGTGCACGAAACTTATAACTATATAATTATATGCAATTACCTTTAAAGACACATCATTCAGTATTAATACAGAATAACTTTTTTTGTCAAAATTATGTGCATGCACAAGTATTGTAACTAGTGTGTTTTATGTCAATAAACAATAATTTTATAATTGATGAATTACATTCCATCACCGAGGTAAAAAGCATTTGTATAATAATCATATATTTTCTTTGTGTCTTGATAAGTATTTATTGTTAATTAAGATGTTGAAATATTTCACTTTTATGTAAAGATGTCATCAATAAACTAAAATCATAAGATGAACAGTTGAACATTTATTAAGAAACGAAATCTTTTTTGTTTAAAATTAAAACGAGTGAACTGAGGCTGGATGCAGTAGATGAAAATCGCCACTCGATCGAGGCTAGGGCGATCGATGTCTTATCGATCCCCTTGATGTGGAGCGGTGGAGCCTATCGATCGCCAGGCAAAATGTATGATTCGTTCGTCCACACGATCGATAAGAACAAAGCAAATTTAATCCCTCTTTGTTGCTAGCCGTTGAAGTCCAAACAAAAAAAAATATAACCGTTTGAAATAATTATTTTGGACCGTTTGTTAAAAAAAAAAAAAAAAAAAAAAAAACTATCTTATAAATACACAACTTATTTACACACTAAACTCACAAATCTCACAATCCTCTCTATCAAAAATCTCACAATCCTTTCAAGCAAAAATGTCTAAGAAAACACCACCAACCAAAGGCCGAAAATCCCGTTTGGCACAAAACGTCCCGCATATTTTAACACCGGATCCGAATTTCCGGTTAACCGGTGTCTCACCAAGAATCAATTTCCAACCCCCTGCTTTCGAATATCAATCCCAACAAGCTCCACAACAACAACCTAACAATCCATTTAGTATGAATCGTCCATTTGTTCCACCGTATCAAAACATCCACCACCACCAACAACAACAAAGCTACTCCCGTCGAAGCAACCAATCTATGTATGGGTCACCCGAATCTGTGTACCGTCCAACAATGGATTCATCAACGTCTTCATATTCAAATTATCAAGAATATTCTCCGGTTAACCGTATCAATCTTGATGGTTTTGATTTCGATGACCAACTATACAACAATCCTAATTTTTATGCTGGAACCGGATCGGGTTATCCGGCTCAAGAGTATCACGGTTCGGGTACCGGTTCGGCTCATGGATCGTATCAAGATTCGGTTAACCTTGATGACGTAGAAGAAGAAGAATGTCGAGAAGAGACGTCACCGGTCAAACCAAAGAAACGAGCTACAAAGGCAAAGAAGAAGGCTGTCGAGAAAGAAGCCAAGAATGATTCGTCGCTTTGGTCCAAAGAAGAAGAGATCGCCTTGTGCAACGCTTGGTGTGATGTATCCGAGAATAGTGTAACCGGAAACAACCAAACTGCTAGAGGATTTTGGCAGAAAGTTATTGATTACTTTCAGAAGGAGGTTGGTGCAGAAAGAACCTACATCTCTATCATTACAAAGTGGAAAAATAGGATTCGTCCTAGAGTTGGTCACTTTTGTGCCATTTACAACAATGCTCTCAGGAATTACGGAAGTGGTGAGAATGACCTCACTGTTTATACACGAGCGTGTGATGAATACCAACTAGTGTGTGGTCATCCGTTTGTTTTGGAGCATTGTTGGAAGATTTTGATGGACCATTCTGCTTGGAAGGATAATGAGATGCCGGCTTTTTTAAGCCAAGATGATGGTCGCAAGAAAGCAAGGACTTCAACCGACTCGGATGTGCAATCGGATGTGCCTTCGTCTGTGCCTGATAGACCAATTGGTCGTGATACCGCAAAGAAGAATAAAAAGAAAACTTCGGAGTTTTCGAAAGCTGTGATTATGGAAGGTGTTGCCGAGAAATGGGGCAAGATCAAGTCCAAGGCATTCGGGCAGAAGAAGGAGCTGGCAGACCTGCACTATGGTTTGAAGAAGAAAGAGCTAGAACAACGACAAATCGAGTTGGAGATGGAGCAAAAGAGAGAAGAAAGGGAAGACAAAAAATTGGCACTAGAAGAACGAAAACTTGAATTAGAGGCTCAAAAGAAATATGATGCAGATCTCATGTTCTATTGCACGCCAATCGACGAATCTTTGCCCGCAATAGAACGACAAACAATGCAGAAACTCAAAGAGGCGATCAAGGCACGCCACAACCTAGAATTTTAATAAGTGTTGTAATGTTTTAATAAGTTTCGTAATGTTTTAATTTTATTTGAATTATTATGTAACGTTTTAATTATTAATGAAATTTTATTTTGTGTTAAAAATGTTTTTTTTTTAAATAAAAAAAAATAAAAAAATAAAAATAAAAAAAATGAACCAATCGCCCTTACTGAGGCACCTAATCGCCTGAAGGTCGCTGGAGAGAAAAAACTGACGTGGCAGGGAAAATGAGGGGGATTGAATCCCCCTACTGGGGGCAGCCTGAGAAACGCAATAGAAAACAACACATGATAGAGGGGTCAACCGGGAGGTCAGGGGTAAACCCCTTGCCTCTCAACCGAGAGGTCAGGGGTTCGATCCTCACTCCCTACAAAAGGCCGGAGGTCCTTTCTACCTTTGGTAGAACTGGAAGCAGCCTCTCTACCTTAAGTAGGGGTAAGACTGTCTACATCTTAACCTCCCCCATACACCAGAAACGGTATTGGGTACCCATAACCCGTGGAAGACGACATTGGGCGTTACTTTACTTTACCTTACATGATAGAGGGGTCAACAATAGCAACATACCTCATGTGACAAGGAGTAATTTGTCAAGTGACAAGCCTCCACGTGTACGGCTAACAGCTTCCGAACATCTAAAATCTTGTCCGTTGATATTCCCTAGAGTCAATCACAAAGTACAAAAGTCAAACAAATCATACACCCAGAATAACATACCCTACACCCAGCTACACCAGATAACTTTCACTTTTTTTTTTACCTTTTTTTTATTATTATTTATGTTTTATTTTTTTTATTTTAAAGACAGAATTTTATTAATTAAAAAAAACTGCTAGCAAGATACTAGAAGTTAAAAAGTACATATGCAATCTAAAAATAAACAAAGTAACACTATCTAAATTCCTCCCACGACTTTACCTTTAGCGTCACTTGAGTTTCTTCCGGTGTTTCCACCCCAATTTCTATAACTGTTGGCAATACTATAAAAAAAACAATAAATAATAATAATTAGAAATTTACGAAAAATAAAAAAATAATAAATAGTAAAAAAAAAAGGATAAGTAAGACTTATACACATAAGCTTAACATTGTCTTTCATATATAGTCGTAGAATGAAATACGTGGACGTATCAGTACCGCCGGTTACCAGCATTTTTGTGTAATAACTTTTTTGGCTTTCAAGTACCTACTTGAAATAAGCCCACCGAAAAATACTAGAAATGGTGTCATATAAATGCATAATAAATCATGCATGTTTTACCTTAAAATGATGATTCACGTGAATTAGTTAAAATTCATGTAAATAAAATGTAGGCACGTTTTATGGTCATTTTAAGCAACAACTTAACTAACATTTTAAGTATGCTTGTTATACATATTAATAAAATAATTACTAGCTAATTATGCAAAAGTAAAACATTTTTTATATCATAGTCTTGTTAAATGAGACATACATATGGACTTAATATCATCCAGATATACTCATTAACAATTTAAACATCATTTTAATCAAGTTGTTACACGATTTATCTCTCTAGTGTTGGTTGTAGGACTAATCGACAAAGACCGTCACATTAACGTTTTTTTGTCTTTATTCGATAAAATAAGTACATTGTCCTTCTAGGTCATACATGAACCACGACATCGCGGTAGCTTTGATACACATCGTTACACTTACCAAATTACGATACAATATTAAGTACAAATTAAACATTAACCGCGAATTTTCGAAAATTCTCAATTCTCATAGGCACCATACAATGTAAAAGATAAGATATAGTTTACAGAAACATATCTTTTTCATGCGGACAAAAGTATGTCTGAATAGCATTCGTACAAAACAAAAACTTTTATATCTATCGGTTGCAAGTAATAATATATTCCAAAAAACAAAGTTAAGATAATTAAAACTACATAAGTAGCAAAATTACATTAAGTTGTAGTACTAAATTTAATGTTTTCATAATCTTACCAATGAATTCTTATCATTATCATTATCATACATACACGTTTCGTATAACGAAATTCGCAATGTACGAGTTTTTACATACTTTAATAAAACAGTTAAAAGTCGTTACTTCTGTATCTTTTTTGGGTAAAGGGTTTTCCCGGTAAATGTTACTTCTGTATCTTGAACACTGAAAACTCAACTCACTAACGTAATACAGAAAGTTGATACGTACCTTTCTCTTCTTTTTTCTTCTTTTCACCTTTCGCCTTAAGCTTTCCTTTGTTAGCTTTAGGTGCCATATTAACAACTAAATTCGCGTAACGAAACTATAACCAAAGTATTTTTATTTTTTTTCTAATGAAGTAGCAGAATTTAATAAAACTAGAAGTATTTTCACATAGATGAAAGTGAGAGTTAGAGAGAATTGATGAAGAAGTAGGTTGAGTAAATGCAAAAGTATAGTAGTAGTACTAAAGTATGAGTGTGTGTGTTTTTGTGTTTGTGGGGATTGGATGAAATGAGAATGAGATATATGAAATTTAAGAAATGGGGAAGAGGAAGGAAGGGATGGATAGGATAAGGTAACGTAGTAGCTAGAAGCATAATATTAGCTCTTGTTTCTTCTAAGTCCAAAATATATCTTTTGTAAGTATTATTAACAAGTGTAGTACATTTTAGACCTCATGTTTTACTTCATTTCTTGATGATAAACATATAGTTTAGGGGTGTTTGGATTAACGCCGAATTCATCATATTTGTTTCCGTCTTTCTTTAATCATGATGTTACACGATTTACCTACTTCAGAAGAAAATATGACCATAATTATGATATGGAAAATTTACTGAACTAATATTGTTATTTATGTTTTATTGATAATTTTTGTTGCAAGTTATATTATATTGATGATTGATAATTAAGTGTGTCATGATTTTAATAATAAGATTAACTAGAACTATAATATGTTACTCTAGATAAGTTGTGTGGAACATGTTGCAAAGATAAGATAATAAAGTCTTAGAAACTCATCCAACCACAAGATATTCAGCTTATCATAAGTAATTTCTTTTATTAAAATTAAATTTTTATTTTTCTGAAATTAAGAAACACAATCTATTAAATAAGCCAATAAGGTGAAGAGATGCTGTAAGATGGGCTCCAGGGTCCAGGCCCAAGTCATGTAGAATATTCCTGTTACAAAGATACGGACATGTCGATATGATGTCTAAAAGGGTCATATTCGTATTCAAAATTCAAATCCTGTTCATTATCATTGACAACATAGTTACAAATGTTCTTTGATCAAACAGTTATGATTAAGTCAAGGTTTTGCTATGCCCGTAATCGAGTTCTTTTTAAGTTTGTTTTGGACCCCTTAAACGAAAACAACTATACATAAAATTCTTTGGGTTTCTATGTCTTGAATGATACCCCATACATATAGTCATACCCGCCTCCAAACCAAACGCCCACTTTAGTAACTTCAGAAATAAAGTTATGTATCGCCACATCGTAAATCTATAGTTCTGCATATATACTTCTTTTTCACGATGACAAATTTTGTTCGATAAATGGAGATATAAGCCTTACTTGTGCAAAATATAACGATACTTTAACCTAACTTTTTTTCATACATAAATAAGGTTACTAAAGCCACAAAAACAGGCAGTTGTGTGGATATATATGCACATGTTGTATGACAAAAACAGTTAGTAGAACTTTATTGTTAAAGTTATAAAAAAGACAAAAATTCTTAATATTATTTGAGCATGTATTAATGTCATAGCAGGAGTTAGTTTGGACTGCTGAACCTGATATGATCATAAAATGGATCCCATTTGTGCAGAAAATAGTTAGAATCTGTATGCATATTAAGCAAGTTACATGACATATAGGTTCACTTACATATGCCTCTTTTAGTCATTTTTTTATCAATCAAAAGATGTATAAGTTATTTACTAAAGATTATTGATCCAATGGAATTTAATGTAAGGCAAAACTGATTGCACAAATGCTATGAGAACCTATACATAACATAAAGTTTACTTAAAGAATAAGACCCTCCTCTTCTTTTTCCCTAACTTCCTATCAACCGCTCGTTTTACAAATAGTCTCATTGTTATGACAATCGTATCTCTTGAACAGCTCATATCAGTTGAGTTATCTGCACGTAAATATATCTCAACGTCACTTGGAATAAGTATTGAGAACTCTGACGGTATTTCTGGTGGTAGACTAATAATCGTGCTTTGTGTATACTTATTATCAACTACAACACCATTATTCGGTCCCTCAAGCTTGATATTAAAACTACTCTTTTTAATTTCCAATATCGCCGGTTCCCATGTCTCAGAAGACGCTATCCAAACAAGCAACTTAAAACTTGTGTGCCCAACTTTTAGTATATTCTCGATTTCACGAATCATGTCAGGATGACAAGTGATCTTTTTATTATCATTAGCAAAACGTTGTACAAGTTCGCCTTTTCTTTGTTTATCATCAAGTGGTTGAACTTCTACAGAAAGATATGTATCTACATCGTCAGCTGTAACCGTATACTTTGGTTGTGTTGCATCTTCTATATAATTAACTGACCCGTCTGGCAAGTGACGGACCCACTCAAATCCACAATGTGTTGTCCCGTTTCTTGAGTACCCGCTTGCTTGAATTTCATGTCCCGGATATGCTTCCCCTAATATCTGCAAACCTTCTATTGTGGGAAGCGGTTTGTTTATATCATTATCGTCGTATTCAACACTTTCAGTGTCATCTTCTGATGCTTCAGGATGTGAAGAAGACTCTTCTTCAAGAATTGACGGTAAATAATGGGAACCCATTACATCTTCGTTCGTTTTTCTTTCCACGCCCATATAGACTGGTTCTGATGATGGTGCATAAGTCGTGTGGGTCCATTCAGGATGTGAAGAACCACCGTTTTTAGGAGCTTCTCGTCTACTAGAATGCAAAACTGCAGGCTGATAGTGAGACTCCCTTAGCCTTTCTTCGGCTATGGATAATCTCTCTCTATTATGCTTAAACAAAATCCTTAAATTACTAACAATTGAATACGCATCAATAGCTTCAGGACGAAGAGATTGTTCATCAAGAAGAGGTACTAAAGACGATATAAATACAGACCTTTCTTCTTGAGCTACTTGTAGCGCATACTCAATCCGTATATTCTCTTCAATTATTTCTTGCCTATAAGCTCTAGCTTTCGCTGTAGCTTCAACAAGGTCTAGATGTTGCTGATCAAAAGCCTTATATATCAAAGCTATGCGGTTTTCAAGTACTTGTTTATCATTTTGAATTTGTGCTTCTTTGGCCGCGTACTCAGCTAATTGTCTCCTTAACTGCATAATTTCTCGATCATTTTCTTCAATTCGTTGAGGATCATTGTCCTCTTCGATCAATCTGCTATCGACTTGATGCCTACCACTCACAGTTAATGCTGAAAATGAGTTTGAAAGATTGCCTCTAGAATGAAAGTCAACATCTCCCATTATATTGATCAAATGATAACAATAAGACCTGATCAAAATTATCAATCATATCAATTACAACTATTACATTCCATAAATCACAATACTTAAAAAGAATTGGTCAAATACTTTTACGTAATATATCTAGCGGCGGAACTTGAACATTTTTATCGTGACCCAAAGTTCAAACATGATCTTTTTGTACTAATTACTCCTCTACCTTTTTCTAGAAGGCAAACTGACACACCCACCTATTGTACTTTTCTGTACCTTTTATTAAAAAAACCAGCCATAATAACTCATTTCTTAACATATACAAGCATAATTTCTATACTAAACATATATACATGTGATCATCTTTTCTGGCTATTTTTGGCGGATAGCGTTAAGGAGCGTCTTGAAACAACTAGCAATTAGTGATTAGCATTTTATAAACAATGTTTGTTTGTAAACGCCCCAAATCAAAATTTTCTAAACGCTCTAAATCAAATGCTACTTGAAGAAGCATTTACAATTAATAGCTACAGAGATACAGCTAAGTTACCAAATGCTTTATCAAAACAAACAGCTATTGCTTTCTGCTACAACAGACTGCTACTGCTTGTCGCTATTGCTAACTGCTACTCTGCTATTTTTGCCAAACATACCCAGATACATGACAAGATAATTAAGAAAACATAACATAATTTGCAAGTACCTTGTGATTTTGATCAATTCATGAGCTAAAAACCATTGATAGATTCATGTTTGACTTTTGTTTTTATAAAAAGTCACCGGTACAGAATTATGAAGAATGATTGAGATTGTTCATTGTTGGGGAGATTTAAATAAATGATCATGCATTGATGTGACGATATGCTGTATCAACTGTCTATATATATATGGCGACTTAAAGTTAAAATATACTCAAAATGATGAGTTGGATATTTGAACATGAGAATAAGTATACCTCCCCAAAGACAAGTTATTGGAAATGTTACATTTTTTTATTTTGAAAGTGATTTGTGTTTTATGAAGACTTTGACTCAACATCAATAATTCATGTCATTAGATGTACGTATTATCATTTTAATTTATCTTAATAAGTATTCAGTTTCAAACTAATGACATTGAAATGTTTTTAAAACAAAAGAAGAGAAGACTTTTGTTAATTGATAGTTAATTGACGTTTTCAGTATTTTTAAAAATGTGTTATTAAAAATAAACGAGTACTCGTGTATGGCAACGTAATTTTTAATGGTAAGCAGTTATAGTCGCGATATTATGGTTATTCGTTTATCAATTATGAACTAACACGATAATAAAAAGAAGTTGTAATATGGTTTCTTAAATAATAGTGTTTGTGGATAAATTTTTAGAAATTATTAGTGTTGGTAAAAAAAAGAAAAAAGGTGGAAGTTTTAAGGAAAATATTTCATTAAGTCAACATTATTTTAGTTTTATGTGAGAATTTAAGTTTTAAAAGGATATTTTGAGGTATTAAACATTTCTTAGTCTTAATTTTTTTAAGTTTTAAGCAAGAACATTTTTGCTTTATATATAACAGAGATAGACACTTTATCACGAAAAAAGTTTTAAATAGTTTTTATATTCTAGATACTACTGCTCGGGTATTTTTTATTAAAACTGTGTGTGAAAACAATAAATATAAAACACAGTCGTAATATAAAAATATTGGCTTTATTATACGTCAATATTGGAATATTGGGTAACGGTGGCTCATAGTCAAAAAAAGAATAATTGATTAGTTGCATAAAAACCAAAGGTACCTTTAAAGAAACGGTTTATGCTGTAAAATAGCAACAAATTTTCTTTAATGTCACATTTTAATACGTAAGCTTAAAGAAATATGAGTAAATATAACAATTTCGATAAGTGTTTCTATATACACATGTTAACACGTGTGTCACCGTCCATAATGTAATTACACATCAAATGTTTATATTGATACACTTTATTATTGTTCGTTATATTTGCTCATATTTTTCAAAATTTACGTATCAAAACGTAACATTAAAAGATTATTTTTTACTATTTTATGATCTAAACCCAAATAAAAAGTTTTTAATAATTTGCTTCTTTTTTTTTAACCCTTTGTTCTCCGACCCTTTGTTCTCCGAACTTCTGATATATGAATATTGTTTATTTTTTATTTATAAGTTACAACTGTTTTTTCTCTTGGTTATGAATATTTTTATGCCTTACACTTTCATGCATACATAGTTGTCTATAATTTACACCTTCCAAGTACGTTAATTTTAGAATGTCAGATATCATGGCTTAGATGTCGCGTCAAGCCTACGTGGTCGGCGTTATATATAATGACCCGATGGCATCGGTCGGGGTCCATGCCATCGACGGCGCCATACCCTTGGCGTGCGCCAAAGCCATTTTTCTTTTTTCTTATTTTGATTTAAAAAAATGGCTTTGTCTTTTAAGAAAGGGAAAAACGGCCAAAGCCATTAGCAGCGAATCCCTTTGGCGTGCGCCAAATTCATTTAAAAGTATATACTATAATATGTTACATAACTTATATCAAATGAAAGATAGATAAAGTTTATCGACAAACGTTTAACCTAACGTTATCTGTGACTGTGATATTGTGAGTGTTTTCTAGCACAGTAGTTTTGAGGTTTAACAGTAACAATAATTCTGTGTGAGTTGTATATTATGTAGTGAGATTCTAAGGGGTGTTTGGCAACCCTTTGAAAACGTGATTATTTGATTATCACGTTTTCAAAATGTGAATAATCAAGCTTTGGTGTTTGGTTGCAAACGTGATTATCATGGAATTTGCCTTCAAAACGTGGTTTTGAAATTGGAGGTAGGGACTTACTTTTTAAAAACGTGGTTTTGCAAACATCATTTATGCAAACGTGATTTTTACCCAAACACCCCCTAAGTTTACTTTTCTTTTAAGGTAAAAGCTAAATATACTCTATCTACTATTTGTCAGATCTCATTATTTTAAACCTACTAACAATATTCTCATTTCACACTACCTAACTTGTTTGCTAAAGGTAATTTGGTCATTTCTCACACTTCATCTTCTTTCTCTTTATATTTCCATATTTCTATTATACAAAAATCTGTAAAAACCAAATATGTGCAACTTGAAAGAGCTATTTAAAGACTTGTTTAGACACGATACACACATACACAACAAAGAAAAAAAAAGCTTGTGGTTCGTGTTTCTGGCAAGAAGCGGGTTTCCACCAACGAAGACCTTAATTTATTCCGGCTGTACCGCATTTCCAACATAGTGGGCTACGTATAAACTCGATTAAAATAATGTTACGTATGTAGTGGTTTATGGTGATGGCTGATGTAACTTGGTGGGTGTGGTGGTGGATGATGTAATTTTAAGTAATTAAAATTTTAGTTTTGGTGGTGATAAGTGAAAGTGGTAGGGCTAAAAGTGGTGGTGGTGGTGTCATAGTCAAAGCAGGTGGTAGTGGTGCCAGCCAAAAGTGGTGAAGGCGTTGGTGGTTGAAAGTGGCAGCAATGGCTAGTGAACAATGTTGCAAAAATCGGTCAACTCGGCCGATTAACGATTAATCGTTAATCGGCCGAGTACCTTGTCGATTTTTGAAAATCAGTCGAAAAATCGGCCTAGAAAAAAAATCGACACTAAGCAATCAAAAAATCGGCTGAATCGGCCGAATCGGTCAAAAATCGGCCGAATCGAACAAATCGGTCATTTAAAAAAAAATTTAGGCATTCTTCTTAATTTTGGGATCGTATATTTCACTTGTAACGCACAATTGGCATCGTAATCAGAATTGGAGCCTTTTATTGAGGTTTGGAAACATAGCAGGCTTGGAATCGGCTAAGATTTTTAGTTTGGTCTCCATAAATACCAAAAAATTGCAGGAAATGCCAATCTGATTAATCACCGATTAATCCCGACTTGACCGATTACTCGCTGCAGGGTGGTCGACCGCCCGACTACCGATTCACGATTTTTGCAACATTGCTAGTGAATAAGACAAAAGGTGTTGGAATATGTATATATTTATAAAACCGTGCATGTCCGGATTCGAACTCGTGACCATGGGATTGCACACATTAGCAAATGAGAATTAAAGTTATAATTAATGTTAATGATTACGATTAATTATTACACAAAACCCGTCTAACGATCGTTAAGTATTTAACGAAATGACTAACGACCGTTAAATGTAAAAAGGAGAGAATATATGGAGAATAACTTAATAATGGAAAAGATTCGGGTTCCCCTTATTCCTTCTCATTATGGCCGGGCGTAGGGGGCTTCTACAAGCCAAAACTCTAACTTTTTCCCTAAGTTATTCTATCACTATATATACAAGACCTAGGGTGAAGGTTTATGGTTAATTTTTGTGCATTAAATTAACCCTAGATCTTTCCCTCTCCTCTCTTTTGCATTGTAAAGGGTGTTTTGGTTTTGTTTTTCTAATAAAACAAGGGTTTGTGTTAGATCTAGCAATCTCTTTGATTCGTGGTTAATTCGTGTGTACAAAACTGTGGTGATAAGATATTATTCTTACACCAATTGGTTTGAGTTGTAAAACGGTAAGGGACAACTCTTTAAACCACTTCATCTTCTTTGTTCAAGCGATCTAACCAAATTGCAAGAGGTATGTTACGCATTTATTTTAGTTAATTAATTGCTGTTATATTCTAAGTCTTCCGCTGTGTACTCTGTGATGTCCACATGTTATTATTTGTATATCATGTATCTTAACATCAACAAAAGGTATTTGAATCTTTTTATGTAAGAGAGGTGGACCTTGTTATGTATAATGATCAGTTGACCGTAAACAATGTTAAGTTAAATGACAATATATTTTGCAGGTTAAGCATAATGCATTCTGATGAATAGTATACAGAATATATTTAGCTTTTACTTTTGTTTTATAATTTTTTAGGGTTTAGTTATAAAATAATCATGTATTATCGTCATGTTCCGGCTTACTATTTGAATTAAAAAGTGTTTCATTTTTTGATACAACTTTCAAACTCTGTCCCAGTATGCACACAGTAAAATTTTTACCATATACATTTTTTTTTTTTTTTTTTTTTTAACAGCAAAATATTATATTAAAAATAACAAAGCTAGCAAGGAGCTAGATATTACAAAGGAGTTTTAAGCCAATCAGACCAACTACTAATCTTATGTGTCACCAAGTCATCTTTGTAATTGTTAACTGCATCATTATACAAGAAAGATCATATAAAAACTTATTATTTTAAATAAATCTTTAATATATTAAGGTATGAAACCCGAATGACGTATTATGATTAAAATCAATAAATGAAAGTCTAAAAAGCGTTAATACTAACATATCTTGCTATGATCGATTATCAATAACACTTTTGTGGTTGACGACATAAAGATGACATGGATGATAAATAGGTATAAAAAAGATTATATGGTAATAGAAAGTTATGCATATTAGAACAAAATTTGAAAGTTTTAACAAAAAATTAAACACTTTTTAGTTCATGCTCTTAAACAAAACATGACGGTAAGTACATGACTATGTTGTGATTTGCGTACAGATATTGAAATACAATACTTTAGGACATAAATAAAAGAGTGGAAATTTCTTCAAAAAAGTTATCTTATTTACTCCTTGGTCTTCTATATTTCTTTCTTTGTTTTCATACTTTGGATGTTGCTTTTGGATTGTGTATCACGTTGTTGATACCTCGTTATTTCTTCTTTCATATTTAGTAGTCCTCTTTTTTTGCTTTTGGCATGTAGCAATCCTTGTTATTCTACAAGTTAACTTCATCTAATTATTTTTATTAAGAATATGAAAGGTGTGACTCTTTCAAAATTTGATATTTCTCATGTCACATAATATAATTGTCTATATTACTATATTATGAGGTCTTAAAATAAGTATTCATCTTGTATTTCGATCAATAAGAAGAGATTTTAGTTGATAAAGATAATATTTGATTAGTGAAAAAAAAATTATGTATTTTAAAAAGAGGTATGCTACATCCACATAAAATCCTCACAAAAAACTCCTACTCGCTGATGTGTCAGCGGATGATTGGTTTTTAGTGGGATCACATCCCACTAAAAACCAATCATCCGCTGACACATCAGCGAGTGGGAGTTTTTTGTGGATCTAACAAAATCCTTTTAAAAATGAACATTTATTTTGAGGGAAAAAAATAATAATAAACAAGTCGAGACAAGTTTCTGACTAGCTACTTAGTAACGTAAAAATATTCAAAGAAAAGTAAGCTAGTCAATCCAAATGACCATACATGATCATACCTACTGAAAAATATAAAGATAAACTTAACATTATATATACAATGGAGAAAAATTCAATTATTGACTAATAATTTTTTACATACAGAAGACATATGTTAGTCACTTATTTTATAAAAGAAAAAAGGGGATTAATTCACATTTTTAATTAAAAACCACGTCAGTTTTTTTTTTTTTTTTTTTTTTTTTTTTTTTTTTTTTTTTAATTATTATTATTATTTTTTTTTTCATATCTCAAAAACCGTAAATCGTTAACCTACATAAATCACACAATTGTGACGAACTTTTAATTATCTTTCAATAGATAGGCACTTTCATATACTTTTGACAATTTTTGTGTTTTGTTCTTTTCGGTAGAGTATTTTGTTTGATGTATCATATGTGATATAACATTAATCTGTAAGTTTGAACACTTAACATGCTGTCGTAAAATAAGCATAAGTATTTGTGTAGAACTCTAAATGATTCAGCGTTTTTTGCATTGCAATATATACATCTTTAGCTTTCAAAACATATATCACACATAACTTTTAAACCTCCAAATCAATACCATTTAATCATAGAAGTTGGAGAAAATAGAAGAATTTCTTTTTGAAAGTCAAATTCGCTTAATGTATAACATGTGATTAAACACGAATCTGTAAGTTCGAATACTCAGCATGCTGACGTATAATGGACATAAGTATTTGTGTAAAACTCCAAATAAATCATCGGTTTTGGCATTGAAAAACACACATCCTTAATTTTCCTACCATCTATCACACATAATTTTAAACTCTAAATCAATACGGTTTATTCATAGAAGTTGGAAAAAATATAAGATTTTTTATTTGAAAATCAAACTTGCTTGATGTATCACATGTGAATATGTAATATAACACTAATCTGTAAGTTTGAACACTCAACAAGTTGACGTAAATGAGTATAAGTATTTGTTTATAACTCCAAAAGACTCACCATTTTTTGCATTGAAAAATACATATTCTTAGCTTTCAAACCATATATCACATGTATTATCTGACCTCTAAATCAATATGGTTTATTAATAGAAGTTGGTGAAAATAGGAGGCAAAAAAAAACTTATATTCAAACTCGTTTGATATATCACATGTGATATAACATTAATCTGTAAGTTCGAATACTCAATATATTGTCGTAAAATGGTCATAAGTATATCCAGTGGCGGAACTTGAATATTTATTTTGGGAGTGGGACGAATTTTATTTTGGGGGGCCAAATCGCATATTTGTTTGTATTATCAACTAAGTTACCCCTAAAACCTATAATATTTACACTAGTTGCCACAACTTTTGGAGTATACCCCTTAAAAGTTTCGCCCCTAGTATATCTATACAACTCTAAAAGATTCACCCTTTTTTGCACAAAAAATAATATTTATATCTATTTTGTGAACATTGTTCTGTTTTCCAATCTACACATTAGTGTATCACATACTCCGGTGTTTCCAAATGAAAGATAAAAAAAAGTTGAAATATACCAAAGAAAAGCATATGAAAGCAT
The DNA here is from genome assembly GCA_019973895.1 of Chrysanthemum seticuspe. Lineage (NCBI taxonomy): Eukaryota > Viridiplantae > Streptophyta > Magnoliopsida > Asterales > Asteraceae > Chrysanthemum > Chrysanthemum seticuspe. Next base: position 303,082,330 of record BPTQ01000005.1, read on the forward strand.
ATGTTTGTTTGGGTCTTTGGTCCTACAACAACTAAGTTTGAACGCAGACATTTGGGTCAGTTCAACTAGAGTGCCGTGTTCAAAGCATTAATTGAGAAATTCTTTAGTAAATTCGTTCCATTTCTCTAACGAATATACTTGTGTCAAAAATATTCAAAGATTGTTTAACGAATTTGAATTGTTTGACTTCTTAGGCATATTAGTTTTCCAGGCCCAAGAAAATTTGGCAATACTGTCTTAAGCCCAAATTGAAGCCCATTTTAGCGCAAACCATAATAAGGGGGGGAAGGTGAAAATCAAATGAGGATGTTCTTTTTCAGAATTACAATATTTAGAAATACTGCATGTACAACTAATGAGGGAATTAAGATGAGTATAGTCAAACTGGTTGATTCTAAGGTGGGTGATATACAAATTCTTGGCGAAAAACACAACGTCTGTAGTTTTTATCTGATTTCACGATATTAGTAAAAATGTTTTTGACTAAAGTTGAATCTATAACTTTTAGGTTGATTAGCACACTCTTGTACCATTAGAATAAAAGTTTTTGGTTAATATGAAATACTTGCATGCCCTACCGTCTCATTCACGTATGGATCCTCCCTCTTTCTCTCTTTCATGCTTGAGAAAGATTTGTGTAAAAGAGTTATGAGCGAGTATTTCGACCCCAACAAACCTTCAAGGGATGAGCATTACAGATCGTGTGCCGGACCGAACTTATATCGGTCGGTGATTGGTTCACCCTTTTGTTCATTTTTAGTCTTCAGTTCGGTTCGGTCCGGTTCATTTTTACGCACAACTGGATATTATGTTTTGTTGGGTTAGACTAGACAGATGAACCGGACTGGACTGACCCAGACCTAGATCGAACATTTCGCATCAAAGATTTTTGAACCAAATCGAGTTTTGATCTGGTCCGTCCTAATCGATCCGATCCAGTTTTCGAACTGTGATCACCATTAGAGCACCGGGTATAGTGTGCCATGGCTTGAGCCATGGGCTTCGGCTTTACGTACCATACCGCAACTCGTGCCAAAGCATCTCGGCTGGTATATAACAGCTCAAACCAAAGACATTTCATATTTTGTTTGTTTGTTTTTTGTGTACTATGGCACCACTTTTACTCTATAACACCACTTTTATACTAGGGAGGAGGATTTTGGTGTCATAGCCAAACCTTGTGCAATGGAAAAAAATACCGAGGTGTTTTCCTATGACACCACCTTTTGACATCAAAGGATACTTAGTGCTCTTACAACCTTATCTCTGCTCCTTTTATGGTCAACTAGGGTGTGTTTCTTTTTTCCTTTAGCTAAAAGATTGAGTCCACAAACCCACTTAATATTATTTATTTTTTAAATAGGACCACTATTTCTTTTAGTTAGTCTATATCCTAAAGGCAAAAAATATTAACTTTTCCCATTAAATGACTCGTGTAAATGTAGAAATCACATGATCCCTTAGCTAAGAAAAAAAAGAAACACCTCTAATTCATCATCATTATCAATCTTAATCAGTTTTCTTAAAGGCCACTAAAAAATATAGTTAAAAAGAAAAGTACAAAAGAAATATGTAAAATTCAGTATTGGAGTGTTTGGATTAGGGGCGAGCATACGACCCGAACGGACCGGACCGACCGTCGGATCGACCGAGACCGGATTGGACCGGACCAGAGCGACCACATTCGGTCCGATCCGCGGTCTCGGCTTTTAGGCTAATTCGGTCCTCAGTCCGGTCCAGACCAAAACCGACGAATTTGAACTAATTTGGCCTTGTTGGACCGGACCGAAGACTTTTGCCGAAATCAGGTCTCGGTCCGGTCAGGTCCGGTCCGGTTTTTGGACCGTGCACACCCCTAGTTTGGATACACTCCCCATTAAACTTTTAACTTTTACTCCAAAACAAGTTAACCCCCAATTTACCACCACCACCTCATTTCACAACCATGGGATAAAGCCACTTAACACACCCTCACACTCAATCTCTTTATCCACAAACACAGCAACAACAATGTCATCTTCAACTTTCTTCACCTGCACATCATCACTCTTGACACCAATCAAACCCATCAAAACACCAACACAACCCACTTTGATATGTTTCTCACATTTCACAAACAAAAACACAACCAACCCTTTAACCCTCTCTTCATCACACAGTGTCTCAATCTTTGCTCCACTTGTTCCAATTGTATCATCTTCACCTAATGGTAACAACAAAAAACAGCCACTCACTATTGTGGCTGCTAAAGGGTATAAGATGAAAACCCATAAGGTGAAATTTGGTTTTTATGTTTGTTTTGAGTGAATTGTGATGTGGGTTTGTGTCAAGATTGTGTTTCTTGGTTAAAGGTGTCAACTTTACTGGGGTGTTTTGGATTTAGGGGGTGTTTGGGATTGCTTATTTACCGGGCTTATCGGCTTATTGAGATTTTGAAAAGCCGACAAGCTCACTTTTCTTGGCTTATGAGCTTATCAAGTTGAGATTATGGCTTATTATATAAGCCATTATTTAAGGTTGATAAGCTTATAAGCTAAGAAAAGTGGGCTTATTGGCTTTTCATAATCTCGATAAGCTGATAAGCCCAGAAAATAAGCTTTCCAAACACCCCCCAAGCTAGTTAAGCATAAGTAGTATTTTTATGGGCTTATCTGAATTCATATCTTATAAATAAGGTTTTTTAGGGAGTGCTTATCTAAGCTTTTTTCAGGCTTATTAACTTATTTGACTTGCCTTATATTTCATAAGCTTTTTTTTGGCTTCTGGCTTATTACGACTAACAATGGAAACTAAGCACACAGGTGAAAAATAAGCCGAAGAAATGGGCTTATGAAATATAAGCCGGGCCATATAAGCTTGTAAGCCCAAAAATAAACCTAAACAAACACCCCCTTAAGCTACTTATAAATAAAAAACATTTTTTCTGAAATTTTTGAATCTGTTTAGTTCATGGGTTTTTAGTTAACATGATGGTAACACGATAATTTTGGTTTTATCTCAATAAGCACTTTGAAATGAGCATGTCCCAACTTGCTTATCAAAACTGCTTATTTTGCCTCAAAATACGCAAGCAGAAGCAGTTTGGATGATTCTAACACTTCAAACTGCTTATTTGGTAAACAATAAGCAGATTAGCAGATAAAATAAGCATTCCCAAACACCCTCTTACATATGCGGGGTTCGTGTGTGTGTTTTATATACGGTGTTTGTAAGGTTCTGACTTAATGAAATGAGGTTAAATGTTTTTTTATTTGATGAATTGGAAACATCTCTTTTTTGGAATTTGTATTTGTAGGCTTCAGCTAAGCGGTTTCGAGTAACGGGTACTGGGAAGATAGTGAGGAGGAGGGCTGGGAAGCAGCATTTGCTTAGAAAGAAGAATGCTAAGAGGAGGACACGTCTCGGTAAAACGGTTAGTGTCCTGTATTTGATGACAGATTTGATCCAAGTATATGGCCATTTTCATTATTAGTCTGTTTCTGAATGGAGTTTTTGCTTAGGATAAGTAATGTAGCGTGGTAATTGTGTGGCTTTCGGGCGCACAATTATTGCGTGGGTCAGGGCCGGCTCAGAGAGGGTGCATGGGGTGCCATTGAGCCGGGCCCACTCCCCTCAAGGGCCCATATTTTTTTTTTTTTTAAATTTATATGTATATTAAATCTAAAAATGAGTAAAGCCTATTTGGATTTTTTGATCAGTAAAAAAGAGTTGAAGGTTATTGACTCTAGCTGGGCTCACCGCATCTAATTCCATCTTTCCAATAAACTTCATATCGTCGTAATATAATGTTATTGCATTTTACTATTGACTTTCTAGGGGCCAATTTTTTATTCTCGAGCCGGGCCCCAAATACTTTTTACATTCTCAAAGACGGCACTGGCGTGGGTTGTAATCTGGTGCAATTTTAAACATAGGTTTGATTGGTGTGTTTGTCCATAGTCGCGTAGGTTGTCAGCTGATTCAATTTTAAATATAGTGTTCAGATTTTCTGGAGACGCAGTCTTCAGTTAGTGTAGAAAGTTACTAGAAACCTATTCTGCTCCATTTGTTGCATGGAAGCCGAAATATTCTCCAGTTTGGGATGATCAAGGGGATTGTCTAATAGTTTTAGGAAAGAGGAATGTGAATATTATTTTTAGTCCCCCTATCCTTGGTTCCTTGTGAGGAAACCAAGGACCTTACCACGACATTCTATTAAACCCCAAATGGCCTAGTAGTAAGGTCCTTGGTTTCCTCACAAGAGGTCAAGGGTTCAAACCTCGCTAGGTGTGTACATTTGGGGGTGGCTAGGGAAAGGTCAGAAACGGTTCCGGGATTAACCTGGCGAGGCCGTGTACAATCCGACTCAAAATGGCTCGCCCTTCCCGGGTAACCTGAACAGGGAAAACCTCATCGGTTTACCTTCTTTTGGTCGGTCGTGACTCCTGAGCTCGGTCATGATTGACAACATTATTCCTTATTTATAAAATCTGTAAAAAGGTTGTTTGTTTAACTAGTCCTTCACCTGTGACTTTCGGTCATAATAAAATACACCTTTTATTGGGGGTATTATTGTCTCTTATGTGACTGTTGATGCTTTGTGCAACTATGACGTCCTTTGTTATCTTAAAATAATTCTTTAGCATCTACTACTAAGAGTACTAAAGCTTGAAAGTAGTAGCCCTAAGTCTAACATTGATGCATGAAGAAAGTAAATTAGGATATGCAATTTTAAGGGGTTTGCTCACTATATTGTAGAGTTGACAATGGGAACCCATTTAATTATAAATGGATTTTGAGCTGTGTTTTCTCGAACGGGTAAAACTACAGATGGGAATGTCATCCAAAATCTACTTTTACAGATTTAGATCATTGCTCTCAAGTCTCAAGTGTGTCTCTGTAGTGCTAACAGTTGACACCTGCTTATAACAAATCCATGCAGTATACCTTGTATTTCTCACAACACTCATTTGTCTCATCAGGTACAAGTTGACCGCTGCGACTACAACAATGTCATAGGTGCCTTGCCGTATCTGAAGGTCAACCGAGCCAACTAGGTCCGATGTTTCACCGAATCATTTTGACTAGAGGCACAAGTTCGATGCAGAGGCAGCAGCTTTGTTATTGTTAACTTGTTATTACTCATCTTATTGTTGTAATAGTGGTTCTTTACGAGCCTTTTTTGGTTTCGAATTGCAGGCCTTTTTATTCCTTTGTTTTGTTGTAGTTACAGCCACTGCAAATATCAAATGCAAAGTGTTTATTGTCCAGATTACTTTATGTTTTCATCCATCCAGTCGTGTATTGACGTTGTCGTTTTAAGCATCAAACAAGTATTTATAAAAACGGAAAGATAGGATACACACCCAGAAGTATCTGGCAAGTATAGATCTTACTAAACATTTTGAATGAGTGGTGAAACTGAGGATCGTCAATCGAGTTTTGTTTGATGCTTAGTTTCTACGTCTAAAAATTATTGTCATCAGACAAAAAAATACACAATTTAAGAAATATATCACTCTTCAAACAATCTAATATCATCCTCACTCACTAAATTTATTTATTTGGGACATTCTAAAATAGAAATAAAGACTATAATTTTAAGATGGAAAATCACTAAATTTATTTATTTGGGACATTCCAAAATAGAAATAAAGACTACAATTTTAAGATGGAAAAAGTATTAAACAGTTACAAATTATAATTTTACTATACAAAATACTTTTATTCCCGTCAAAATGCAAGGGCAATTACAAACCTTGTTCAGAAGATTTGTTAAAAAACATGAGTTTTTCTAACTTGTGTCTTACAGACATATGTTAAAAAAAGTTTCACAACTTGTGTGTCACCTTTTCAATGACCAGTAAGTGGTTGTGAGGTCTGATGCTTGATAATCTCTTTAACATATATGCCAGAGGGTGTTTCTTTTTTTTATATGAACCACTTAATGTGAGCCCAATTCTTTAATACCATTTAATGGGGAGACTCACCAAAGCTTTGTCCTCCCATTTAAGAAGCTAATTAAGTGGTTCATATGAAACCACTTTTTTTTTTTTTTTTTTTTTTTTTGACAGTTGAACATTATTCATAATGCTGAATCAACCCACCCCCATGACATGGAGGGGGCCAACCCAGGAGCGGTGGTCGGTTGTCTGAACCGGGTCCCGCCACAATCACTCTGGGCCAGCTGCAAGGAAGAAACCACGGCTATAAAGCTACCACAGGCACCCCATATCATCCCTTGAAATCTCAAAAGGATGGGATTTAATCCAGGCCGTTCCCCACTCATTGGTGGGTTTCGAACCTGGGCCTATGGGGAAAACTCCCGGTGTCTCACCGCTGTGCTAGCGGATCATTGACTCATATGAAAACACTTAATTTGATAAACACCCATAGGTCTGTAAACTGTTCACTAATACCCATCTAATCCCCATCATTATCATTCACACTCAACAGTCAACACCACTCCCCTAATTAGTCCCAGTCATGTCCACAAAGCTGCTGTACACACCAACACCAACACGACTAACCCTCCCCTCATTCCCTCTCAAACTCAAACTCAAACAACCCCAAAAACCACTTTTCAACAACTCTCGTAACAACAAATCCCCAACAATCAAAATGTCAACCAACCAGTTCATCGAACACATAGTCTTGTTAAAAGTCAAACCAAACATCATTGACTCTCAAAAAGTCAACTCCATGGTCAACGCTCTGAACGACCTCACCTCTCTCAACTTAACCCTCCACTTAACCTCCGGTCAACTGGTACAGAAGTCAAGGTCAACGGAGTTGACTTTTACGCATGTCCTTCACAGCCGTTACAAATCAGTTGATGATCTCAATACCTACTTTGTCCATCCTGAGCACGTGCGTGTGGTCAATGAGTATGTTAAACCGATTGTTGATGACGTCATGGCCGTTGACTGGTGGTCTCAAGGTCCCAAATGTAAGGATAGTTTTATTAGATTTTGATACGTGTCACTTTAGTCCATTATTTGGGCTAACTGATCATAAATGTGTTTGACTTGTCACTTTTTATAGTTTTCCGTTATTTTTAAGGTAGTTTTTGCCTTTAGGCTTTTGGGAGTTTTTAGTAGCTTTGCCTCTTGTGTTTTTAGGTTTTGAGTTTCATAGCTAGCTCCTTTAGGCTTTTTAGGCGCTTAGTAGCCTCCCTTTGTCCTTTTGTTGTGCCCTTAGGTACCGGGATGGAACCGGGACACAAAGTCATCGGGTGCACTTAGAATAAATTAAACAATACTAGAAACACAATTTTTAAGGACCGAGTGCATTTAAGAAGAATGGAGGTTCTTAAAAAAAAAACACTACGTCACAAAAATCCATGGGTGTCCCGGGACTCACCGTACTATAGACCCCAATTGCGTTGCCATGCAACTTAGCTGCCTTCTTAGGTCTTAGTTTTATTTTTGCCTTTAAGCTCCTTTTCATTGCTTGCGTTTATCCTTTTGTGCCCTTGCCTTTGCCCGTGCGTGTTTTTGCGTTTTTTGCTTTTAAGCTCTTATGTTTATGCCTATGATCCCTTTGCCTTTATGCACTTTTTATTGTCTATATCATGTGTTCTCTTGTGGCGTATGCTATTATGTTTGTATGGCCTTCTTTTTTATGTTTTTATGATGGTTTTGTCTATTGCTTTTATGTTTGTATGCTTGCTTTTCGTCTTATGTTTTTATAAATTCTTTGACCTTGGTTATTGCACATTTTCACCCGCACTTATATCTTGAGCAACACACACCTGCACACTTACACTGGTCGGAGGTCCTCTAGAAGCAGTCTCTCTACTTCTCAGTTTATTCTTGGGGTAAGGGTAGGATCTTTTTGCATTCCACCTCCCCCATACCCCGCTCCGGCGGGATTGGGTATGTTGTTGTTGTTGTTGTGGTTTTGTTGTGTAGCCAATTTTTTTTTTTTTTTATTTTTTATTTTATTATTTTTTTTTTTCTAGATTTATGTAACATGTTTTGATTCTCATCTTTTTGGTGTATCGTATGACCATTCTTATTTGTTTTTTGACCGATTTACTTCTCTTCCGGTTAAATCTGGGTGTATAATTTAAGAGTAAAATTGTCAAATAATACACACAACTAATTCAAAAGTATGCTACATAGATTTAGAAAAAGAAAAATAATTGGCTAACACATAGAAAAAATGACAAGCTACGTACATTTCCGTGCAATACATTATTTTCTTATCATTAATTATCAAGCTCTCTAACCTCTCACTCTCTCTCTTTAAAACTTCTAACCAAAACATATAATATTCGATCTAACAGGTGTGATAGAACCTGGGAAGGCGATGAGAGTGAGTTTCGTGAAATTGAAGAATAATGTAAGCGAGGATGATAAGAGTAAGGTTTTGGAGGTGATTAGAGGTGTTAAGGATGAGTTTGGGGGTGTTGTTGAGGAATTGAGTGTAGGTGAGAATTTTTCGGAGAGGGCGAAGGGGTACCAGATTGCGTCCATTGCGGTTTTTAACGGAGTTGAGGAGATGGAGAAGATGGATGTGGAGAAAGTGATGAGGGAGAAGGAGTTTGTTGAGAGTGTTATGGTGCTGGATTATGAGGTGCCGGTTGCTACACAATCTGCTAATTTGTAATGTGCTTGTTTTTTTTGGTGGTTGTTGCGTTTTATTTGAACATTAACTTGTTACTATTGGAATAATACTGTTTTGAGTGTGGCACAAGAAATATATTAATCTAATTTGGTTATTAGTTATGGCAGAAGTGGGGCGTGGCACAATTCTTTGTTGTTACTCAATGTTTTAAACTTTTGTCCTGTACGAATCTGTCACCAATTTGGCAACTGAGATTTAGGCATTTAGCTATGACTTTGGTTAGCTGTGATGATTCCAGTGTCTAAGTTGTTTGCTTAAAGTAGTTATTAGCAAAGCATAGCGGCAGTAGTTTCATATATGAGCCCCCTAGTTTTAACATGATCTTTGGATCGTCCATGTTTGGACTGTACACTCGTGCTTGCAGGTATTTTTCTCCTGAATTTAACCCTGTTGGTTCAAGAATATGGCATAAGAAAACAACTTTATTGTTGTTTTTAGCGTTATTGTAATCTACAATAGTGCTATTTGCCTATTTGTAATTACAATCACAAATTACACAGGTAGGTCTTTTAGCAATAAATTACAAAATCCATCCTTAATATAAGTTGGTTGAGCTAATGGCAAGTTCGTTATTTGGGGAAAACTCTATTCGCCCTTGTTTGCGGTGTTTTTCTCAGCCCTCCCGCTCACAATATCCATTCATACTCTGCCTATATTTTGTTGTCTCCCTCGACTGGCTGCTTTCCAGTGGTTTTGTTCCCTCATGATATATTACCTTCTACATGTCTATAGGACCCAAATTCCGTACGCAAAGAGATACGAAAGATTGGTAGACAAAGGTTTTAAAATGCCGCTTGTGGGTAAAGAACAAGGGGTCAGGTTCTCAAGAAAAGATGATACTTTGAATGTCAGCAAAGATGAGACATTTTAATGGTTGAAGAGCTAGTTGTACTTAGGCAGGGTCTCTAATGACTCTGAATCTGTGGATACATGGGTTATTCCTCTGATGATGATATGTTCACGGGTCATTTGGGGGAGCTGCCTATTTCTGGTATTTTGATGGTTAGTCCTTTTGCTTCTGTTACCGACTCACTGGTACCTTCTTGATGGTGAGTTCATTATATTTCAACTCTCATTCACGGTTTATTATTCGTTTTTTATCAATGCTCTCCTCTCTCACCAAGTTCCTAAGGTTCCATTCTTTTTAATACTAGTACGACTTGTTGAGATGGGAATTTCATAATCTGATTCATTTTTATGGAGTCAACACGGAAAGGTGAAGCTTAAAACCAGCTTCTCACGGTTATGCACACTAGCCCTCGAGCGACTGTAGTACGATGCTAGTGGTTGGTCCACAGTAACACGAGGTCAAATCATCGAACACGTGGTCCTATACAAAGTAAAACCAGATGCTGACTCTAGCAAAGTCAGAGCTGTGGTCGATGGACTCAACAACTTGACGTCACTCAACCTTACTGTACAATGTACATGTCAACGGCCATGAGGTCATCAACAACCGGTCTACACACAAGCATTATGAATACAACTTAATTATATGATCAATACAATGGTGATTTACCTTATTCTCATAATGGCTGAGTTTTGCTTAACAATGACATCAACATCAATTGTAGCAGTCATATTCTACTATCTACAAAACAATAATAATGCAAAAGATAAGAATACAAATGGTGAAAAGTTGAATGAGTTATATTAGAGGGCTGGGTAGGGTGGCCGCGCCAGTCCCAGGTGGACACAAAACTGGTGCCGCCAGTAGCATGATGGTGGTCCGTTGCGTGGACGAAAAAAGATTGGTTTGCACTATCCGCTTAATTATTTGTAAATTTCATTTAGTTGGTGTTTTAAATAAGAAAAAAAAAAGATAAGATAGATTTATGCATTATTATTTTGTACGATGTGATATATTAATTGTACTTTTAAGTGATGTACTACTTTAATAATATCATTAATGATTTATAAATTTCATTTACTGAATGATTTAAAGAAGAAAAAGAAAAAAAGATTTTTTGGGTAAAAGGTCAAAACGACCCGGTAAATGTATTACTCCAAAAAACAGTTAAGTACAAAGGATATGGGTGAAGTCTTATATCTCAGCCCGTTACATAGGCGATAAAGCATACATAACAAGGTAGACAACTAAGCTGCTTAAAATAACAAATAACTAGAACTTATGACAAGCCATAAGAACTTAACCAAGAAACAAAGCAACTTAGCTAACCAGCAGCTACCGTGAAAGATGAACTTTCACCTGTAATTGGGTTAGCCGATTCTTTATTTACATGTGTACCATGTTCTTCATCTTCATCTTCATCGTTCACCAAAGCAGCATACGAATTAGATGTAGTAATATTACCATCCTGAGAGGTAGAGCGAGTAGACTTCAACATAGACGACGATGTGGGTGCATTACCCATAGTATTTGCTCCCTTAGTAGATTCACTAGGTGCCACCTTCGGCGCATATCTGACATTCTGAGTAACAGATGGACCAACAAACTGATTACCATTCGTAGACTTGGCTTTACCCTTCTTCGATCTCTTTTTCTTACCCACCTTTTGGAATCCATCATTGTTCAGAACCACAGTAGGAGTTACAACTTGTGAATTGGATAAAACAGGAGAACTCACCACCTTTTTTGGACATTGATCATGAATATGACCAAATATTTTGCATATACCACATCTGGGTGGCCTCCATTCATATTCGACACGGATAGTCTCTTTAGTAAAACCCTCCCCTGAAAGTGAAGGAAAACCAATAGTAACAACCTCCACGAGATCAGCATCAGAATTGACCTCAACAAGACATCTAGCAAAACTACTTCTACCCCACGATTCCTTACACATAGAGGTCGTGTACGAATCAAGCATAACAGGTTTACCAAGAAAAGTAGCAATCAAACTAATACCATCCTCTTCAAAAACTTGAAGAGGAACATCATGCAGTTTAACCCATACCGGAATGCTAGTCAATTCTTCTTTACGCAAACAAGATGATTTATGTATTATTGTTTTGTATCATGTGGTATATTACTTGTACTTTTTAGTGATAGGTATTTTAATAATCATTAATTATATGTGTTAAGTTGATGTATTTTTGTATTAAATTATTGTAAACATAGCTTAGAACTTGTAATGCTTAAAAACCAACAATTTTTTTTATATAAGTGACATGTGTATAAGCTTAATTTTTTAAAGACTTTATTTTTTAAGAAGTCCTAAACACTTTATATACCAGTATAGATAAATTACATATCTATAGATATGAGATAGGATTTAAGATCATTTGAGGACAAAAAATTATTAACATACCAAGAAATCAATCTCCACAATTCATTTTTATTTGATCTAATAGATAAAATTAATCCCAACAATTAAAAAAACCCACTTTCATCCCTTTTTATCAAATATTAATAACTTTCAAACCGTTAATCGTTAAGCGAAAAAAAAAAATATCATTGCGACGAGCATTTAATTATCTTTCCATAGATAGGCACTTTGATATACTTTCGACAATTTTTTTTTCGTATTTTTCACATTTTTTTTAAGTTTTTTTGTTTTTTTACGTTACTAAAATTTGCATCAAAAAATCATATATGATTAAACACTAATTTGAATATCACATGTGATATTAATGTTATATCATATATGATATTAGTGTTATATCATATATGATATGTAATATCACATGTGATATTAGTGTAATATCACATGTGATGCTAGTGTAAAATCACATATGATATACATATCACATCACATGTGATATTCAAATTAGTGTTTAATCATATATGATTTTTTTCATGCAAATTTTAAGTAACGTAAAAAAAGACGAAAAAACGTGAAAAAAACGATTTTTTTTTTCTTTTTTCGAAAGTATATCAAAGTGCCCGTGTATAGAAAGATAATTAAATGCTCTTCGCGACGGTGTAAATATTTCACTTAACGATTAACGGTTTAAAAGATATTTAAATTATAAAAAATAGATGAAATAATAAAATGCTTTTAATCTTAGATATTAATTTATTTTAAATGAATGATGAAGATTAGTCCATTGGTATTTAAAAAAAGCTTTATATGTAAAATAATTCTCGAGATAGTGTGAAAAATTACTGCTCTAAAAAAAGTTAATTAAAAAAATTAATTAAATTGTCTAAAACATCTTGAAAAAACAAAATAAACTACACTTTGCGACTATGCGAGTTTGACCGTGAACTCCCCTGGCCAGGCGGGTGGAAGGACAAAAGTCATGTTCGGACCGGGTCTTTACAGATAGTAACCTTTGCTGTGATCCGAGGTTCCAATGATTTTAGACCGGGTCTTTATTTTCGTTTGGACTGGGCTTTTTTCTTAGGCTCCGGACCTGGTCATTTGGGCTTTTTACTATATTTCTTTTGGGCTACCAATATAGACATTGAACCCTCAATTAAGCCTCTTTGATTTTCATTAATCCTTTAGTTTGCGTCTTGTTCAAAAACACTTACATAATTACATTACAAAATAGCAATTTCAGCTTCTTTATTGTTAAAAAATACTTACATTACAAAATAGCAATTTCACCTAATATTTGTAATTAAAATAACAATTTTGCTATTTATTTTAGCTAAAATAAGAGAATTTTAAATGTCAAAACATGTATAACTTATCATATATCATGTATGTTGTGGTGATGTAATTTATTTACCTCATGAGAAATTATCAGGCATAAGATATATGCGCTAGAGCAGGGGTATCATGTGGCATTGGGTTGATATCATCCAACCTGAATACAACTTGTTTGGTTAATGTTGTAAAAATTTCAACCGCAACTTGGATGTTACAAATGACCGTCTAACCAGTTTATTTAGACGGGTCGAACATGCATTTGTAGCATGGAATAAAATGAATACTATATATCATAGACTCGTAAGTCATCTCACATCATAGTTATGTTGCTCTTTAGGTTTTGCTACATTGCTATACTTATTTAAGTATCATTAGATCTCAACGATTTTTCTAAACGTTTTATTGTTGACTCGCCCCTGACTAGGTTATCTCTCATGTTTGAAGCCTAACATGATAGTTCATGTTGTGCATTTTTGTTATCGCGAACCATCTTTTTAGACTCTAAATTTGTTAAGAAATAACCCATTTTTTTTGTGATTGGCATGTTGACCTATGATGTTTATCTCTATCCTTGTGTTAGGCAAAAGATTAAATTGTAGATTTGATGTAATTTATGTTAAACAAAGATTCAGTGTATCCGAAAGATTTCACAATAGTAGTTTATGCTAAATATAAGTTCAATGCATCTACAAGATCATTTGTGTTACAATATCATTGGTTAAATCATCTAATAGTAAAATATGTAGATATAGGCACGTTTCTCGTATGATGGCAGCGTATCTATGTCGTAGGTTTGTTTTTCAGGTTGATTGCTCCACACTAACTAGACTGCAAGCATTTTAGTTAGAGACTAACTATCATATTTGAGAATGTTTTTAAGAGAGCTCGGTGTCGATGGCTGGAAAGGATCGTGCCACCTTATAACGCCAACTTAATAGTCGAAAGCCACACGCCTCTTCGTGTCATAGGGGTTGGCGCCGTCATGACTAGCCATACCATTACGCTTTTTACTTTTTTTTTCCCTAAAAAAAAATTTTGTGTTGTATTTGAGTTTTATTATGTTATTTGTAGGCCGGGGGTGTCTTATAACACCAACTTTTGAAGAGAACGTGTATTTGGTTTAAGTTATAAGCTCCAAATTATAGGTAAAAAGTGCTGAAATAACAACATTTTTTGCTATAAAATAGCTTGTGTGCAGGGACGAAGCCAGGAATTAATGTTAGGGGGGGCTCAATTTTTTTCGGCAGTAACATATTATTCCTTGTTTTAGATGTTCGGTTGAAGTTTGAATCGTACAACATGCGGGTTCAATGATATTTTTTTCAGTTGAAACATACAATTACTCGATTAGCTGAGAAAATGAACAAAATGCATAAATGGTAGTGAGAATGGGTAATTGAAGAAGATTAAAGCGTCGTTTTTTTTAGAAATGGGCCGCTAGGATTTAGGCTCACGTTCGGTCTTGAGTTTTTTGTTGCTTTGACCAAGATGATCGAATGATCGATGACCCAACTAAATGTTAGTAACCACAACACACCATTTTTATGTTTGAAATGTAAACAAAGCCGCATTGAGACTCAATAAAACTTGGATGATGTCAAAATTAACCATACACTAAATTCAAACAAGATAACCGGGCTCGATTTTACGACAAAAATATCTCAATGAGATCAATTTTGGTTTTTACTTAAATAAGTTTTGAAGATATACATGTTATGGTCTATTTCTAAACACATTAGAAGTTTGGCAAATGTATACAAATAAGAAGTTATGACTATTTTACGACTAATATATTTTTTATTTTATAGACTAATAAAAGTTTTAAACATTATTAGAAGAAAAACATTACTAAAACAAAAAAGTGATACAATGAAAATAGAGTAAATAGATTGTAAAAGGAAAAGCAAATTTCAACTCCTTATGTCATCACCTACCACGTGACTAACGAGACAAAAGAGTACCCAATATAAAAAAACTAATACATCTTCATCTCCCTTGTGTCTTCCGGTTCCAGCCACCCATCAACTGAAATTTTTTTCCAACAAAAACGTTTTTTTCGAAAATTCGCCAGAGTTGTTTACGGTTTACCGGACTTTTTTACCATCAAAACACCATATTCGTTACAGAAAACGATCCAAAACACCATTTGCGTAGGCTATTATCCAAGCTACAAGGTGGGGGAGTTGCGCCGGTTGGGGGGGGGGGGGGGGGGGGGGCGAGCACCCTCCAGCCCCCCTACTGGCTCCGTCTCTGCTTGTGTGCACCTTGTGCTCTAAACATAATAAGCTGATCATAGCTTTTATAAATATGGTTAGCAAAACTAGTGTTGAAATATAACTATAAAAATTACCCAATTAGGGTTAGAGACTTAGAGTAGTTTTTAATGCATGCGTATGGAACTATGGATACGCATGTTCCGATATGTTTATTTGATTTACCCTATAAATAGGGACCATTTACTAAAAGGTTGGTCATATACCAAAAGTTATACTCCAACCACTTGCTTTTTCTATATTACATAAACATATACATTCATATCAACATGAACCAATATAAACAATTCTAGCTCGATCTATGAGTAAGATATGGATATGGTTTGATGATTTCATCTCATCTAAAACTATGGTATAAGTGCTCTTTTCAAATGCACAAACCACAATTTTAGTTGTACAAATCTGGTCCATCTTTTAAAAACAAATGCGGCATGTTATTTTTGACTGTTTTGAGCATTTTTTTTCCTCAAGTAATCCCAAACATATCCAATACACAAACCAAATAACATTCGAAAGATTATATATCAATAGCTTATAACCTCAATAACCATTTTTTATTACTAAGATATATTAATTAATTTTATTTTATTCTTAACCAGCTCTAAGAAGATGATTAGCAGATTGGGCCACCACACTGAGAGGACCACTCGTTTAGGACTATTGTCCACTCACGTCACTTTAAAAAAAAAATAATTTACTTGAATTAATTACACAAATGATCACTGTGGTTTGTTGGATTTTTCACTTTCAGTCACTAAATTTTTTATTTAACTAATTCAGTCATTATAGTTTCTTGTTATTACGGATTCAATCCAAATCCATATGAAATGAATAAAAAGCCCTTGTCACATTCTTTTTCAAATGAGTTAATTACATAAATGGTCACTGTGGTTTTCAAATGACAATTAAGTAAAGGCCGTTAGTCTTTTATACTAACGGTCGTTAGTAATTAACCGAAAATTTGGTTTTCTTACGTTTTCGTTTATTTTTACACGTTTTCTTCTGTTTTTACTTGTTTTCGTCAATTTTTACATGTTTTCGTCCGTTTTTACACGTTTTCATCCGTTTTTACACGTTTTCGTCCGTTTTTACATGTTTTCGTCTGTTTTACACGTCCTTGTCCGTTTTTACATGTTTTCGTCTGTTTTTACACGTTTTCGTCCGTTTTTGCACGTTTTCGTCCATTTTTGTACGTTTTCATTCGTTTTAGCACATTTCGTCCGTTTTTACACGCTTTCTTTCGTTTTACACTTTTTCGTCCGTTTTTGCACGTTTTCGTCCATTTTATACGTTTTCATTCGTTTTTAGACGTTTTCTTCCGTTTTTACTCATTTTGTCCGTTTTTACACGTCTTCGTCTGTTTTTACACGTTTTCGTCAGTTTTTACTCGTTTTCATATGTTTTTACATGTTTTCGTCAGTTTTTACAAGTTTTCATCTGTTTTTACATGTTTTCGTCTGTGTTTACACGTTTTCGTCCGTTTTTACATGTTTTCATCTGTTTTTACACTTTTTTCGTCCGTTTTGCTCATTTTTGTCCATTTATATACATTTTCATTTGTTTTTGCACGTTTTCGTCCATTTTTACAGGTTTTCGTCCGTTTTTACATGTTTCGTCTGTTTTTACACGTTTTCGTTCGTTTTTGCACGATTTCATCCATTGTTATACGTTTTCATTCTTTACTGCACGTTTTCGTTCGTTTTTCCACACTTTCTTTTGTTTTTACTCATTTTCGTCTGTTTTTACACATTTTGTTCGTTTTTTCACGTGTAAAAACGAAAGAAAATGTGTAAAAACAGACGAAAACGTGCAAAAATGAATGATAAACATATAAAAATGGATGAAACGATATAAAAACGGACAAAAACGTGTAAAAATAGTCAAAAACATGTAAAAACGGATGAAAACGTGTAAAACGGACAAAAACAAGTAAAAATGGACGAAAACGTGTAAAAACGGACGAAAATGAGTAAAAACGGAAGAAAATGTTTAAAAACGGACAAAAACGTGCAAAATAGAATGAAAACATATAAAAATGGATGAAAACGTGCAAAAACGACGAAAACGTGTAAAAACTGACGAAAACATGTAAAAACAGACGATAACGTGTAAATATAGACGAAAACATGTAAAAACGGAAGAAAACGTGTAAAACGGACGAAAACGAGTAAAAACAGAAGAAAACGTGTAAAAACGGACGAAAACGTGCGAAAACGAATGGAAATATATGTGAATGGACGAAAACGTGCAAAAACGGATGAAAACGTGTAAAAACGAATGAAAACGTGTAAAACAGACGAAAACATGTAAAAACGAACGAAAACGTGTAAAAATAGAAGTAAACATGTAAAAACGGACGAAAACGTGTAAATACAGAGGAAAAGATGTAAAAAGGGACGAAAACGTGTAAAAACGGACGAAAACGAGTAAAAACGGAAGAAAACGTGCAGAAACGGACAAAAACGTGCAAAAACGAATGAAGACGTATATAAATGGACGAAAACGTACAAAAACGGATGAAAACGTGTAAAAACGGACGAAAACGTGTAAAAACGGACGAAAACATGTAAAAACGGACGAAAACGTGTAAAAACGGATGAAAACGTGTTAAAACGGACCAAAACGAGTAAAAAAGGAAGAAAACATGTAAAAACGGACAATAAGGTGTAAAAATGGACGAAAACGTAAGAAAATCAAATTTTCGGTTATTTACTAACGACCGTTAGTATAAAGGACTAACGACTGTTATTTAATTGTCATTTGAAAATCACAGTGACCATTTATGTAATTAACTCATTTGAAAAAGAAGGTGACAAGGGCTTTTTGGTAATTTCATACGAATTTGGACTGGATCCATAATAACATGAAACCACAATGACTTAATCAATAAAAAAAAAGTTTAGTGACTGAAAGTGAAAAATCCAACAAACCACAGTGACCATTTGTGTAAGTAACTCAATTTACTTTGTTATGTAAAACATGTCGATATAGTATAGTAATTCAATAATACATTGTATGGAACATAAACATATTCATAGGTTAGAAATGCAATATATGTCTCGTATTGGGTTTATATGTTTACCAACCAACAATAACAACAACAACAACAACAACAACAACAACAACAACAACATACCTAATCCTGCTAGAGCGGTGTGTGAGGAAGAAGAATATAGAAAAATCCTATCCCTATCCTAAGTTAAAAAAACTCAAAAATAGAGAGACTGCTTCTGGAAAGACCTTTAGCAAGTGCAAGTGTACGGGTGAGAGTGAAGAGAAATAAGTGCATGATGAAAGAGAGCAAACAAGTATAAGCAGTCAAAAGACAAAAGACCAAAAACAAGCAAACAAACATATAAAGCAGAAAGACAGGATACCATCAAAAAAGAAACATAAGAGAAAAAGGACATAAACATATATAAGCGAAAACTGCAGGAGAAACATAAAAAGAAAAGAAAATGCGCTAAAGAGACAATGGCACACAAGCAAAAACAAACAAACACAAAAGAAAAAAAATGCATAAGAGCAAGAGGGTAAAGACACCTAAGAAAATACAAGCAAAGAAAAAGGGGGCAAAGGCAAAAAAAAAAAAAAAAAAAAAAAAAAAAAACAAGGCCTAAGAAAGCACCACAAAAAAAGCAAGACAACGCAATGGAGCCTAAAGCTAAGGTAAAACAAAAGGAAGAAGAGAGGCCACAAAACACTAAAGCCCAAAGGGAACTAGCTATGGGACCACAAAACCTAAAACGCTAAGAGGCAAGGCACTAAGAGACGCCTAAAAGACCTAGATGCAAAGACTACCTCCTGCCACCTAGCCCAAACTACCCACATATTATAATCCTATCTCTCCACGCATTCTTATCTGAGGTCATGTACTCGGATAAGAGAAGCTCCTTCATGTCTTGCTTAAGTCTATCCTCCCACCTAAATTTATTGTGGAGTTTGATAGACTCCTTGAGATCATTTATAGCATCTAGGGTTCAACAATAACAATAAGATGCACAACGGAATAAATCGAAACATCATTATTATTGACACAAGATTTCTTTCACAATCACCTCCAATTATATTAATAACATGTTATCTAAACTATAACAAGGATCAAAGACACCTTCGATCTTGGGGGTTAACCAAACTACTTACCTAGGCGTTTACAAGACTATACGCCTAGGACACACACACACCTTTAATGACTACATTATGGAAGACTTCATTATTAAAACCTACATCCCATGTCCTCTTTATATACTAGAGGATTAGGGTTTACAAATCTCTACGAAGGACTAAATAATAAATCTTCTTTTGCAAGCAAGTCCTTCCATCTTTTTGTAGATTTCTTCTTTGTCACTTTAAGTCCTTGATGTTTCATTCTTTATTGTTTTGTATCATCGAATCAATAAACCCAACAATCTTCCCCTATTTGATGATGACAAAACAAACACGGTTCTTGTACGAGCTTCCCTAGACGAAGTAGCAGAAGTTGAGATAATTAAATCTCACCATGAATGAAACACTCTTGTCTTCCTTTGTCTTCCCCTTAATCCATGCACGCCACTCCAACATCTCTTCCCCTTTTTGTTATCAACAAATAGAGAATATATGAAAACTTGATCTTGACCACCACGAACCAATACTACACATCCAATTCATCCTTCCAATGTTTCAAATTACCCTCCATGAAGTTTTCCGCAACTAAAAATGAACTTGAAACAGTAGAAATCTAAACCATCAGTAGTAATACTAATCAATAGTAGTAAGAATCAAAAACTTCCCCTTGAATGGTGCATGAACATCAAATGATTCTTCAAATCTGTAGACTCCTTGTTGAGTTTGTTAGGACTCCTTGAGATCGTTTTGAGCCTTAGGGTTAAACAATAACATAGATAGAGAACATGGTACACAGCGAAATTAAAACAAATAACTATGTTATTGACACAAGGTTTTTCTTTCAATATCACCTCCAATTATATTAATAACGTGTTATCTAAACTATAACAAGGATCAAAGACACCTTCGATCTTGGGGGTTGACCAAACTACTTTCCTAGGCGTTTACAAGAATATACGCCTAGGACACACACATACACCTTTAATAGACGTCTACATTATGGAAGACTTGTATCTTAAAACCTACACCCCATGTCCTCTTTATATACTAGAGGATTAGGGTTTACAAAAGACTACAAAGGACTAATAAATAAATCTTCTTTTTCAAGCAAGTCCCTCCATCTTTTTGTATATTTCCTTCTTGTCACTTTAAATCCTTGATGTTTCATTCTTTATTGTTTTGTATCATCAAATCAATAAACCCAAAAATCTTCCCCTATTTGATGATGACAAAACAAACACGGTTCTTGTACGAACTTCCCTAGATGAAGTAGAGAAATTGAGATAATTAAATCTCACCATGAATGAAACACTCTTGTCTTCCCCTTAATCCATGCCATGCCACTCCAACATCTCTTCCCCTTTTTGTTATCAACAAATAGGAAATGTAAGAAGTAGAAACTTCCCCTTGAGTGGTGCAAGAACGTCAAATGATTCTTCAAATCTGTAAGCTCCTTGTAATGATCACTTGTGAAGAAAACCAAATATAACGAATTTGATGAAAAAGTAAAATAACCCAAACTTGTGTCTTATGTCTTGTACTATCCACGTGACGTTGAACTTATACTGCTAACCAAAATATAAGTAGATTGCAACCTCTTGACAAAATCCTCATCTTCAATGAGACACTGAGCACTACAATGTAACTCCTTTAAGTGATAGTTTACTAGGTCTTCATCCATCCACCCTTTGGCATATGAAAACTAGATTTTGCAAGTCTTCGTCAACATCCTTTAAGCACGAACAAGTTACTTTTAAACGTAGTAAGCCGTTTAAAAATATAATAAGAACACGCATCCAAGAAACTCCACTTCATCTTCAAATAAGTGATAAATAATCCTCTTCGTAATCAATTCTTCAATCAAACCAAAAACGAGCTTTTTAACACTTTTAAGAACAACTTCCAATAACATGTGTGTGTGAACCAATATCCATGTGTGTGTCACCAAAAATCAAACTTTAAACTTTATCCGAGAACCAAAAAGTATGTTCCATCCGATATCGATCAAAACAAGCAGTATAAATAATTTATATCGGTCAAGCTCAATTGTACAAACTGTTCTCGAATAGACAAGTAGCAGTAGATACTCAAAATCCATAAACCCTCGAATATGATTTATTTAATATCACAAAGACCATCTTGCATCCTAAAACATAATATCCAACCGACCCATGTGCATATTATAAAAGTAATATCAATCCATGCAAACCTACTAAATAAACCAATTCGTTTCCAGTAACAGCAAACCGACCCATGATATGCAAATCTTGAATCACACGTGCTCCATAATAACGTCAACCCATAACTTCTAACAACAGTGGTAACATATCATGCAAGCAGTGGTATCAAGATAATATGGCAGTGGTAAGAAAACATGCTAGTAGTGGTATTCCGAACACTAGCAGTGGTCAAGTAAAGCAAGCAGTGGTTACGAATAAAGTAGCAGTGGTTACCAATCACAAGCAGTAGTAACGAACTTTGCAGTTGTTTCGAAGAAGTAGCAGTAGAAACGAGAATCGAACAGCAGTAATAACCCACGACCTCTACATAATTGTGAATCAGTAAACATGTCGAGCAACTTTAGAATTCAATATTATCAGTATCCTCTTCCTTATCAGCCAGTTTACTGATGCATCTTCCTCGACATACAAGAACTTAAAAACCCTTTAAACAAGAAGTCACAGATAGATAACTGATAACATCAAATAGTCCTGAATATTAAGTGTCAATTTCCCCCGATAATGCTTGTAATTTATATCATTTATATGGATTTATGCTTGTTTTCCATTGTTTTCCATTTTCAGGTAAATTACGAGCATTGGAGCTAAAGAGACGTGGAACTGGAGAAATATCTAAAGATTTATCATAGTATGCTGATTTTGAAGACGGCGTAACTCTTCTCTCACATTACGCCGTAACTATTGCGTGACTCAGAAAACCAACTCATCAGAAGGTTACGGCGTAACTCTTCCCAAAGGCTACGACGTAACTATATTAGGTCAAATGAGGTTCCACGTCGCTGATAACTACGCCGTAACTATTTCATAAACTACGGCGTAATGAAGTTTATTTAAGACTACGACGTAACCACTAATAAGGTTACGCCGTAACTAGCAGATCTAGTGCAAAATACAAAGGAATTGAAGGTTACGGCGTAACTCTTGTTATAGTTACACCGTAACCCAGATCTGGCCTATAAATACCCCACGAATTCCAGCATTTCTATTCATCCCATTCCACACACAACAACTAGAGAATGTGGGAAAAAGCTCAGGCAGGTCTAGAGGAGCATATGGAGCTGTCTCCAAGGGAGAAATCACTCCCCTACGTTAAGCATTAGCATTTTATATTTTCTTTACTTTCAATTCATGTATTTCGTACATTTGAATATTGAATTGGTTTGTATGATTAGTATGAGCGGCTAAGCACCTCTTAGTGCTGGCCTAGTTATGATTCCTTAATTATTTTGTTTGCGTTTACATTACTTCCGTACAATTATTTCTAAGTGTATGCATGTATAGTTTATTGGTAGCTACCTTTGGTTCAGTAGTTTTGAATAGCGGTAGAGGCTAATTGCCTAGGAGTATGACCAACTGACCCTAGGTGAGCAGACTGAGACGGGAAGGGTAAGATATGACCAACTGACGACCCTTTCTACTTGTGCGATTTGACCAACTGATCACTTACCGTTTGGATGAACTTAAGAATTAGGGGGTGAGTGTTTAAGTTTATAACGCCCGGGCACTCACTATTATAAATCTAGCATGTAGCAGTACTTAAAGACTTGGCTTAGGGGACCAAGAACAACAGGACTTATGAGGGGACACTTGACTTCTCCTGTGGTGGCATCTTTGCTGATAGGTTAGGGCGAATTGACCAAATGTTGTCTTCTCGACTTTGACCCCACCTGAAGTAATTGGAAGTAACTAGGCGTAGACATAACTAGCTAGGAAGATTAACTAGGTTAGCACCACTCTCCTCTATTGATTTTCCCTTTACCTTTTATCTACCTTTATTTGCTTTATTCTGCTTTAGTAGTTTAATTAATTAATTCCTTATCGAAACCATTATTAATCTGTGACACCTAGACTTAGTAATAATCCAACACACATAGCTCTTGGGACGACCTCGGCTTTACCGAATACTACACTACATGCGACCGGGTACACTGCCCGTTAGTGCACTAGGGTAGACCATAGGTATAACGAGACTTTATAAATATTAAAACCTGGTCAGTAAAACCTGCATCAAGTTTTTGGCGCCGCTGCCGGGGAGCTATTTTAGGATTTCGTATTAAGTCTATTTTTAATTTTGTTTCTTAAATGTTAGGATAGAAGACTCGCAGCTCGAGGCCTTTTCTGGCCACCCCATTCGACGATCCGGAGAAGCAATTTTGGACAAGGAAAGTTTACTATCCGGTTCCTATTCACAACATCTTCTCATTTTACGAATCAGACCAGTCTGACGCAAAACCGGAGGTCATCAATGAAAATAATATCGATGACCTAACTATGGAGCAGTATTTGGAGCGACCAAATGAGAACTGCCAACGAAGCTTCACACAGGATTCTAATACTGAAAAATACTCTATTCTGGATCATATTATTCGAGAGTTACACAAACTTAAGTTCTCTGGAGATGAAGATGAGGACGTTCAGGATCACATAGAAGAAGTTCTCCACTTATCCTCTCTTTTCAACGTCAGAGGTACTCCGAGCTATTCGGTCACTGCAAAGATTTTTCCTATGACTCTTACTGGGACCGCGAAAAGATGGTATAACAAACTCCCTAACGAATGTAAAGGAGCATGGGATAAACTAAGAAAAGAGTTCGTCCAGCAATTTTGCCCTCCTTAAAAAATGGCCAAGCTTCTTGGGAAAATCTATCAATTCGTTCAGGTTGGAGAAGAAACGCTTTACCAAGCATGGGAAAGATTTAATGAGCTACTCTATCGATGCCCCACCCATGATTTGAACAAACATCAGATCGTCTACGTCTTCTATCGTGGGATTAATGCGCTAACACGAGAACTTCTCGATTCCTCGAGACCTATTCCTATCATGACTCCTGACCAAGCCCTGGAATGTATTCAACGGATTTCTGAACATTCCTACAAGTGGCATATGGATACAGGGTAGGGCCGAGATACAATTTCGATCATAAGGTAATGAAGACGATAACAAAACAAGAATACAATTATGGGGAAATTTTTGAAAAAAGAAGGTTAGAAAGAGAAGCTGAAGCATGCAGGATTGAGAGGGTTAAGAGTGTGTTTGGGACCAAAACTGGGAGAAATCTTGAGAAAAAGATTCTTGACCACATCAAGGAATCAAGAGAACGAGATGATCGGATTGAAAAATTGATGAAAACATTCGTGGATAATACAGTCTCTTCTCTCAAAATTCACGATGATAGGATTAAGAGATTGGAGAAGAGTGTTAGCTCATGTTCAAAAGCCATCTCTGATTACCTAGAAGCTCGGGAGGAGGAAGTTGTCCACACTGTAGAAACTATCCTTGAAGAACCAATGACCTTTTCGGAAAAAGTTAAGCAACGAATCAACATGGAAAGACAGTCACTTCTGGATCAAGCTTTACCGGTAAACCCCCTATCAATAATTCTATTAAAACTAATCGTGATGATATTCCGCAGGAATTAAGCAAGGATGAGACAATTCACCTCAACGAAAGATGTTCAGCAGTTTTGAGAAACAAGCTACCACAAAAAGAAAAAGATCCGGGATGTTTCACTCTCCCTTGCTTAATCGGGAGTCTCAATATGTGTAATGCCCTAGCTGATCTTGGAGCTAGTATTAGCATAATGCCTCGTTCGATGTTTTTGCGCATGGGGATTGGTGACCTAAAGTCGGCCAAGATGAAAATTGAAATGGCAGATCGATCTATGCAATCGCCGTTGGGCATCGTTGAAAATGTGTTGGTGAAGATTAAGAAATTCCTTTTCCCAGTAGATTTTGTGATTCTTGACATTCCGGAAGACAACAGAATACCTGTCATTTTAGGTAGGCCTATGCTTGCCACTACCCATACTAAGGTGGATGTCTTTGCTGGAAAGTTAACTCTTGAATCTAATGGAGAAATTGCAAAATTCAGACCTAATGAACTCCTGTCTACCCCGCAAAAGGTATGTGCAATTGACCCAGTAGGCAGTTTTGGTGACGCTTTAGAAGAATTTCTTAGCGACCCCCCGAATCCTGGTGAGGTTGATTCGGGGAGAGATTTTGATGTTTTTGTCAACTTTGAGGAAGAGTATAATTTAGGAATCAGTGCTGAAGACCTCTCTAGTGACGTCGAAATGGCTCATTGGCAAAATAACTCTGTAAAGGCTTTTTCGCAAACCAATCAACCTAGATTTCATGAGGTAGGAACCCGCATACATCATAGAAACCCTTATTATCTAAAGATCTCATGCAAAATCGGGTTCATCGACTTCCACCCATTTATTGACACTACTTCCCCAGTCAACATCATGTTGAAAGAATGCTACAACCGAGTTCTGAAGAAAGAATTAGAATATAAGGGAAATAACTTTCTTGGGTTTGCAACTAACATCCATGTCTTCGTTGGAACTCATTCATTTTTGGTGGACTTTATGGTTTTGGACGACGTAAGCGAATTTGTGGAAGATGGACTTACGAGAGTAATTTTAGGAAAGCCTTTTCAGGAAATGTCGGGGTTAGATAAAAATGAAAAAGAAGGGTTAGTATGGTTGAAGATAAATGATGATAAGACTATTTTCAAAATTCCGAGAACCATCAAAAATTTAAAAAATTGGACCAAGAGGCAGTTGAGCCAAGCCCAAACACTGCTTGATATCAGTGAGGAAGACAAAGAAAAAGGTATTGACCACCCTTACCCAGAA
Source organism: Chrysanthemum seticuspe (assembly GCA_019973895.1). NCBI lineage: Eukaryota > Viridiplantae > Streptophyta > Magnoliopsida > Asterales > Asteraceae > Chrysanthemum > Chrysanthemum seticuspe. The sequence continues at coordinate 303,108,761 of BPTQ01000005.1, forward strand.
AATCAAGAGTTTCTACTCGGGCTGTTTAGAATTAGGGGATGACTACAAACGGGATGAGAATTTGGTAAGTTGGATCCAACGTGGAGATTGCCATATCCACGAAATGACAAACAAGCACTGGTAGCCCTGCGGCTCTGAGTCTAACTTAAAGACTCATAAATAAAGAAAAGTGCTCTTTCGGGAGACAACCCGAATTATCCTTTTCTTTTGTTTTATTTCCATTTCTGTAGGGTTTTGTGTTTTCTAACCTTTTTTGCAGAAAACGAGGAAGTAATTACTGCTGCAGTTTGCTGATCTGACCAGAGTTACTGCGTAACTCATCTATGTGATTACGCCGTAACCAACTTTTTGGCAGCAGAATTCTAGACGCATTACTAATTACGACGTAATACCATCTCTGTGGTTACGCCGTAACCAGTCGCTTTGCAGCTTATGCCAGGTTTTGCTAGTTACGGCTTAACTCCCTTAAAAGAGTTACGACGTAACCTTCCTCTGCTTTAATTCTTTCATTTTAAAACACAATAACCTTGTATTGTGGGTGTGTTCCCTGTAAACCCTCACGAGACTTCACTCGTCCACTTGGGACACCGAGTGGTTTAAAAGGCTTGTTGCATACGCTAAATGCAACCGTGATTCCTACGAAAGTGAGTTAGGTTTGTTTTTCATTTTTATTTTTTCTTTTTAGAATTATGCTTGTCGGTAGTGTGATTTCAGGGAATGAAGTTTGCTCATGGATGCTTACACGAAGGCACGTCTCTTTTTCGTGGGTCTTCTTTCTTTATGGAGCAAATTTCAGGGAAGTTCTCGCTCTAATTCTACTTTTCTCTTCAACTTTATTTAATGCTTAGTACAAAAGGGACTTTGTACAATTCAAGTGGGGGGACGGAAGTAGAATTATCTCTTGAACATTATCTTGCCCCCGTTTTTCTAGTTTATTTTGAAAAATTATGCCATTTTTAATTTTGACATGTTTTTCTTAACCTAACTAGAGTAGACCTTAGCCGAGCACATACAACCCTTGATATATTATGGTGAGATTAGCCTTATCCGTTTCTAATATTTTACCCAAAATCCACCAAATTATGAGTGTGCCGGTAGCTTGTAAACTTTAGAACTTGGCCTTTGCATCATTTTGAGACCATAGACGAGGTGTGTTGAGTTAGCTCGATGTATTTGGACTTTTCAGTTTTAGAAGGCAATATTATAGGATTATCACCCAAATAGCCTACCCTTGTGTGTCTATCGATTAGTCACCTCGACTTCTCGACCCCCATGTGAAACCCTTTTGTTGCACTCACCTTTAGTGCAAGATACCCCTAGATACACCCAGCTGAGCCATTCCTTTCATTTTGTTTACCCAATATATTGTTTCGTTACACCTATACACCTTAGCCTACCCTGCAGTCTTTATTTGTGATTGGGAAGTCATCAGTTGCCTAAGTTCAAGGTTCAAGTGGAAAGGTTCAGAAATCACGCTTTCGTCGACGACATATTTCTGAAGATCATTGAAGACCCCCCGAATTCCCATTGTTCATCTCAAGTGGGGGGATATTATGTTTAGTTATTATTGTTATGTTGAAAAAAAAGAGGTGATTCGAAAAGAAAAAAAAAGTTGTTATGATTTAGTTATTGTAAAGTGCGATGTTATAAGCACTATATTATGAGCTTTATAGATTTTAGTATCAAGGAGGCCACCTCGGTCACATTTGAAGATTGGAGTTGGTAATTATGCCAACAGTTGGAGAAAAGGTAGTGTGCCCATCACGACGTACTCTAATGACACATCTACCTAGTATTTCATGATCCAGTTTCTTGACTTCAAAGCTTGAACTTTGGGCGGACGGTAAGTGGTGATGACTTGGTTATAGATTTAGACTACCTGCTTGATTTTTTATTTTACACCATTTATATATCCCATGTCTTATCCTACCCTTTTAGTCATGAAGCGTGTCTAGGTGATGCAACGAGCAATCTTTGATGTCTTGGCCATAGATTTGGTCATGTATCATTGATTTTGTCCACTTCGCCGTGACATGTTAGTAATGACGAGTCACCCCTTAACCTTTGTCGTGTCTACCCATATTGCCTTCGAGAATTGTTTAGCCCTTAACTCTAGTGGTGGAGATTTGTGTAACCGCCAAGATTATGATAGAATACATGCTATGATTGTGCGATTGAGTGATCACCCCGAAATTGATACTTAGAATAGTTGAGAGATTTGAGTGTTTTGTTCCCCTTTCGTGAGGTGTTCGGCTTTATTTTATTCTAGCATAAGGGATTTATAAACTTATATTTTCCAGGTTATGGGAAGTATCTTTTTAGGAATCTTTTTAATAAGGTCTACTTGGGGCCAAGTAGAGTTCAAGTGGGGGGATATTTGATAACATCAAATAGTCCTGAATATTAAGTGTCAATTTCCCCCGATAATGCTTGTAATTTATATCATTTATATGGATTTACGCTTGTTTTCCATTGTTTTCCACTTTCAGGTAAATTACGAGCATTGGAGCTAAAGAGACGCGGAACTGGAGAAATATCTAAAGATTTATCATAGTATGTTGATTTTGAAGAAGTTACGGCGTAACTCTTCTCTCACATTACGCCGTAACTATTGTGTGACTCAGAAAACCAACTCATCAGAAGGTTACGACGTAACTCTTCCCAAAGGCTACGACGTAACTATATTAGGTCAAATGAGGTTTCACGCCGCTGATAACTACGCCGTAAATATTTCATCAACTACGGCGTAACGAAGTTTATTGAAGACTACGGCGTAACCACTAATAAGGTTACGCCGTAACTAGCAGATCTAGTGCAAAAAAAGAAGGAATTGAAGGTTATGGCGTAACTCTTGTTATAGTTACGCCGTAACCCAGATCTGGCCTATAAATACCCCATGAATTCCAGCATTTCTAATCATCCCATTCCACACACAACAACCAGAGAACGTGGGAAAAAGCTCAAGGCAGGTCTAGAGGAGCATACGGAGCTGTCTCCAAAGGAGAAATCACTCCCCTACGATAAGTATTAGCAATTTACATTTTCTTTACTTTCAATTCATGTATTTCGTACCTTTGAATATTGAATTGGTTTGTATGATTAGTATGGGCGGCTAAGCACCTCTTGGTGCTGGCCTAGTTATGATTCCTTAATTGTTTTGTTTGCGTTTACATTACTTCCGTACAATTATTTCTAAGCGTATGCATGCATAGTTTATTGGTAGCTACCCTTGGTTCGGTAGTTTTGAATGGCGGTAGAGGCCAATTTCCTAGGAGATATGAACAACTGACCCTAGGTGAGCGGACTGAGACGGGAAGGGTAAGATATGACCAACTGACGACCCTTTCTTCTTGTGCGATTTGACCAACTGATCACTTACCGTTTGGATGAACTTAAGAATTAGGGGGTGAGTGTTTAAGTTGCTAACGCCCGGGCACTCACTATTATAAATCTAGCATGTAGCGGTACTTAATGACTTGGCTTAGAGGACCAGGAACAACAGGACTCATGAGGGGACACCTGACTTCTCCTGTGGTGGCATCTTTGCTGATAGGTTAGGGCGAATTGACCAAATGTTTTCCTCTCGACTTTGATCCCACCTGAAGTAATTGGAAGTAAGTAGGCGTAGACATAACTAGCTAGGAGGATTAACTAGGTTAGCACCACTTTCCTCTATTGATTTTCCCTTTACCTTTTATCTACCTTTATTTGCTTTATTCTGCTTTAGTAGTTTAATTAATTAATTCCTTATCGAAACCATTATTAATCTGTGACACCTAGACTTAGTAATAATCCAACACTCATAGCTCTTGGGACGACCTCGGCTTTACCGAATACTACACTACACGCGACCGGGTACACTGTTCGTTAGTGCACTAGGGTAGACCATAGGTATAACGAGACTATAAATATTAAAACCTGGTCAGTAAAGCCTGCATCAATAACTAATCCTTAACTCACAGTTAGGGTTTTCAAACGCATGCAACTCCAATTCTTGAATCCAAAACCATAGTACGCAACAATATCATTAACCCACTATCTCATTCATTCATTCGGACATATGTGGAAGCAGTAGAAGCAATTGGACGCAACAACCGTTCTCCTTTATTCGTATAATATTTCATAGTGACCAATCAAAGCAATTATCCATCAAGCAAAGTCAAAGTAGTCATGCTCCACAAACATACGAGATATCTTCAAAAAATAAACTGAATGCATGCACTGACCATGTTTACTTGTTTAATAAATATAATGATAATCTAAAATCTCATGCAATAGTTTCGACCAATCATGAACGAAAATACCATGTGCAAGATTACAAACCAAGCATGAATATAAAGGTTGATTCCAAAAATACGATTACCTCATAAATCCTAAAAATTTGACCTTTAAAATATTCTTCTGCAGCGAACTTCGTCACTAAATATCTTTTGAATGAGAGCTCAGATCGACAATCCCTCCGGTGAAAAGTTAGATGGATATATAGAGAACGTCCACCAAAAATTTCGTCACAATCCAACTGTTAACAAAAACGTTATGATCGTTAGAAAACAGTGCTGCAGAAAAGTTGCGGATTTTGACAGCTTCGAGTTTTTCTTCTTTCTTCGCCAAGAAAACCTTGTGAATCCCTAGGTAACGAGCTCTGATACCAATTATGGAGTTTGATAGACTCCTTGAGATCGTTTAGAGCATCTAGGGTTTGGCAATAACAATGATAATAATAAGATGCACAGCGGAATAAATCAAAACATCATTATTATTGACACAATATTTCTTTCACAATCACCTCCAATTATATTAATAACGTGTTATCTAAACTATAACAAGGATCAAAGACACCTTCGATTTTGGGGGTTAACTAAACTACTTACCTAGGCGTTTACAAGACTATACGCCTAGGACACACACACACACACCTTTAATGACTACATTATGGAAGACTTCATTATTAAAACCTACATCCCATGTCCTCTTTATATACTAGAGGATTAGAGTTTACAAATCTCTACGGAGGACTAAATAATAAATCTTCTTTTGCAAGCAAGTCCTTCCATCTTTTTGTAGATTTCTTCTTTGTCACTTTAAGTCCTTGATGTTTCATTCTTTATTGTTTGTATCATCGAATCAATAAACCCAACATTTATGTCTACCCCTCTTTCTCAAACCGTTGACTATCAGCGCTTCGGCTCTCCTTACTGACGCTGATTGTGGCCTCCTCCTTACTTACATGACCAACTAACTTAATCTTCATTCTCTCATTTTCGAGATTATAGTTTCGACTTCAAGTTATGCTCTGAAAATCCGTCCGGAATCATGTCAAACATGGTTTTACCACAAATCTAACTTAGCATTCTCAGTTCTGCCAAAGATCATCAATTTTGTTTTATAACGGACAAAGATTTTTACAAGAGTAGAGATTGTGCTATAAATCACACTATCAGGCCTATCGATGGTGATCGAAGAATTATGGGGTAAGTGTTGTATGTCAAGTTGCTTGGTAACCTGAAAATAAGAAATACCAAAATACTACGTTAAGGCCAATGCTAATGGTAAGGTTGCCTCCCAACCAACCGAGTACATGACCGTATTATTCCCATTAGCTCAACCGAACAATTACCGGTCACCTCCCAACCTTTTCAAAGTTATGGTTGGCCTGCCAACCGCAAGTTTCAATTGGTTTGTGTGTGTGGTTTTCTTTTTATTTGTTTTTTTGAGGTAAGTTTTTGGTTGTGATTGCGGTCGACTTATTAGCAAATTGTGGTTGGGTGTAGTTTTGGAGAGAGAAAACTGATGTGGCGCTGATGTGGCGGGGAGTAACCACAATATTTATAGTTACCATTAGCATTGGCCTAAGTGAAGTGCAAAGGTTGGACCTTGCGACTCACCTCCGGTGTGAGAGTAAGTGTGTGATTATGGTTGTATGAGTCCTAAAGTATGAAATGATAGTGAAGAGGACTTAGCCAGACCCGAAACATTGTCATACTATTTATAGTGGAAGAAAATAGGATATGGCAAAAATCTGCACTTAAACCGGAGATCAAGGGGGTATCTCATGGATTTCGATAACCACTGGGTTTAATGTCCCACGTCTACTATCTTCGCGGGGAAGCTTTGATTGGGCAGTGAATGTGTGTTGACTTGGTCATGAACTATGGTAGTATCTTTAAAGGGTACACTGCGGAGGGTGTTAACCTTCGATCGATGAATTCCTATAGTGGTAATCATTGTTTGTAAATGACTTTACGTCAAAAGAGATTTTGGGAGGTCTGTAAAGTCGTTCAAAGTGCAGTATCCAAATTAGGTTCGAAGAGGAGATCTTCAAATAGCTCGGAGAGAACGTCATCAAGTAGTTAATCCATTAAACCGAGAGGAATATTATCAACATCGCACGATTAAATCTAACGAATCGTTTGGACAAAGACATAAAGGTTGTCGTTATTTAGTTTTATAAAACAGTTAAACTATACTTATCAAATGTGTATCTGACAACTCATGTACTAATGTGATTGTTTAAGACAATGACCCTTGAGTGTGTTTGTCATGAAAAACATGCTAATCATATATAACGTTAACTAATTCATATATAAAAAAGTATTTTCTGAACTATAAGGACGTTCACTAGCTTGTCTACTTCTTATAAAGTTTATTATCATATGATATGTACTATCATGAACTGAACTTGGTCACTTAAGATGTTGTCTTCAGTTGTTTTAAGCTAGGTACAACGTTTCACATCTTAGTGTGCCCATAAAAATGGTCTTTGCGTTATTTTAGTCATAATGTTGATAATTTTACTTCTCACATATTGATTGTAGTTAAGTTCACTTTAATTCTGATACTAGTTTTGTTAAAGTTTTGGACTTAATTATAAATTTTAGGGCAAATAACCTATTTAAGCATCATACTTGTCACAAATGTTAGTATGACGTATCGAATAAAAAAAATAACCCCTTTGACCAATCATCTTGTCCACCAATGATTGTTTGATACATGGACAACTTGTGATAGCCGGTTTTGTCCATGTCACGTTTTCTTGTCCCCGTCACACTTCCAACTCACTTCCTCCTTTCCAACTCAAACATAAGGCACGTTTTTTTCATTTTCACTCTCTCTCTTCCATTTCATCACTTTCACTTTCCCCAATTCTCTCCCAACATAAACCCTAATTTTAACCTTATGCAATCTACGCAAAATTGACAACCGATTCCCCAATCCATCACGTTTACAAACAATTTGTCAAGTAAATGACCTCGTCTTCCACTTCTACTCGTTATAGTCGAAGGAAATATACGAAAGAAGAAATTGCACGTTTGGCTCATTGTAAATGTATGCACCCAATCTATGAACAGGTCTCTTGGACGCCTGAGAATCCTGGTCGAAGATTCAAATCCTGTCCAACACGTGTAAGTGCTACACATTAATGTTACTTGATTCGTGTTTTAGGTTTATGCTAATCATTATTGTTTAATGTGTTTGTAAAGAATAAGGAATCAAAATGTGAGGTCTATGGTTTCCTTGATGATGAGTTACCGTCACAGTATTACAAAGACCTCATGTTTAGGCTGCATAAGGACAACCAGGTTTTGGAGTGCAACCTTGAGAGCTTAAGTCATCCACAACTTAGTGACCATGTTGCTGAAAAGAATCACAATGATGCTTTACCTGTCGAACTCATTTACAAAGAATTGAATGAGCTTAAGATGAAGGGGAAATTGTATGACATGTTCTTGGGAGGTTGCGGATGCTTCATGGTCATGCTTTTCTTTTTCATTGTGGTTGGCTGTATCTGTAAGACAGTAGATGCAAACTATTGTCTCTTGTTATGTACTAATGTATGTAGGTTAATGTATTTGCTGTCTCGAGTAATTGAACAAATGTTGGTTGTTTGTATGATGAATGGTGATGAATGGTATGTTATTTTAGGTAAATCATGGAATCTGTGTTGTTGTATATGTTGTTGTATATTACCTGTTTGTATGAAGAATGGTGTTGTTTTGTCCATATGATTTATGGTTACAAGTTTATGCACAATGTCTGTAGTATTGCATTCAAATTTTAGCTTTTTAAGCAACAAACTACTTAGCTACACAAGATTCCAATTCATATAATACAACTTATAACATACCATAAACATACACCAAAGGTGTTCTTTCATAACATCAAGTTTGTGCTTCAGCACCATCAACTGTTACATCCAGAACACAGGCATATAATGTTTCAGTTGCAGAGCCCTTCAATACACAAAATAGGGCTACGTAGTGGCATAAACAGCAGCACTACATCTACTATCTTACACATCCCAAATAGTGGCAATAATTGCTGCACTATTACAGTTTAAGTTAGACACTAAACCTGGCCCTTCCATGAACAAAATAGGGCAATCTAATTATACATACAACTAACAGTTGGGTGTTTTTAAGGGTCTAGTCCAGGACAATTTCATTGTCCACACTGGAACCAGGCCCTTTAGGTGGTGCAGCTAGCTTCTTGCTAAGGATTCTTTGGCTAGGCAACCTTGGTGGTGGCAATTTTGGTCCACTTTTTTCTTTAGTATGTTCAACTGGTGGAGCTTCAGCTGACATGGTTTTCCTTCCAAGTAATTGCTTTGTTGCGCCTCTGCCTCCTCTACCGACACTAGCACCACCTCTTGCTCCTCCTAGAATTCTTCGGACTTCAACTATCTCCGATGCTGCAGCTTTACGTGCTCTTGTTACAACGTTACTTGCTAAATTGACTGACCCACCCACTTGAGATTCTTGAGTTTCTATCATTATTTCAATACAGAATAAAAGTACATTAGTGTTATGTGTTACAGCTAATAAACATAACGCTTCACAAAATTTGGTCTACTCACTAGTACCTGCTATGTTTGGCTCGTTACTAGCTCTGGCGGTTCTCCCCGGGATAACTGAATGCATACGTTGTTCATCCTCAATGGTATCAGAAGTAGCACCATCCGTTGCCAACCACGTTCCCATCCTGGCAACCCTTTGAGCTGGAATAAGTGTACCACTTTTGGTCCTACCTCATCTCATTTTCAAATGACCCCTATCGACATTAGCACCACCCCTCTTCTTCTTTTGTTTTCCCAAGTAAAATGGTCTACCGTCACCTAACACACCCCTTATGTTTGTAGCCCCCATTTCAAATTCATTTATGTCATTGTTAACAAATCTAGGTATGTCATGGTCATCTACCAACTGTGTTTCTGTGTTGTGTTTCTTGAATGGTCTACCAGGTTTGCCTTTTTCCTTACAAACAGGGGGTTTCGGCTGGTTTACACACCCTTTCCTATTATGCCCTGTTTCACCGCACTTTTGGCAAGTCATAATGATACCGGCTCTACTTATCTTAGTTGTTGATTTCTTTTCATGGGATGCCCTGACCCTTTTTCGCTTAGGTCTACCAGGCATTGTCTTAGGAATTGGTCCTAAAATCCTAGAAAGGTGGCTAACATCTGGCCAAAAGTCAATTCCGTCAACTGGTTTCATATATTGACCATACGTTAGTAAATACCTATCCTTCCTAAAACACTCCGGGACATAATCCTCAACCTTCTTATTCAACTTAAAAAGACAAGCTATTGCGTGGCAACAAGGCAAACCTGAAATTTGCCACATTCGGCAAGAGCACGTCCGGTTTGGCTCATCTACCTTGAAAGCGTCGTATCCTTTCCTTACTTCAAACTTGTTTCCCCCACATGAGACAACATGCCAAAACATGTTAATAGGAAAATACACCAGACATTATTTACGTATATTATCTTAATGCACAACAGTAAAAGTAACTGACAAGAACACATTATGTTTAAAATTTAAAGGTTACCTTTGGTGATCCTTTGAATGCTCCAAGATGTTCTGAATATTTGGGCATATATCGCCTTTCCACTTATCCATAAGGACCCTCATTGTGTGCATCCTCTCCATTACAAGAACCCGCATTGATTCGAGCATTGTGATTATTGGTTTGTGCCTTAGACTTACCAACACCGCATTAAAGCACTCGCTAAACCCGTTCTCAATAGCTTCACAACACACTCCTTCCCTGAAGAAAGCCCTTGACCAACTCTTTGGATCTTTCTTTATTAAAAAGTCGTGTGCCCTTGGATTAGCCCTATTGATCTTCTCCATAACTTTGTTATGTAACGGGGGATATGACGCTTTTGCAGCAGCCTAAAACAATTGCCTAAACTCCACACCAGGGAATTGTTTCCTAAAACCTTCATAAATGTGACGAGCACATTGACGATGCTCTGCCAAGGGCATAATCTCTTTCACTGCCTTTATCAATCCCTGGTCCAAATACAAGAACATAAATTATAATTATGCATATTCCAATTGAAAACATTATAAGCTATTAAGCAAAGACAGTAATGAAACGTACCTTATGTTGGTCTGACATTAAAGTCAATCCTTGACCACTTTGAATTTCCAAATCGTCACCCAATAACTGTAAAAACCAACTCCAGTTGTCTTTGTTCTCAACAGTGACCACAGCCCAAGCCACTGGGAAAATGTGGTTATTACCGTCTCTCCCGACCGCAGTTAGTATCTCCCCAGTGTTTGGTTTTTTTAAAAAACAACCATCCAAAGCTAAAATTCTACGACACCCAATTTTCCAACCTTCTTTCAATCCATTAAAATAAACATAAAATCTGTCAAAATATGTCTTCTCATCCGGATTTACCGTGACACCTACCTTAACTGTGGTTCCCTCATTTGAGTCAACTAACGCCTTAGCATATGACCTTAACAAACCATAATGATCCTGGATGGTAGCATCTCTTTCGTTCAGGGTATAAGACCTAGCATTACGACATTGGGTCCGGCTAACATTGCATTTGTATTTTCTTAAGACTAGTTCCTGTATGTTGCTAATGGTAATATCCGGATTCATCCTAATCTTATCTCCAAATTGCTTACCAATCCATTTATAGTTAACTAGTCTACCATAGTGGAAACTACGTACGCAAGTATGGTTATCGTTCAAAGAAATAATCTGAAAAGTAGCTTCTCCCCTTAGCATTTTGCCGTAACATCTCCATGGGCAATCACAGTTTCCAGCAGTCTCTGAAGGATACTTGTTGTATGATGTCTGCTTTCCAAGGCTAGGATCCTTCAGTGTCTCTTTTCGTTGTCCACATTTTGCTATTACCTTTGATCTTGTGCTCCTTTCATACCATAATGAGAAACCATTCGCCACTGCATAGTATGTAAGACACTCTTTGAAACTGTCAACGTCTGGAAACTTTTGTCCAAGCTAATGATAACAAAAAGTAGACAGACCAGTTACTTATTATATTGAGTAAACTGTTTACATACAATGAGTCAAAATAAATGTAAGTGTTTAGTATTGAAAAACTTACCGTTGGTTTTTTCAATCGCCAATGAGTTTCAGCATCATAGATTGGGTAAATGTCTTCTTTTTGTGACTTTTGAACAACAACAAATGGATCTGTTATACCCTCTCCTTTTCCCTTGATATGTTTAAACAAAGCTTGCATATATCTCTCATGCTCTCTAACTAATGGACCCAATCCAGTTGGCCCGTCTGAAAGAACGTCATCGTTTGTATCGTCAGGATCATCATCATTTGCATCTTGTTCCTCCGCTTCATCCGACAAAGGTTGATCATCATTAAGAAGCATCTTTCTCAATTGGATGACCTCGTCTTCTCCATTGCTTAGATAGTCATATGATTTTTCGGATTGTAGTGCAGAATCATAAGACTCGTATCCGGAAGAATCTTGAGGAATACTATGTTTCTTCTTTAAAGCTTCACCGCCTGAATCAGAATTATATTCATCTTCATAGTCATCGTCACTGCCTGTATGAGACTGTGATGATGCAGGTGCATTTGGGTTGTCTCTAATGACAACGCCTGTTGGTCTACGCACATTAGAGGTGGTCTTCCTTGCTATCTTCTTTTTCCTTGTCATGACAGACTTCCCTTTGTCTAACTTTCTTTGCCTAGCAAGCACCGCATCGGATAAATTCCCATCTGAGGCATCATTAGAATGCAATTCATCAACATCGTCGACCCTTTTATCAATATCGACTTCTTTCTCACTTGCATTAAAATCAGTTTCCATCTGCGTATCTTTATCAGGTTCAGCAAGAGTATCAACCAAATCAATCCTGAAACAAGTGTAAGAAGAAGAATATAAAAAAATAACCCCTTGATATATACTATGGTGTTAAAGCATAATATGCAAAACAGTTATAACAAATACCTATCAGTCACCATAGCGTTAACAACATCTTGGTTCTCCTTAACCTTAGCAGATTCATCCACAACGTTGTCCACTACATTATCAAACACTACATTATACTCCCTAAAGACCTCATCTTCCGTAAGCATAGGGTAATCATAAGTGAAATCGTCGTCTGCATTCCAAACTCTAGTAAAGGTCACCTTACCCTCAAAGTCCTTTCTTAGTGGTCTATCTTTTAATGGAGGAGACCTTAAATAAGGCGACTGTGATTCTTCCTCAGCCCATGCTATCAACTCCTCACAAGACATGTTACCAGCATCTTTTTTCAACTTGGTATGTTTCTTTTTCCGGGATGTAACTTCTGAGTCAGAACTATCTAAACGTAAGTTCCCGTGGTAGTATGGTGCTAAATTCTGGGGGGAATGAGCAACAAACAAGTCCACTTTCTGAAATAGTTTCGCTTGATCATACAAATACATTACATCTACATCCCGTTCAATTATCTTTAAACCACCATTGTCTATGTCTAATGTAGGAATGCACATGTACAAAGCCCATATATTATTCTTAACTTTGGCAACTAATATATCTAAAAGAGGGCTACATATAAGCCTATCTGTTGAAGATGCCTCCATTATTATCTCCCTACCAAAGTCATACCTTAAAGGGTCAAACATAAAAATACACCATTGTAGTGTATTTTGAAGACCACATCTAGTGGTACTTCCATATGACCTGAATTAATGGAGATAATACAAAAAATATCAAAACCCTAATTCAAAAAAACCCCAAACACTGACAGTAAATTATAATGTAAAATAACACAATTGGGGTAATAAAACATTCAAAATAAATATGGAACGTACCTTTTATCTTGCCAATTTCAGGAAAGCGACAATCAACTGCTATTATTAAACACTTAGGGTTTCACAGTTGTGGGGATAAGGAAATTGATGTGTGAGTGGATAAGGGTGCCCATTTGTGGTTATAAAGATGAAAGTTGTACTTGTTTATATTAAACCTCGTACTGAAACCCTACCAAGAAAGGAAGTGTGGGGGACCAGCAATGGAAGTGTGGGGGAAGGTACGAGGTTTCCATGGTGGATATCCGATTAGGCAAAAAAGTGTGGGAAAAACTGGGAACCGGGTAAACAAGTCTAAAAATGTATTGTTAAAGACAACATTTACAAGTTCAGGGGGCAAAGGGGTTATTTTTTTTATTCGATACGTCGTACTAACATTTGTGACAAGTATGATGCTTAAATAGGTTATTTGCCCTAAATTTTATTGACCAATGAAAATATAGCATACTTTTTTTTAAGGCAAATGGCACAAAAAGGCATCAAAGTTAGGGTTCATTTCCAATTAAGGTATTCTACTTTTTTTCTTGCATAAAAAGGTTGCCAACAAATTTTTTTAGCGGATTTTGGTTTTTTCATTAACTCCGTTAAGTACTAACCTAAATACAGTTAAGTGTATAGATTGAAACTTTTGTAAAATTTGAAGGGCCTAATTTGATTTTTTTTCCTTTTTATAACTGTTATCCATCCCTCCCCAAAATTATAACCCCCAAATCCAAATTAGGTCAAAGATGTTTGTCCCCAAAAATTAAATTAGGGTAAACCGTGTCTCTCCAAAAACCAAATTAGGACAAAGTAATTTGTTTCCAAATATCAAAGCATGACAAACTCATCTAATTCATCAAACTCGTCAAATTGGGTATATTGGAATCAGAGAAATGCAGGTTGGAAAATAGACAATTTAATCAATCGTGTTTGTGTGTTGTGCGAATGTGGTGATGTTAGTGGTAAGTGGACTTCTTGGACTGAACAGAATCCAGGCAGGAGGTTTTTGGGATGTCCTAACTATAAGGCAAGAAAGAAGTGTAATTTCTTTCACTGGTGGGATCTAGATTTTCTAACTGAGCATTACAAAGGTAGATTGGCAGATGTGGAAAAACAAATGAAGAAGGAAGCTGTGGAATTTGAGCTGAAAAAAAAGCGATTGGAAGAAGAAGAAGCAGTGTTGAAGTCTATAGGTTACATGCAATCTAGAGTTATCTTTGTACTGTTAGGAATGCTTTTCTTGATGATTATGAAAGCTTTTTAGTTTGATCAATGTATGTATTGAAAAGCTTAACTTTTGAATGTATTAAAAAGCTTTTTACTTTGATTAATGAATTTATTGAAAAAGTCGGTGATACAAATGCCATTGTTGAAAAGCTTGATGAATATACTGAAAAGTCAGTGATCATTGATCAATGTATGTATTGAAAGGTCAGTGATTAATGAACGTATTGTAAAGTCAGTGATCAGGGGAGGTATTGAAATGCTTTTTAGTTTGATTAATGCCAAGCTAAGAACTTTGCAGTCATTGTTGATAAAAGGCATTGATAAAAGACAGTGATAAGAATGGCAAGCTAAGAACTTTGCAGTCATGATACAAAAGACATTGATACAAATGCCAAGCTAATGACATTGTTGATAAAAGGGTAGTCATGATAAAAAAAACATACTGTCACATGACTCTACACCTTTACACTATTTTTTTCTCATCTAGCACTGTTATGGTTTGACTGCCACACGACTCTACACCTTATATAAAGGCATAAGGAACACCTCATTTTCTTCTCACACCTTTAAGAAAACCTTCAACTGAAAAAATGAGCAAAAACAAGAAACCAGGTCTTGTATTTAACTGCATAATTTGCTTTCTCATATCTTTTTAACTCAGAATTATTATTATTTATTCTTTTTTTTGTGCATAAATCATTTGCATTTCTAGTGATTCTTCTGATTGGGAATCTTCTGATGCATCATACCCACTACCATGGTCTAAGTATTTACCCCAAGATATTGATTCTTCTGATACAAGCTCAAAGAAGGTTGCTGCAAGCATGAATCCAACCCCCAAAGCGGATGCAAAACAAGCTTTTGCTGATAGGGTTAAGGTGCTAGGCTTGCCAAACAAGGAAACTTGTGCTCATTTGGAATCAAGCCATTTGGTCTAAAAAAAACCCACAGATGCAAGTACCAGTCAAAAATGTAAGGGCAAAAAAAACATGGTTTAGTATGTATGGTTTAGTATCATGATTTAGTATGTATGGCTTAAATGCCATTAAATAAATCTATTGTATCATGGTTTAATATTGTAACCAGTTACAATATTATGAATGCAATGGTATCATGCTTATGTTTTAAGTAAAAAAAAGGAACTGATATGGACCATAAGAGACTGATATTAATTTCTTACAAGTTGTTACACAAGAGACTGATATTACAAGTTGGACAATAAGAGACTGATAAGTTCTTAAAAGTTCTTAAGTACTTACAAAAGAGACTGCTATTACAAGTTCTTATGGACCATAAGAGACTGATATTAAGTTCTTACAAAAGAGACTGATATTACAAACAATAGAATACTTAGTCTACTTCAAATGCTTCATCTGGTGTGAGACCTTGACCTTCATAGTCCTGGTTTATTTTCCTATTATAATTCTTCATTGATAATCTTTGAGAAGCCCTTCTAGGGGGCTGATATCCTGCATTATATTGACCTTTCCAAAATTCATCATACCTCCTCTTTAGCCTTGCTGTTTCATCCTCATTGGCATCCACATTTGCAGCTGCATCTACATCAACATTTGCAGCTGCATCAACAACATTTGCATCCTCATTGCCATCCACATTTACAGCTACATCCATATCAACTTTGGCATCCATATTGGCATATACTTTTTCAGCTGTATCAACAACATCAACATTGACATCCATATCTTCTATATTTGCTTGATCAAGTTGTACATCAACCAAAGTATCATCATCAAAAGCAGGTACATCATTAGATTGGTTATTTGCCCTTGTATCAATTGCTTCCTCAAGTTGTACATCAACCAAATCATCATCATCAAAGAGTCTGTATTGGGCATTATGTATAATGGTTGTCTTAGTTAGAATATAACAAAAAAATAAACAAGTAAACGAAACCTACCCTGTTTGATACACTATTACTTCTCCTTCATCTTCCCCTGCTTGATCCACTACCACTTCCTCTGCCCCTCCCACTATTTGATCCACTAGAACTTTCCCTTCCACTGCTACCACCTGCACTTGTTCCTCCCATCCATATACCACCTCTAGCAGTCACAAATTTATTCTTTCTACTACAACTTGGGATTCTAGCATTGACTAGGTCTTGAACCATAGGTCTGACCCTCTTTTTTGGTGTATTACCTTGTTGATTAGGAGTTTGTGTTGATGGTTCATCTGTTTCCTTAGGTTTAGTACACCCCTTTTTGTTATGACCAAGTTCACCACAGTTTTGACATATCATTGTTCTTGGAGGCCTTGCTACATGTTTATTTTTTTTCAATTCTGACCTATCTTTTGTCCTATTCAATGTGCGCCTACCTGGCATATTTCTTTCTAATGGAGGTTTCATTGGCACATGTTTCCTTGTTTCCCACATATCTATACCACCAACTGGCAAAATATTGAACTCATAGATACTTTTGTATGTGCTTACCTTGAATGAGTTGCTCACATAATCTTCTAGCTGCTTGGTAATGAAGTAAATGGCTGTGATTGCATGAGGGCATGGTATGCCAGTTATCTGCCATTGCCTACAACTGCATTCCCTCTTTTGTAAGTCCACACCAAAGGCTTCAGAATTCCATTGCCTTACTTTAAACTGATGCCATCTACTTGGATTCAAACTCCACTTCCTGTTAGTATACTACAAGTTAGCATACTACAAGTTAGCATACTACTGCTAGTGTTATTTGATCAACATAAGTATATACCTTTGAATACTCTAAGTATCATACTACTGCTAATGTTATTTGATTCAAACTATTTCTAGTGTTATTTGATTCAAACTACTGCTACTGCTAGTGGTATATACCTTTGAATACTACTGCTACTGCTAGTGGTATATACCTTTAAGTACTACTACTGCTACTGCTAGTGGTATATACATTTGAATACTCTAAGTATCATACTACTGCTAGTATATACCTTTGAATACAAGTTAGCATACTACAACTAGTGTTATTAGATTCAAAATCCACTTAGATTCAAATACTCTAAGTATCATACTACTGCTAGTGTTATTTGATCAACATAAGTATATACATTTGAATCTTCTTATGCAACTGATACGCTTACACAACGCGTTCGGGGTCAAAGGAACTTCCTTTTCGTCGAGCAAGTTTTTCAACACCCTAGGCAGTGAATCTAATCGTTGTAGTGTAGTATTAGGGTAAGCCACGGGTATTGATATCGTTATCTAGGGGAATAGGAATGCTAGTGAGAAGTTACTACGCTAAGGTTGAGGTTGAGGAAGATTATTTTTTTACTTTTTTATATTTTTTAGGAAATGGAAAGGTACGAATCTCGGGGTTTGGATTTGGGGGTTGGTATTTCTATCGATTACTCTACTTATCTAATTATCCAATTAACTAAGCTAGGGGTAGTCTATGTCTGTTGTTGTGTGCTCGTATGATGATTAAGAATGTATTTATCTAGGTTTTATTACTCCCTAGTTATCTCCTATTGATGGTTGAATTGTCACGTCCTTATTCTTAACGCGTTGTGTTTCTAAGGTCGTAGGGTATGCGTTTATCCCTAACTTTTTGAAGCTACCAAAGGTTAATGACTACGGAATCTCTATGATTCATAAACTTAACACTAAGGTATTCTTTGTATGTTTAGCTTACAATTCCACTAGTAACTATATGCTATGGCTCAACAAAGATTAATCAAGCATTAATGGCACAATGAATGACCTATCGCAATACTAGGTCAATCACAATTAAGATAAGAGAGAACCAATCAATATTCAATAACTAGGTTTCATATTACCTAAGCAAACACACAAATAAATTAGCCGGACATGGAGATCATGCAAGCATACACACAATCAATTGAAGACATAATTGAATTAATGAAGTAAAACACTTATCTTGATGTAAGATAGGGTATGGAACCCTAAAATACTGTACAAGACAGCCTTGGTTCGGTTTAAGGTTTTACTCCACAAAACTACACACTGAAAACTGAAAAATTCGGATTCTATATATAGTGTTACAGTCGGGTCGACATCATTAAGATTTCGTCTTGGCCACGTTAGCATTGTGATGGCGTCACCTTATGCCTGTGACGCCGTCTCCTTCAATCTCTGACGCCGTCTGGATCAAATCTAGGCCGTCTAAGCTGCGACGCCCTACTCTTTTAAAACCTGATGCCGTCACTTGTAAATAAGCAATTTGGCTACTGAGTCGTCACAAAACTTGTTCTGACTTCGTCACAAGTAGAAACTGACGCCGTCCCCTTCAGTTCCAGCAACCTGAGTGTCTCGATTCTTGACTTTCGCCATTTTCTTCGTATATTCGCGCCTTTTCATCCGAATAAGTGCCATTCCAGCAATTTGCCTTCAAGAGACCTAAAAAGTGAAAAGGAACGAAATTAAGTAGTAACGGATACAAAAGTGATCAATTAAGGGCTTAAATGACCCCTCAAAAAGGTACCTTTTAAATCCTTATCAAATATCCCTACACTTGGTATTTGCTTGTCCTCAAGCAAATGTGCTTTTAGCCAATTGAATTATAAATTAGGGTCATGAAGCATTAGTTTAGAACGATCCACAACACATATAAGCCCCGCAAAAGTCATAACAAGCACGGAAATTACATACTAGCACCTCACATGGGGTGTTTGGATACTCACATCTCTCAGGTGTATATGAAATATAACAAGTTGGAAATGGAATATAAACACTCATTAACCGGTCCTAGTACATAGATTACGATAGGCTTGAGACTAGATCAAACCTCCACCGCTTTGGCGTAAGCACCTAGGAAAGACTATCTAAGAGGTCTTTTAAAGGGTTGTAATGTTAGGCTTACGGTAGGGAAACAAAGGGTTTGGTGGGATAGGCGATTTAGTGGTGGCAAGTAAAAAATCTTTATGTTACAAGCATGCGAAGAATGGCGTTGCTAAGCCAAGACTCGACACTCTAAACTCTAGATAACTGAAACAAACAAACTTAATTTTAAAGATAGATGTAGGATGGTAGCCCGTTTTTTTTTTTTTTTTTTTTTTTTTTTTTTTTTTTTTTTTTCAACAATTTTTTTTCATACACTTTTACTCTACCATCCTGTACGATAACTTCAAAATAATAGGGATTTATAGGCACATTCCTACACTTGAGTTTTTATTACTCTAACACTAATTTGACCCGAATTGAAAAGATCAAAACACTTGGAGTACATTATTATGCAAATAAAGGGAATTTGAATTTAACGTTCCCTTCCTGTCATTTCATAAAATTTAACTTTTCCCATGAGTCCCAATCGTCCCAAAACTGTGTACAAAGGATATGACTCGACTTAGCAACTTATGCAAGCAACTAGATAATTGAAATAAGGGTTTAGTGTGATAACAATAATGCACTAAAAGTGAGTGCATACAAGGTAGGCTAAGGCGATTTGGGTGTACATTTGGGGGTGGATTGTAAACAATGCTCTTCATTGATATTCCGAAAAACCAAAACATCACGAGAACCGCGAAAAGGATAGGCTCTGAGGGGTTAACTAGGGGTATCGTGTACTAAAGATGAGTACAACGCAAGGGTGTGGGGGAATTACTCAACCGATGTGGAAGAAGTAATTATATTACGGGTATCAAACAAGGGTTATCTTAATGCCTCTTATCATTTAGTTATTCCTAACTACACAAGTGTAGTCTTACTAGCGATCTCGGAATGCGTCACAAAACAAGTTCTAGAATCTATTATACTACCAGTTCATACTCGAAGCATTAAAGATGAATGCTTTAATTCCTACTAATCTAAGGGCGATCCTCACATTTTGGGTGGAATTTAAGTGGTGAAGGGTTTTTGTGTGTCACACCCCCAATTTACCTGTTTTGCAGCGGAATGGAATTCCTGGGGATAGACTGTCATAGCACCACAATCACAGTTATATTGAACGACCTAAAGTGTCGTTTAAAAACACATCGTTTGATATTTACTAAAAGCGTTCAGAGTTACAACATAGGTCCCAAAAGTTTATAAAGTTTGCGGAAATACAAATATATTACAAGTCCAAACGATGTTTTTGAAAGAAAGTGCCATAATGTACAATGATATAAGTCGACGCCGCGACTCAAAAGGTGGTTCCTTAACCATGCCATGATGATAATGCCTTAGTTACCTGAAAATACATTGCTAAAACGGTCAACAATAATGTTGGTGAGAAATCATAGGTTTATGTAAATGTTTTATACGACTACGCAAGTATAGACCAGGTATGACAATCATGTCACAGAAAAATGTTACAATTGCTATAAGTCCATGACACCGAAACTAGACTGTTCATAATGTATGCCCCAACAGAGTGTTTGCCAGACAACTCAATAATGTTATTAAATGAAATGCATCCGTATGACTAGTTGGGATTCACCAACCCGGATGGAGGCGTCACCCTCGATAGATCTATCCACTCACCCTCGCTTCTATGATTAACGGTTCATGTTCAGGAAATGGGGACTTTCAATTGGCATGCGGTAACTTAAGCAATGTAAATGAATTTAACATACTTGGTATCGTAATAAAAATGTTGTGCAATGTATTCTCCCCCGTAGGTTTGAAAATAATTAAACATGTACGACGGGGCTATGAAAACTCACTTGATAAACTGGTATGATGACAAGAGTGAGTACACTGAGGTATAGCGTGATACTTTAATCTGGACCTATTACGAATGATATGATATGTAATGAGTTATGATGTAATGTTATGCATGCATTTCGTATGTTATTTATACCATTTGTGAGTTTTGAAAATAATACTTATCGTCGAAAAATACTCTTTTGACGTCTTGACCATTCCTGAATTACTTTGCAAGTATTTACGTCAAAATGTCATCCTACAATAGTTTATTAATGATTTATTATGAAATTTTAACTTTTCGTCGTAAAATAATGTCGTCGGAAATTTCATGAAAGTGACAAAAATGGCTTTGAAAAGCTAGTCGTAAAATGGTGTACGTCGAACGTTAGGAAACGAACTCGACGGTTTTGGAAAGCTTGTATCAAAATCTAGAAGTTTTAGTACAGGAGTTTTCGTCATAGAGGTCTCGAACATAAAGATAATAGAGATTAAATATGGTGATTTTGTCCAAATGTTGTGTAAAAAGTGAGTTTCGGCAAAGTTTAAGCAACCGTAAATAATTTATTACAACTCCGCTATTCAAACGGTTAGTCATTTTAAAAAGTATGCTTGGTGATCTCGATTTTATTAGAAGACATTTTGTTACAAAAAGTTCTACATCATCGTTAAAAATAGCCTTCAACATGGTCGTTTTGTTTACCGTAACACTTGTCTCGTAAAAATAATATAGTTTTTCTAAAAAAATAAAGTTACGGCAAGTTTATGAAAACGTTTATATTTTAGTCGTCATAAAGCCGTTTTCTACGTATTATACGTCCTTAGCTTCGTATCAAAGTATACTAATATATTTTTGATGAGTCGAAATAATTTATAAAGCTTAAGACTCGTTTTTGACTCGTACAAACCAAAAATAACTTGCTGAAATTTTCAGAAATATATATTTCGTCGTCAAACTTGAAAAATTCATAACTTCTTCGTTATAACTCCGTTTTAATCCGTTCAAGCGGCCACGGATTCGTTTTAAAGTATATTTTCTAAATATCTAGGCCGAAAATTTGTGCCTACTGTCGGATTTTCCAGAAATACAAAATAAGATCAGACCACTTTTATAACTTGTCGAAAATAGTTTTTCTCGTACTAAACCTATTCCAATCCCTTCAAATCAACTCCAAAGCTATTCTAATCCTACCATACACCTTCTTAGGGTGTCATGGGTTCCTAAACATCATCAAGACCAATATATAACAAGGGAATAATTATAGGATGACTTTTATATATTAAACTCTAAAAACAATGGTAAAAATGGTATAAATATACACAAGTCTTGCATGTTTGCTAAGAAAATGATGAAATACTTATGAAATGAAAATGAAAGATATAAAATGAAAGTAATATGCTTACAAGCTACTATGATGAGGTGATTAGAACAAGGATTAACCTAAACACCCTAGGTTTTTATTTCAAAACCTTAATAAGAGTGTAATCTAGATTGTGTAACTTGAGCTTGGAAAATTTTTTGTGATCCCTTCTTACTCCTTGTATGTAACCGGTTGTAGAGGAAGAACAAAGAGAAAGAAAAGCTTTTTGCTAACTTGTGAATTATTGAAGTGAGTGAATGAATGAAGATTGGTGAAGTAAATATCTATTCTTGGAGAAAAATTTTACCAACAATAAATGCTAACCCCCCCTTGGTCGGCCAAGGGAGGAAGTATATGTGAAATTTTATATATATATATATATATATATATATATATATATATATATATATATATATATATATATATATATATATATATATTTTATATATATTGTGTAATTGTAATAAGTGTAAGAAAATGTGTAGGTAAAAATAACTTGTAAGGTTTTATATACATTAGTGTATTTAAGGTAGTTTTAGGTAAAAGTAATTTTTAATAGATCAAAGTAGAGTATAATGAGATCATAAAAATTGTAAAAATACATTCCTTGTAAAATTTGAGTGATATAATAATTATCGTGTAGTTTTTAAGAAAAACGTCGTAATAATATAAATTTAACGATTTATATACAAAATAAATTTAAAACACTAGGTAAACTCAAAATATCATTTTTATTAACTAAATGTAAGTGTAAAAATATATCGGGATCATTTTTGGAAGTATCGGATTAATTGTTCAAAATAATAACTCACGCGATAACGTTTATTTAATATAAAATTTACGCGGTTAAGGTGAAATGCAAAATCATGAATGAACTATCATGATGCAAATGATGCTAATGAAATGTAGACTAAACTTAGTCCATATGAAATGTTCGTGATGATATGACCATGAATTCGCCGCTAAACCATTAAGGTTACGCGAATTTGGAACACGCAAACCTAGCTTACGATAAATGTTGAAATGGTGAAGCATGAATTGTTTCGAGAAATGACCTGAAAGTACGGGTTGTCACATTCGCCCATCCAAAAAGGAATTCAGTCCCTGAATTCAATCGTTGTTAGGTCTAACGGTGTTGTCGGTGAAAAGATGAGGATACTTTAGGCGCATCTGGTCTTCCCGTTCCCAAGTAAACTCAGGACCTCTTCGAGGATTCCAGCGAACCTTCACGATAGGAATACGACTCTGCTTCAACTGCTTGACCTCGCGGTCCATGATTTCTACAGGTTCTTCCACAAAATTGAGTTTATCGTCGAGTTGAACTTCTTCCAATGGAATAACGAGTGATTCATCCGATAGACATTTCTTCAGGTTTGAAACGTGAAACGTGTTGTGTACATGACTAAGTTCTGACGGAAGATCAAGTCGATAAGCTACCGGACCGACTCTGCTCAAAATCTTGAATGGTCCAATGTACCTCGGGTTCAACTTCCCGCGTTTTCCAAATCGTACCACGCCTTTCCAAGGCGATACTTTCAACATAACTTTGTCACCCACTTGAAATTCTAATGCTTTGCGTCTAACATCTGCGTAACTTTTCTGTCGGCTTCTGGCAGTCCTGAGTCTATCTCGAATTTGAACTATCTTTTCTGTTGTTTCCCGTACCATTTCTGGACCAGTGAGTTGTGCGTCTCCAACCTCGGCCCAACAAACAGGTGATCGGCACTTTCGACCATAGAGTGCCTCGAATGGTGCCATCTTTATACTGGTGTGATAACTATTGTTGTACGAGAATTCTATCAATGGCAAATGGTTAGCCCAACCATTTCCAAAATCAATCACACATGCCCTCAGCATATCTTCTAACGTTTGAATTGTCCTTTCACTTTGACCGTCGGTTTGTGGGTGATATGCTGTGCTCATCTCTAATCTGGTTCCGAATGAATCTTGCAATGATTTCCAGAAGTTTGAAGTGAATCGACTATCTCTGTCGGAAATGATAGAAATTGGTGCACCGTGCCTCGAGACTATTTCCTTGACATAAAGTCTAGTGAGTTGTTCCATGGAATAAGTCTCTCTAATTGGTATGAAATGGGCTGATTTGGTAAGGCGATCAACAATTACCCATATAGCGTCGTAACCTCCCGATGTCTTAGGAAGTTTCGTAACAAAGTCCATTGTAATGCGTTCCCATTTCCATTGAGGAATTTCCGGTTGTTGGAGTAATCCTGAAGGCTTCTGATATTCGACTTTTACCTTAGAGCAGGTAAGGCATTTGCTAACGTACGTGGCAATCTCTGCTTTCATGTTCGGCCACCAATAAAGTTTCTTAAGATCTTGATACATCTTATCAGATCCTGGGTGAATAGAATACTTTGACTTATGCGACTCATGCATAATCAATTCTCGTATTCCGCCATACAATGGAACCCACATTCTATCTTTGAAACATAATACTCCATCTGCTCTCTTTACAAAACCATTTGCGTTTCCAGGCATACCATAAAGCTTTTCACTTGGTCGGTTTTCCTCCTTAAGTGCCTCGATCTGTGCTTCTTGGATTTTCGATGGTAAAGGTGAATTAATCGTCATTCCTAATGATCGAACTCTTAAAGGTTTGGGCCTCTCTTTCCGGCTAAGAGCATCAGCCACAACATTGGCTTTTCCCGGGTGATACTTGATTTCACAATCATGGTCGCTGAGTAGCTCCAACCAACGACGTTGCCTCATATTAAGCTCCTTCTGATCAAGAATATATTGCAAACTCTTGTGGTCAGTAAACACTGTGCACTTGGTACCGTAGAGGTAGTGTCTCCAAATCTTGAGTGCAAAAACTACGGCCCCTAACTCAAGATCATGAGTGGTGTAATTCTTCTCATGAACCTTAAGTTGTCGAGAAGCATACGCTATCACCTTCTCGTTTTGCATTAAAACAGCCCCAAGTCCTTTATGCGAAGCATCGCAATATACAACAAAGTTCTCAATTCCTTCGGGTAGTGCCAAAATTGGCGCACTACAAAGCTTTTGCTTCAACAACTGAAAAGCAGCTTCTTGTTTCTTTCCCCATTCGTACTTCTTGTTTTTCTGTGTCAACTTAGTCAAAGGTCTAGCTATCTTTGAACAACCTTCGATGAACCTTCGGTAATACCCGGCTAGTCCTAGAAATTGTCGAATTTCTGTAGGATTTGTTGGAGTAGCCCAATCTTTCACGGCTTCAATCTTTGCGGGATCAACTTGTAGTCCATGACTATCAATGACGTGACCAAGAAATTGCACTTTGTGATTCCAAAAATCACACTTCGAAAATTTGGCATACAACTTCTCATTCTTGAGTAGCCTTAAAATCGTCCTTAAATGTTCTTCGTGCTCTTCTTTGCTCTTTGAGTAAATCAATATGTCATCGATGAACACTATCACAAACTTGTCCAAATACGGTTTACATACTCTATTCATGAGATCCATGAATACCGCAGGTGCATTAGTCAATCCGAACGGCATCACTTGAAACTCGTAATGACCGTAACGTGTTCTAAACGCTGTTTTCGGAATATCCTCCTCCCGAACTCTAAGTTGATGGTAACCCGACCGGAGATCAATCTTGGAGTAAATACTTGAGCCTTGCAACTGATCGAATAAGTCGTCGATTCTGGGGAGTGGGTAACGATTCTTCACCGTTAACTTGTTCAACTCTCTATAATCTATACACATTCTGAAGGATCCATCTTTCTTCTTCACAAACAAGACCGGTGCTCCCCAAGGCGAGGAACTCGGCCTAATGAATCCTTTGTCTAGAAGTTCTTGCAACTGATTAGACAACTCTTGCATTTCAGATGGTGCTAGACGGTAAGGTGCTCGCGCAATTGGTGCAGCTCCGGGTACTAAGTCAATATGAAATTCTACTTGACGTGCCGGTGGAAGTCCGGGTAAGTCTTCGGGAAAGACTTCAGAAAATTCTCGGACAATTGGTACATCTTCAAGTCGCTTCTCCTCCGACTTCTTCTCGGTTATATGGGCTAAGAAAGCAAAACAACCTTTCTTTATGTACTTCTCCGTTTTGATGCACGATATGATACTGAGTCTAGTTCCACTTCGTTCCCCACGAATGATCAAAGTCTCGCCGTTATAAGGAAGATGAACAACTTTTTCATCACAAATGATTTTTGCACGATGTTTGGATAACCAATCCATGCCGATGACGACGTCAAAACTACCAAGTTCTACGGGCATAAGTTCTATGTTGAAGGGATGATTTAGAAAATTGAATGTGCAACCACGGACAATGGTGTTGGTGCTAACTAAGTTACCATTAGCTAATTCAACGATGTATGATATGTCTAAGGTGGTTGGTTTGATGTTGAGTAAAGGTGCAAATGTAGTGGACACAAAACTTTTATCGGCACCCGAATCAAATAAAACTGATGCGTAACGATTATTGAGAAGGAACGTACCCGTGATAACATTCGGGTCCTCCCTAGCTTCGCCACCTCCAATGACGTAGGCCCTTCCTTGTGCCATTCCTCCTTGATTCGGATTTCCTTGGTTCCTTCCCTTATTACATTCAGACTTGTAGTGCCCCCGTTCTCCGCAACCAAAACATGTAACTTGTTGCGACTTGCAATCCCTAGTTCGGTGACCAACTTTCTTACAATTCTCACATGGATCAGGACATCGACCCGGTTTGTGATGACTCGAACACCTATCACATTTCGGCAAAACCCCCGAATACCCTTTTCCTTCTTTCGGACCTGCAGCATAAGCCTTTACAACCTCTTGTCTCTTGGGTGGTTGTTGAGTAGCATTTCTACCTCTAGTGTTGTCCCACTTCCGCTTGTTGTTGTTGCTATTGTTGTTGTTGTAGTTGGCTCGGTTATTGTTGTAGTTGAAGCGGTTGTTGGGATTGTTGTTGTTGTTTCGGTTGGTGTTGGTGTACTTACCTCTCTTCACCACCTGTGCCATAAGCTTCTGAGTCACTCTAATAGATTCCTCGATTGTTTGTGGATCAAACGAAGTCACATCTCCTTGAATAACCTCGGGAAGTCCCCCGATGAAAGCCTCTAGTAACTTCTCGTTATCTGAAACCATAGACGGGCATAACGCGGCCAATTCTTGGAATCTCCGAATGTAAGTGTCAATATCATACCCAATAGTTACTAGTTCATAGAATTCTGTCTCCAACTTTTTCACTTCCGTACGAGGACAAAACTTCTTAGTTACCAAACCCTTGAATTGCTCCCAAGTAAGCTTGAAAGCATTCTCCATTCCCATCGGTTGAGCATATGAGTTCCACCACGACAATGCTCCATCAAGTAGTGTACTTGTAGCAAACTTGACCTTACTATCATCCGGGCAATTACATAGCAAAAACACGGACTCCAATTTCTCAAACCATCGAACCCTGGCAGTGGCTCCTTCGGTACCTCTAAACTTGGTGGGATCTCCACTTTTGAAATCCTTATATGAACAGTTTTTGACTCCGGATCCTCCTGCATTTCCTGTAGCAGCAGCAAGCCTAGCGGCTTCAGCAGCAGCCGCGGCCTCAGCAGCAGCAGCAGCCACTGTTTCCCTTTCAATTCTTAGAGCATCGGCTATGCTATCATTCACCAACTTTTGAATAGTCGCTTGGGTCATTTCCGGTGTGGCTTTCTTCGGCGCCATAACTCTTCAAAATCACAAGATGAAACAATTATGAGAACTCGTAAGTAGAAACAACCATCACACAAATATATCCACAACCACAACATGCATAAAGTAAATGGAATCACAACGGAACAATAACGAAATATCACAAATATAATCACAACACACGTGGATAATATACATGAAAATTTCGGCCTACATGGACCGATATCATAGATAATAAAAACCATTCCTACATAGTAGAGTCAATACTTGATACATTTGTTTGTACAACAACCAAAAGACAACAAGTTCTTTAAACTACGTCACACACCTCGTGACTAGGATAATAATGGTCAAAACTATACATGATAAAAGTCTACACATGGCACCTCATGGTGCTCCGCCGGCTCGATTCTGAAGATCTTGAACCTGAGTAGTCAAGCTAGCAACCAAACTCCTCAACTCTCCAATCTGACCCTGCAAAGTAACAATACTCTCCCTGTTCTCTATCTGCCTATTCTCTAAACCCTGATGAGCTAAATCAATAGAAACCCTGCCTATCACCAGGCCCTCGACCTCCTCCGCAATGGTCTCAACCCTATCTAACGACAGTTCCTCCAACTGCCGCGTCAACCTATCTATCTGAATCTGCTGACTATCTATACGAACTCCTAACTCCTCAGTAGAAGGCTGTCGAGCAGTTGCAGCCTTAGAGCTCTCGCCTAACTCGAACCTAACAGGTGGCTCGGGTTCTGTAGATGGTGGTGTAGGGATGTCAAAACGAGCACGCTTTTTGAGCGGCAAGTCTGATGTAGGTAAAGGATCCCTAAGAAAATACGATGAGGATGATGATGATGATGGTAGTGGTGATGGTGGGTGTATCGGATCGTGAGCAGGGCTAACATGTGGAGTAGGTGCGACTTCGCCCTCCTCAAAGGGTTCAGTCTCCGTGTCAGTCATAATGGGTGGAAAGGCTGGGGTAGAGCCAATAGAAGATAAGATCTCAGTGGAGTGCGATGAGGCATCATCCATGTTAGGGTTAGCTGGGACATCTTCCGTGTTAGTGTCCGATGATATAGTGATAGGATGTGAATCTGAAGACATCTCTGTGACAACCGATGTGAAATGAAAGTAAATAACTCGAATAAAGTGTAAATGAATCCGCATGAAAAGTGAATATGTACTTATGATGAAATGATGAGATGCTATGATAATGTAGCTATAGTCTAGGGTCAATGATGCAACCTCGTTCTCTATAACTGTAGCTCTGGTACCAATCTGTCACACCCCCAATTTACCTGTTTTGCAGCGGAATGGAATTCCTGGGGATAGACTGTCATAGCACCACAATCACAGTTATATTGAACGACCTAAAGTGTCGTTTAAAAACACATCGTTTGATATTTACTAAAAGCGTTCAGAGTTACAACATAGGTCCCAAAAGTTTATAAAGTTTGCGGAAATACAAATATATTACAAGTCCAAACGATGTTTTTGAAAGAAAGTGCCATAATGTACAATGATATAAGTCGACGCCGCGACTCAAAAGGTGGTTCCTTAACCATGCCATGATGATAATGCCTTAGTTACCTGAAAATACATTGCTAAAACGGTCAACAATAATGTTGGTGAGAAATCATAGGTTTATGTAAATGTTTTATACGACTACGCAAGTATAGACCAGGTATGACAATCATGTCACAGAAAAATGTTACAATTGCTATAAGTCCATGACACCGAAACTAGACTGTTCATAATGTATGCCCCAACAGAGTGTTTGCCAGACAACTCAATAATGTTATTAAATGAAATGCATCCGTATGACTAGTTGGGATTCACCAACCCGGATGGAGGCGTCACCCTCGATAGATCTATCCACTCACCCTCGCTTCTATGATTAACGGTTCATGTTCAGGAAATGGGGACTTTCAATTGGCATGCGGTAACTTAAGCAATGTAAATGAATTTAACATACTTGGTATCGTAATAAAAATGTTGTGCAATGTATTCTCCCCCGTAGGTTTGAAAATAATTAAACATGTACGACGGGGCTATGAAAACTCACTTGATAAACTGGTATGATGACAAGAGTGAGTACACTGAGGTATAGCGTGATACTTTAATCTGGACCTATTACGAATGATATGATATGTAATGAGTTATGATGTAATGTTATGCATGCATTTCGTATGTTATTTATACCATTTGTGAGTTTTGAAAATAATACTTATCGTCGAAAAATACTCTTTTGACGTCTTGACCATTCTTGAATTACTTTGCAAGTATTTACGTCAAAATGTCATCCTACAATAGTTTATTAATGATTTATTATGAAATTTTAACTTTTCGTCGTAAAATAATGTCGTCGGAAATTTCATGAAAGTGACAAAAATGGCTTCGAAAAGCTAGTCGTAAAATGGTGTACGTCGAACGTTAGGAAACGAACTCGACGGTTTTGGAAAGCTTGTATCAAAATCTAGAAGTTTTAGTACAGGAGTTTTCGTCATAGAGGTCTCGAACATAAAGATAATAGAGGTTAAATATGGTGATTTTGTCCAAATGTTGTGTAAAAAGTGAGTTTCGGCAAAGTTTAAGCAACCGTAAATAATTTATTACAACTCCGCTATTCAAACGGTTAGTCATTTTGAAAAGTATGCTTGGTGATCTCGATTTTATTAGAAGACATTTTGTTACAAAAAGTTCTACATCATCGTTAAAAATAGCCTTCAACATGGTCGTTTTGTTTACCGTAACACTTGTCTCGTAAAAATAATATAGTTTTTCTAAAAAAATAAAGTTACGGCAAGTTTATGAAAACGTTTATATTTTAGTCGTCATAAAGCCGTTTTCTACGTATTATACGTCCTTAGCTTCGTGTCAAAGTATACTAATATATTTTTGATGAGTCGAAATAATTTATAAAGCTTAAGACTCGTTTTTGACTCGTACAAACCAAAAATAACTTGCTGAAATTTTCAGAAATATATATTTCGTCGTCAAACTTGAAAAATTCATAACTTCTTCGTTATAACTCCGTTTTAATCCGTTCAAGCGGCCACGGATTCGTTTTAAAGTATATTTTCTAAATATCTAGGCCGAAAATTTGTGCCTACTGTCGGATTTTCCAGAAATACAAAATAAGATCAGACCACTTTTATAACTTGTCGAAAATAGTTTTTCTCGTACTAAACCTATTCCAATCCCTTCAAATCAACTCCAAAGCTATTCTAATCCTACCATACACCTTCTTAGGGTGTCATGGGTTCCTAAACATCATCAAGACCAATATATAACAAGGGAATAATTATAGGATGACTTTTATATATTAAACTCTAAAAACAATGGTAAAAATGGTATAAATATACACAAGTCTTGCATGTTTGCTAAGAAAATGATGAAATACTTATGAAATGAAAATGAAAGATATAAAATGAAAGTAATATGCTTACAAGCTACTATGATGAGGTGATTAGAACAAGGATTAACCTAAACACCCTAGGTTTTTATTTCAAAACCTTAATAAGAGTGTAATCTAGATTGTGTAACTTGAGCTTGGAAAAATTTTTGTGATCCCTTCTTACTCCTTGTATGTAACCGGTTGTAGAGGAAGAACAAAGAGAAAGAAAAGCTTTTTGCTAACTTGTGAATTATTGAAGTGAGTGAATGAATGAAGTTTGGTGAAGTAAATATCTATTCTTGGAGAAAAATTTTACCAACAATAAATGCTAACCCCCCCTTGGTCGGCCAAGGGGGGAAGTATATGTGAAACTATATATATATATATATATATATATATATATATATATATATATATATATATATATATATATATATATATATATATATATATATATATATATATATATATATATATATATTTTTTATATATATTGTGTAATTGTAATAAGTGTAAGAAAATGTGTAGGTAAAAATAACTTGTAAGGTTTTATATACATTAGTGTATTTAAGGTAGTTTTAGGTAAAAGTAATTTTTAATAGATCAAAGTAGAGTATAATGAGATCATAAAAATTGTAAAAATACATTCCTTGTAAAATTTGAGTGATATAATAATTATCGTGTAGTTTTTAAGAAAAACGTCGTAATAATATAAATTTAACGATTTATATACAAAATAAATTTAAAACACTAGGTAAACTCAAAATATCATTTTTATTAACTAAATGTAAGTGTAAAAATATATCGGGATCATTTTTGGAAGTATCGGATTATTTGTTCAAAATAATAACTCACGCGATAACGTTTATTTAATATAAAATTTACGCGGTTAAGGTGAAATGCAAAATCATGAATGAACTATCATGATGCAAATGATGCTAATGAAATGTAGACTAAACTTAGTCCATATGAAATGTTCGTGATGATATGATCATGAATTCGCCGCTAAACCATTAAGGTTACGCGAATTTGGAACACGCAAACCTAGCTTACGATAAATGTTGAAATGGTGAAGCATGAATTGTTTCGAGAAATGACCTGAAAGTACGGTTTGTCACATTGTGCTAGTCATATAATTTTCTATCCATGAAACGCTTTATTAAGACTAATGGCCCACTCCTATATGTCATGCAAAATTTTAAATTTGGTGCCAAAATTACCCTAACCGATATTTCTCATGGTTTATTACAGAAATGAAATTGGACAAAGCAAATAATCAAGGATAAGCATAGTTTCAAAGTTCCCGTTTTATTTTCCCTCCCTACACTTAAACTGAACATTGTCCCCAATGTTCCCCGAAAGTATCAAAGTTATGATAATGGAAGGTAATTAAAAACGAA
Organism: Chrysanthemum seticuspe; assembly: GCA_019973895.1. Classification (NCBI taxonomy): domain Eukaryota; kingdom Viridiplantae; phylum Streptophyta; class Magnoliopsida; order Asterales; family Asteraceae; genus Chrysanthemum; species Chrysanthemum seticuspe. Next base: position 303,141,419 of record BPTQ01000005.1, read on the forward strand.
AGAAATAAATACTCCCCTGATTAGCTCGATAGGATCCGTGTGAAGTGGTGGTTACATCTTTCTTCAAGAAGAATGTTTGCGTGAAAAGCTCCTTCTCATCTTATGTATCTTCTTCTTAATTAATTAAACCTGCACACTTGAAGAAAACAAACGAAACCTTCGCGTAAAATCGGTGGTAACAATATATATATATATAACTCTACTAAACTAGGATATAATGCTTGTGAAATGGATGTTTACAAATTTTCTGGAAAATTAAGACCTGGAAAATTCCAAAAATTTATAAGTAGCTCAGAAAACGAGAAAAAGTAATACGCTGTTTCAGCTCCTCCTGACGCCTCCAGGTTGCGATCCTAACGCCGTCAGGTTATCCTGACAGAAAGTGGTCTGCGATTTTCTGAAAAAAAAATTCTGAAACATTTTTATCTTTAAAATCTGGAAAAATTTCCTGCAAAACATCCATTATGACTCGATACAAACATTTGACTCGAACAAACACACATGTATATCTTTTAATTAATTGGAATTCTCATGTTCACGTTTCTTTTGAAAACGTGTGTAATCCTCCCTACACTTATCCCTTATGTAAAATACCTTTATATGTAATTAAGACGATGTTAAAGACAAAATAAAGCATTTTTACAAATTTAAACATGAGAATTAACAATTAATAAAAGATACACGACACAAACAAGCAAACAATTAAGCATGGGTTGCCTCCCACGAAGCGCTTTTCTTTATTTATGAGTCTTGTAGCTAGACTCGAAGTCGTGCCCTTACGTGACTTCATTACCGTCACCTTCTACCTCATGACGGTCTCTGTTGGGGGATTCCATGTTGTAGAAGTGCCCTATGATACACCTTTCTAAAAGGTCGTCCTCTCCCCACTCGGTTCTATATTCCGGTCCTAAGTTCATGCAATCCTTATAAAAACCGAAAATCTTGGCCATAACATAATCTACTCCCTTCTCCTTATCCTTCTCATTCCTATAGTAGACCGATAGTTTAAGTTCCTTTTCATCATTGGAGAGTGATGAAAACTTCTCAATCTTAAACGACATTTGGTAAGCTACATCATCGGTCTCATCTTTGAAACTCACTATTCCTAACGATGGATCATAAGTCATCCCGGTGTTTTCTACGAAAGGCTTTCCTAGAATAACATGAGACAAGCTAGGATCTATGGCAGTACTAATATCATCCACTATTATGAAATCCGTAGGAAACGTGAAACTACTTACATAAACGGGAAATCCCTTAACTCTACCAAGAATATTGCAACTAACCCTAGGATTATCGAGATCTTTCCTAGTTGGGATAGGCTTCTTCATTACCCAATTATAGTATGCTAGTCATGATATTTATCGGGGACTTACGATCGATGTAGGCCTTTGCCACGAGAAGGTATCCTATGCAACATGGTATGTTAAGATTCCAAGGGTTCCCAAACTTGATCCTAGGGCTTCTTCTAACATACATGTGGCGGAGGTCACGTACTAAGTGTGGGTGGCGAGAGATTTCTTCTTTCGTAGGAAACTTATTGAAATAGTCCTTGTCTACTTCATCTACTTACTCGGTTGCTTCATTCCTAGGTGTTTCACTAACCTCAAGTATCGTTTCATGGTTCGCTTCGTCATTTGTTCTATTAGGTTTCACTAAGGTGATGGTATTGACGAATTGAACGTGCTTAGCTAACTTACTTGGGTCCTTAATCTCTACATCGGAAATTTCGGGAGTTGAGATAGCATTAACCTTCCTATCACTATTGGTCATGGCTTTCAAAGGTTATCTATCTTCCTATCCATCTCGGCTTGTTGTTGGTTAAAACGGTCCGAGAGCTTAGCTATTTGAGCTTCTTGGGATGCGACTAGGTGTTGCAACATCCCCTCTATGTCTTGTTGGTTAGGTCCGTGAGATGGGGGCCATGAGAAATCATTGGATGTGAATTCTTTGGTTTGTCCCCAATAAAAGTCGGGTTTACCCTTCCATGCTTCTCGGGCGTCATTGAAAGTCCTAGGTCCGGGTGTTGTAGAGAATCTTGTTCTATTAGTACGCGAGAATGCGTAGTCAACGGAAACTTATTCGGGGAATCTTGTGCAAGTGCGCGTGTTATGAGGACCACTACACGACTCACACGAGGAAGAAAATTTGTTCACTTGGCGTGAAGACTTAGGATTGTCGTATGAGCTCATTAGGAATTTAACTTGATCTTCAAGCTCGAGCATCCTACGGTCGGAAGATTGTGAGTCAATGGGAGGCAAGGAGATTGCCTTTACGGTTTTGGGCAACTCACGGGGGTCATTCCAACTTTCGTTGTCATAGAGAGCAAGGTCCTATATTATACCCCATGATTCTTCTGCGGTGAGATCACTAAGTTTTCCACCGGTCGCTTGGTCAATGGATCGCTTAGTGGGGAAGTTGACATGATCGTAGAAGAGTTGAACTTTAAGCCAAAGATCAATGCCGTGATGAGGGACTCTATGGAGTAATTCCTTGAATCGAGTCAATGCTTCATAGAGAGATTCACCTTGACGTTGTTGGAACATCAAGATTTCATTCCTAAGCTTAGTAGTTCTCCCCGGTGGGAAAAATTGAGCAAGGAAACGAGAGGTGAGATCATCCCAACTTGAGATGGAGCCGGCGGGAAGTCGCTCAAGCCAATTACTAGCTTGGTCCCGTAGAGAGAATTGGAAGAGACGAAGACGCATGGTCTCCCGAGTAGTAGCATCGAGGTCGATGGAATCGACAATTTTAAGGAAATCCTTAAGATGCTGATTAGGATCTTCGGAACGAAGTCCATGGAATGAACATCCGTTTTGCACCAACCGGATGGTGTCGGATCGCAGGGCCGTAGTTTGGGCTTGGTCGGGAAGCTCAATGGTGTTCCTATAGCCTAGGTGGCTTGGTCTCGAGTATTCACCAAGAGTACGGCCTCTTGGTGAGTCATTTGGTGGTGGGTTGATGAGTGGTGGTTGGTTATCACCTTCCATGATGAAGAGTGATGGGATTACTAACAAAGGTCATGAAGAAGGGGGATAGACTACGAGGAAGCTATAAATGAGAAAAAATCTTACTTGATAGGAACCAAGCAAGGAAACCTAAACGAGGTGGACTCCTAACTAGCTATTCTGTTCCCCGGCAGCGGCGCCAAAAACTTGATACGCTTACACAACGCGTTCGGGGTCAAAGGAACTTCCTTTTTGTCGAGCAAGTTTTTTAACACCCTAGGCAGTGAACCTAACCGTTATAGTGTAGTATTAGGGTAAGCCACGGTTATTGATATCGTTCTCTAGGGGAATAGGAATGCTAGTGAGAAGTTACTACGCTAAGGTTGAGGTTGAGGAAGATTATTTTTTATCTTTTTTATATTTTTTAGGAAATGGAAAGGTACGAATCTCGGGGTTTGGATTTGGAAGTTGGTATTTCTACCGATTACTCTACTTATCTAATTATCTAATTAACTAAGCTAGGGGTAGTCTATATCTATTGTTGTGTGCTCATATGATGATTAAGAATGTATTTACTTAGGTTTTATTACTCCCTAGTTATCTCCTATTGATGGTTGAATTGTCACGTCCTTATTCTTAACGCGTTGTGTTTCTAAGGTCGTAGGGTATGCGTTTATCCCTAACTCTTTGAAGCTACCAAAGGTTAATGACTACGAAATCTCTAGGATTCATAAACTTAACACTAAGGTATTCTTTGGATGTTTAGCCTACAATTCCGCTAGTAACTATATGCTATGGTTCAACAAAGATTAATCAAGCATTAATGGCACAACGAATGACCTATCGCAATACTAGGTCAATCACAATTAAGATAAGAGACAACCAATCAATATTCAATAACTAGGTTTCATATTACCTAAGCAAACACACAAATAAATTAGCCGGACATGGAGAACATGCAAGCATACACACAATCAATTGAAGACATAATTGAATTAATGAAGTAAAACACTTATCTTGATATAAGATAGGGTATGGAACCCTAAAATATTGTACAAGACAGCCTTGGTTCGGTTTAGGTTTTTACTCCACAAAATTACACACTGAAAACTGAAAAATTCGGATTCTATATATAGTGTTACAAACTGCGACGACGTTACTCTTTAATTGTGATGCCGTCGGGTCGCCATCATTAGGGTTTTGTCTTGGCCACGTTAGCAATGTGACAGCGTTACCTTATGCCTGTGACGCCGTCTCCTTCAGTCTCTGACGCCGTCTGGATCAAATCTAGGCCGTCTGAGCTGCGACGCCCTACTTTTTTAAAACCTGATGCCGTCACTTGTAAATAAGAAATTTGGCTACTGAGTCGTCACAAAACTTGTTCCGACGGCGTCACAAGTAGAACCTGACACCGTCCCCTTCAGTTCCAGCAGCCTGAATGTCTCGATTCTTGACTTTGGCTATTTTCTTCGTATATTCGTGTCTTTTCGTCCGAATAAGTGCCATTCCAACAATTTGCCTTCAAGAGACCTAAAAAGTGAAAAGGAACGAAATTAAGTAGTAACGGATACAAAAGTGATCAATTAAGGGCTTAAATGACCCCTCAAAAAGGTACCTTTTAAATCCTTATCAGCAACTCTAAAAGCTTGATGATGTTAGGGCAAATATCACTTTTCCAATCTTGACATTCCTTCATTAGAGTGTAATTCCTTGTCATCACATAAGATCCGATGTCTTCAAGCATTCTAATGATTGGTTTTCTCCTTGCATTCTTTATGTTAGAATTGAAAGATTCACTAAGACCATTTTCAATAGCATCACAAATCCATTCCTGTCAACATAATACAAGTGTAGAATATTTAGTAGGGTGAAGGCTGAATATACGTAACAAACTTTCTCAAATTTGCCAATATACGTAAGATACTTATTTTAATCTCCGCATACGTAATATACTATCAAATCTTTACCAATATACGTAATATTGACAGGTTACCACTTTACAAAGTTACAATAATGGTCCATGCCGTTTGCGTTGGCTTTCACCGTTAGTCCTTTGACCTTTTTTCACTTAAAAAAGTTATAATAATTGTCCCTTTGGTTTGATTTGACTTTTACCGCTAGTCCTTTGACTTTCATCTGTTTCATACACATTTTTTACACATTTTATACGTGATTTTTACATGTTTTATACACGTTTTTATACACCTTTTTACACACATTTTTATATACGTTTTTTGCACGATTTTATGCACATTTTTATACACGATTTTATATACATTTTTTTAAAAAATATGTATAAAAAATTGCAAAAAAAGGTACATAAAACCGTGTATAAAAATGTGCATAAAAACGTGTATAAAAATATGTAAAAAACGTGTATAAAAACATGTAAAAATGTATATAAAAATGTGTAAAGAACGTGTATAAAAACATGTAAAAAAACGTTTAAAAACGTGTGAAAAACATATATACAACCGTATATAAAAACGTGCATAGAATTGTGTAAAAAACGCATATAAAAACGTTTTTAAAAAGCGTGTATAAAAACGTGTAAAAATGTATATAAAAATGTGTAAAGAACGTGTATAAAAACATGTAAAAAAACGTGTATAAAAACGTCTATACAACTGTATATAAAAAAGTGCATAGAATTGTGTAAAAAAAGTATATAAAAACGTTTTTAAAAAGCGTGTATAAAAACGTGTAAAAAAACGTACATAAATCCGTGTAAAAAAAGTGTGTCAAAAAGTGTAAAAAAATGTATATAAAAACGTGTGTAAAAACATGTTTAAAAACGTGTAAAAACATGTATAAAAACATGTATGAAAAAGATGAAAGTCAAAGGACTAACAGTGAAAGTCAAAGCAAACCACATGGACCATTACTGTAACTTTTTTAAGTGAAAAAATGTCAAAGGACTAACGGTGAAAGCCAACGCAAATGGCAGGGACCATTATTGTAACTTTTTAAAGGGGTAACCCGTCAATATTACGTATATTGGTAAAGATTTGAAATTATATTACGTATGTGGAGATTAAAATAAGTATGTTACGTATATTGGGTAATTTGAGAAAAGTTTGTTACGTATATTCAGCCTTCATCCTATTTAGTATTGCTAGCTTTATGTGAGAATTATTTATGTGAGAATTGAAAGATTCACTAAGACCTATACCTTCTTTGAAGTATGATCTTGACCATGTCCATGGATCTTTATCCTTCAAATACTGATAAGCTTCTTGATTTGCATTTTTTATTTCTTCCATTGTATTTAAGAATGATGATAATAAGCCTTTGATGCTTGCCAAAACAGGTTTCTAAATAGAACACCGGGGTAGAGCTTGGAAAAATTGGCATAAACATGCCTAGCACATAACCTATGTTCTACCAATGGGACCACTCTCCTAACAGCTTGGTAAAGTCCTTTGTGGCCATTAGATATAAATGTGACCCCTTTCCCATCTTCTAACTCAAGGTCTTTAGCTAACAATTTAATAAACCATTCCCAAGTGTCTGAATTCTTAACTTGTACAACAGCCCATGCAATTGGGTATATTTGATTGTTTCCATCCCTCCCAATAGCTGCCAACAATTCACCTTGGCACACCCCTTTCAAAAAACACCCATCCAAACCTATAACCTTTCTACAACCTACTTTCTAACCCCGTTTCAAATTATGAAAACAAATATAGAAACTATTGAACATGTGTGTACCATCTGCAAGAGGATCAATGCGTAACTGCACTGTGGTACCAGGGTCGGTCTTTCTAAGTTTAGCAGAGTAATCAACCAACCTGTCATACTGATCTCCAACATTCTGCTTAAGATTATATAGTGCAATCCTTCTAGCTCTACTACACTGATTGTGTGATGTCTTAACCCTATATTTTTTCATTACCATGCCTTGCAGATCAACCACTTTCATATCAGGATATATTCTGATTTTGTCTAAAAATTGTCTTGCAATCCATTTTGAAGTCACTAAATAACCAAGATTACACTGTCTACTGCAAGTGTGCTAATTAACTAGGGCTCTTATATGCCAAGAATTGCCATCATGCATCTTTACAACTCTTAACCTAAAAGGACAACAAGGCTTATTGGGATCTCTAGAAACTTTTTTCTTTCTTCTCTCTTTTTCATCAAAGCCACACCTAACCACACCTAACCAAAGTTGGTATCCATTGGCAACAAAATAAAAGGTAAGACAATCTTTTACTTGATCTAAGTCTGCATACAATTCACCTAATATAGGTTTTTTTAACTTCCAATGTGTGTTTGGGTCATGGATAGGGTAATCTCTTTTATTAGGGTCAAACACAATCTCATCCTCATCACTGATGATCATATCTTCATCTAAGGTTATTTCTGGTTCAACATGAGGTTTCTCTTTTTGAGATTCATCACCTAAGTCTGAAAATAAAGGATCTACTTCTTTTTGAGATTCATCACCTAAATCACTGTCATTTTCCAACACTAGCCTACTTTCATCAAATTCAACAATTTCATTTGTTTTGTTCTTTTCATCTAAACTTTTCCTTTCTTGTATCCTAACCTGCCTCAACTCTTCTTCACCCTCAGATAAATGGTCAACTGATGCAACATCTGAGTCTGAGTCTTTGTAATAACTAGCAGGGTTTAACATGACAAGAACATAATCACCAGTGTATTCAACTAAACATTCATTCTTATGGGTAACATATAAGGCTATGATACCTTCATCACTACTTTGCCACTTTTCAACAAACAACCTAACATTAGCATCAGACTTAATACTTTTTAACCCATTACTAAAGTAATACAACACAGACACTACTGAAGCTATGTTGTTTTGAACAATATTTTTCAACTCATTATAGGTTAAAGGGGACACATCAACAATAGTTGTGAGCATATCAGCATTATGATAGGTTAAAGGTTTCAGACTAAAATACCCGTTATAATAAAGATCCAATGTTAATGTAGCTCATTTGGATGAAGAAGCCATCCTGCAAAAAAATTAATGAACACAAAGATCAATGAATAAAGATTATTAAGGTTCAATTTTGTGAACAGTTAATTGGGGTTTATGTGTTGGGGAAAATTGGGTAATACTGGATAATGGGGAAGAAGGAAGAAGAAAACGTTTTTGTTTAAGTTTTAAAAAAGTTTATTTTTGGCCCTTGTAATTTTATAAAAGTTTCGAATTGTATTTAAGGTTAGTACTTAACGGAGTTAATGAAAAAACCCAAATCCGCTAAAACATTTTGTTGGCAACCTTTTTATGTAAGAAAAAAAGTAGAATACCTTGATTGGAAATGGACCCTAACTTTGATGCATTTTTGTGTCATTTGCCCCTTCTTTTATTTAAGTCCTAAAAAGAAAATTAAGTTCTCAAGTAGTTGCCTATATATTTTTATATATTTATATTTATAAAACCAATCTGTTCAACTTTTTTAAAATTTTTGACTAACTTAATTTTGAATTTTATCAGCTAACAAAATTGCTCTATTTTTTTACATGTCAAAATAGAGTTTTCTTATTAATTAGTCTAATTTTGTTTACAGCAAACATAATCTTTTGTGAAACAACCTCATAACTGACTTTTCTTCTATTATATAAATATATGAAAATTTGTATAACCAAATGGCTAAACGTTTTGGGTTTGAATTCATCATTTGCTTCAACGTGATCAACCAAATTAGCCCATCAAATCTAAGATTGGACGTAATAAAAACCACATCTATCATGTCACCTCAATATCACATCAGTTTTTCACTCATTCACCAAATAACAGTAATAATAACTATTAAATCCAAACCAAACAAATACTATGAAACACACTCACTAACACACTTATTTTTTCCTTTCTTCACTCACTCGCCTCTACCTCAATGTCAACACCAAAATCAAACACTACACATGATGGTGGTGTCTTAAGTTTCCACGTAGTGGTCGCGTAATGAAGCAACACCACCACGTGTTAAAGGCCTTTATTACACCTAGTGTAATATGTTAGCTACATGTAGACATTTGATAAAACATTGACGACACATGATTTGGTGAACTAAAGTAGGGGTGTCAATTTGTGTCGTGTCCGGGTTGGCGGGTTCAAATATCTCAATCTAAACCTGACCTGTTTAGTTAATCGGGCCAAGAAGTTCAACCCTAACCTTAACACATTTATTAAACGGGTTAGTCGTGTCGACTTGTTTATGATTTGAATATAACTTAATGGGATAGATCGAATACAGTAAGTTGCATATTTGAAAAATTATAGCCAACACGATAAATATTTTGATATAAATATATATCATAATCAAATATTTCAAAAAAGATGATATATATCATGAGATAGAGATATAAAATACTTGTGTATATTTCTGTATATATATTGCTAAAAAAATAGTTGTGTCTTATTATAATGAAATTAAATACATAACCTTTATTTTTTAAACATTTTTAATGCATTTTAAACGAGTTAACGAGTTGTAATCGAGTTGGGAATTTCAACCCAAGCTTATCCTATTTACTAAATAGGTTAGTCGTGTCGACCTATTTCCAACCCGAACTGTTTATCCTCAAACCTAACCCGTTTATTTTCTTGTCAGTCTCGGGTTGTGTTTCGTATCGTGTCGGGAATTGCCACCCCTAGCTACCCAGTGTTAACTATATGTATCACCCGCTACAACTTAAATTCTTTGAAGCGTTCATTTCATTACAACTTGGATAGCGTGAATTGCATGCAAGAAACCTAAATATTTTTCATTTGAAAGAGCTAAACATCGAATTCTGAAGAATATAAAGAATTATTTGACAAGTAGAGCAAAGTACAAAGACCAAAGTTGTAAATATTTGAATATTAGTTAGAAGCAGTTAACATTTTCCCTCTTTCCCATATATATAAACCCATCTCACTTTCATTTTCACTTTGTAACTTTGTAATCATTTCAATAATAAAATGATACAATTTAATTCCGATACTAAATTTGAAATGGTATCAGAGCACATGGTTGCCTAATTCTGTTACCTAACTGTTTCCACCACCACAACTACCTTTCAACAAACTTTGACCGGCATTGACCGTCGTAATACCACCTGATTTTGTGCAAATCATTTTATTGTGTGTGTTAACAGTCAGTTACGATCTTGATTCACAAATCTTAGGTCTGTAACAATGTCAAGTTCAACCGTAAACCCTAATTTTCATGATAACCCCAATAACACCAATCAAGAACCAAATTCACAGAATATGGTGAATAATACATTACACCTTGCTAGTTCTGATCATCCTGGAATGAATTTGACAAACACATTGTTCATTGGAGTTAATTTTCTTGGTTGCAACAGAACAATCAAAATGGTATTGGGTGCGAAATTGAAATTCGGATTCATTGATGTTACTTCACCAAAACCTGCTTTAACAGAGCATACTTATCAGATATGGATTTTGTAGAAAACTAGAAGGGGGGTTGAATAGTTTACCAATTAAAAACTTTGTTTTGAAACTTATTCAAAGATCAATTGATATTGATCTTAGATATGTTAATGAAATATGCAAGCAATATGTAAAGAGTAAATAAGGAAAGAAATGATCAAACCACAACAAGTTGTTTATAGTGGTTCGGTCTACAAGGACTCTTTTTCCTTGCCCTACTCCACTCCTCGAGTCTCACACTCGAGAGTTTAACTTCACTAGTCAACAAGCTCCTTTCACCGGCGGAGAAAACCTTTACACTTCGCTTACACTATTTCCGACACTAAGCTAGATGTCGAGTTCTTTCCAAGGGTACAACCACTCCCACACACAATGTATTTTGAGGACTAAAATACTAACCACTCACACTCACAAGATTATGATGGTTTAATACAACAATGAAGTATGGATCAACACAAGATCATACAACACTTAAACAAACAAGACTTCCAACTTCTCGTTTGAAGCTTGAATGTGACTTGATCTTCTTTGCTACAAAAGAGATCACTAATATGATATGAAACTGAGTTAGAAAGGTTAGAGAGAAGATATGTATGAGAGTATATTGGGAAGGGATGAAAAAACTACTTGGTTTGGCATTGCTATTTATAGCCAAAATGGACAGGAGCGTCCACGGACCACGGAACCCTTAAAAGGGTTCCGCCCGTGTACCATTTTGGTACCGTGGGGGTCTGACAGCAAGATTACCAAAATCTTACCAAAGTCAACCATATCTATGTAATATTGTGCAAGATATGAAGAGTACAAATCCACACAAAATATCTAATCAAATCTTTCAATGATTTCCATGATGCATCACATGATGTCATATGTTGTATTTCTATTTTTAGAAATATGCAAGTACTTAAGTAGTGTTTGGTTTTAAGAACCTAACACATTCTAAAAACTACTATCATACATAATGATTAGAGTCATATAAAGATATCACTAATCATAAATGTAAATGCTTGAATGATGAATATATTGTTTGAAAAAGCTTGTTTTAATATCTATTAAACTTGACAAGCTTTAAGCTTTTATACAAATTAAATTTACTTTTGTCGTTAACAAAACTTAGGTAAAGATCAAAAATATAAATAACGTTTAATGACGATATTTGTATTAACAGATTTGTTGTGATTACATGGTAACTTGTTGGGTATTGAATTTAATGGTTGCTGAACTTTCTGAATCTTTCTTGTATGCTCAATCTGTAAGAGATTTGTGGAAGGAATTGGAGGAAAGATATGCTCAAATCAATGGTCCACTCATTTATCATGTTGAAAGAGAGTTTAGTAAACTTTAACAAGGAAATCCTATTGTTGCTGCTTATTTTAATAAACTCAAAAAGTTTTATGATGAGTTACACAGTTTGAATGGTGTTCCTATGGTGCAGTTGTGGTAGAAAGAGAGAATGTACTTGTGGTGTGACGGGGAAGTTCTTAGAGATTAATAGCATATCTAAGTTGATTTAGTTTTTGATGAGATTGAATGATGATTTTGAGTATGTCAGAAATCATATCTTGTCTATAGATCCATCACCAAATCTCAAGAAGGCTTACTATATTGTGCAACAAGTTGAAAAACAGAAACAAGTCACTCATCAAGTCAGTGATCGTATTGCTTTTTTTTTGCTAATAACAATGTTAGGGGTAATCAATATGTTAGAAAGGATATATAAGTGATGGTAGAAATGATGGCAAGAATCAAGAAAATGACAAGAAGAGTTGTACTTTTTGTAATAAAAAAGGTCATGTATGTGGGCAGTGTTTTGAGAAATGGGGCTATCCTGATTGGTATAAGGGGAAAAAGAACAAAAGAGGGGGAAAAATAGCTGCACAAGTTTCCTTTGATTTCAATCCCTACATGGCCAAGGATACACCATTTGAGTTTGAGTTTGAGAATGATGTGCAGAATGGAAATGTTGATCTGGACCAAAGAATGGTTGCTGCTGTATGTCAAGAAATGATGAAGATGTTCAAAGGGAAGGGTGTCGATCAAGTCAATGTTGCCAGTAATTCAAAACCGCATGCATGTACTTTCTTCTATGGTTGCAAGCCTTATAGAGTATATTCCTTTCATGTGCCTTTGAATATACTGTCAAAACACATGAAACTAGATATAAGGATTGAATTGATTATGGATACTAGGGCTTCCATGTCACCTCATCTTCATTTGTTTCATTCTATTAGGATTCTTAAGAAACCAATTAAGATAAGATTTCTTGATGGAAATAGCAAATGGGTAGAAAAAGTTGGTGATGTTCAAATCAATAAGTTTTTGACTCTACACAATGCTATGTTCCTAATTTTCAAGTTAATCTGCTATCAGTAGGGAAATTTCTTAAGATACAGTGTCTTATATCTGCTTTCTTTCCTACCATGTTTGTTTTCCAGGACCCTTCAACTAAAAAGGTGCTTGCAGTTTGAGAAATATTTAACAATCTGTACATCTGTAAGCCATCTTCAGCTTCATGTTTTATGTAGCCTCATGAAGGATACATTAAAGCTGCATAAGGGAAAGTCTGCAAGCTCAAAAAGTCTCTTTATAGTCTTAAACAAGCTTCAAGGCAGTGGAACCAAGAGCTTTCAAAGTTTCTAGTCTCTTTGGGTTTATCACAGTTAAAGCATGATTACTCTTTATTTGTAAATGAACAAGGTGAGTCATTCACAGTGGCTTTAGTTTATGTGGATGACATTTTGATAACTGGAAACTCTGCACAAGATATTGAAGATACCAAAAAGGCTTTGAACCAAAAATTCACCATTAAGGATTTGGGTCTAGCCAGATAGTATTTGGGAATTGAGCTTTGTAACATAGAACATGGTACTTATCTTCATCAAAGAAAGTATGTTTTGGATTTACTCAAGGATGCAGGGCTAACAACAACAAAACCAATATCATTTCCTTTACCATAAAACATGAAGCTGTCATTAGATAAAGGAAACTTTATAAGTGATACCAAATCATATAGGAGACTGGTTGGAAGGATTTTGTACTCGTCAATGACTAGGCCAAATATCTCCTATGCAGTTCAACACCTAAGCCAATTTGTTTCAGCTCCCAAAGAACCTCATTTGCAGGCTATTATGCGCTTATTATTATGCGCTTATTAAGATACTTAAAGGGTTATACTAATAATGGCTTATTTTATCATGTTCAAAGCAATTTAAAGGTTACAGGCTTCCCTGATGCTGATTTGGCATCATGTTTGATGACCAGAAAATCACTCACATACTACTGTATATTTTTGGAACATTCTTTGGTGTCATGGAAGACCAAGAAACAAGCCATACTTTCAAGATCATCCACAGAAGTAGAATGTTGGTGGTTATTCGTCCCAAAGCAGGGTGAAGATAATCAATTCAGCAGAAATGTGCAACTCTTCAGCAGAAACAAACAAACTGTTAGTAGTAACAGATACCACTTGGTGGTTACCGGATATCACTTGGAATCGTGTGATCACTTTCCAAAGTAAACTATTCGACCCTAATGCCTGGGTATCACGAATATCTACTTGGGATAAGACCAAATGCAGTTAGAGAATTAGGCACAATTCTATAACCCTTTCGCTAATAAGTGTTTACGTTTTCTGTGTGTGTCTCATGCATGTTCAGATCTCCTATATATAGGAGGTTACTCTTGAGCTATTCCCATGGAATTATGAGTATTAATCGGCCCATTAATAGCCTCATAATTATCCCCATTATAGCCGTTAGTGGTTACATGACCAATTAAATGTGGTCATAAAGAAGTTGTAACTGCCATTTAGCAGTACTTTCCATAAGCAGTACTTTCCACTAGTAGTACTTTCACTTGCAGTGGAAGTACAACCTATCAGTGGAAACACTGCTTATCAGTACTTTCATAGCACTATCAGTGGATACACCACTTCAGCGGAAACACTGCCTATCAGTAGAAACACTGCTTATCAATGGAAACCACAAGCAGTACTTTCCACAAGCAGTACTTTCACCAAGCAGTACTTTCACCAGTACTACCAATACAAACCACTATAAGAGTCAGGGAGTTCATGGACCTTATGGGTGTACACTCCGTACCTCCTAACCCATTGCAAGGTGTGAACTAATCCCACAAGTGCACTAAATTTTCCAACATAGAATACAGAAGCATGGCTGCAAATACATTTGAATTTGTATGGTTGGCTTATTTTTTAAAGGATCTGCATATACCTGTTCAAGTGCCAATTACTTTGTTTTGTGACAATAAAGCTGCTCAGCAAATAAGAGTTAATACATGTTATCATGAAAGAATCAAACATTTGGATATCGATAGTCATTTTACAAGAGATAAAGTCCAAGAAGGTTTCTTGCAGACAGCCTACATACCAACTCATTTACAACTTGCATACATTATGACAGAGCATTGGGAGGCTATCAACATTCCTTCTTAGCTGACAAGTTGGGCTTTCATGAAGTTCCAACTTGAGGGGAGGATGAAGAATATAAAGAAGTATTTGTCAAGCAGATCAAAGTACAAGGACCAAAGTTGTAAATATTTGAATGTTAGTTAGAAATTGTTAACACTTTCCCTCTTTCCTTTTGATATAAACCCATCTCACTTTCATTTTCACTTTGTAACTTTGTAATCATTTCAATAATAAAATGATATAATTTGCTTCCGATACTAAATTTGAAAAATTCTACTTTTAAGAAGTACAAAGATAATCTTTTTATTCGTTTCAAGTAGATTTATTAAAATCTTCTTAATTTGATAGGTGGTTAGATAATCATGTTTTGGCTTTGTACTTCTTTAAACACTTGATGTGAATTTCCTCCCTTTGACATCTCACCATTAGTAATTCATTGAGAGTATGATGAATAAAATACTGGATTCTGTTATGCCAAGTTATGAGATAACAAGTATGAACATGTAAACCTAAGTTTTTTATTTATTTATTTTATAAGTAATTATGCAATATGAATATTCAAATATTTTTAGTCTACGGAAATGACCTTGTTTGTTGTTTAGGCGGGATTGTGTATCGTTGCATGTTGTTGTACACTTGTACTTTTATATCTATACATCTCATTTTAAAGTCATCTATTACTTGAAAAAGATTTATCCAACTGTAAAAATCATGTATCACTTGCTCAATTACTAATTCACGCGTACATAATATATGCTCGAATAATACCTTTCAATCAGAGAGTTGTATACAACTGTGATTCTGTAATTTCACCGAGTTTTCTTAATTTTTTATGAAATTGATTATTATAGTTTTTTTAATTAATTACACTTAAACTAATAAAAAAAGACAAAATAATAACCAACGAATATGATTGAACGAAGTACATAATGGAAAAACTATTTTTTCATGTTCGTTGTAAGCAAAGATAGAGGATCTACTGGGTTTTTAATTTATCCGATCAAGTTTTCGGTTTACGGGTTAATCACCTTTTTTTCTCAAAACCGTTTCGTGGTACCGAAGCCGGCGCAACAAAGATAGAAGATCTACTGTTTCTAAAAAACCGGTTTTTTAATTTATCTTGTCAAGCTTTCGGTTTCCGATTTAATCACTCTTTTTCTCAAAACCGCATTGAGGTAACTAAGGAGGTTCCGGTTCAATCAATCAAGTCAAGCCAGGTTTCAAAATATTGAAAAGATCTTAATCTCAAAATATACTTTCATTTTTCAATTGTTTTGATAATTTCACATCCCTTAATTTTAGTAAACTTTAGGTACCACGGAATATGCTAACTAAATACTGTCTCCGTATTAGAAACAAATAAAGTCTCCGTACTAATTAAAGTACGAGAACATTCTGTTATTTTATAAAATTTGCACCAAATATAAGTACCAAAATTTTTGTTTACAAAAGGTAAAAATATATATCTCCCAAGGAAAACAATTAGTTTCGTTTGGAAATTAAATACTATTGATAACAAAAAGATTACGTCAACAAAGTTTAAAAAATAAAAAGATTCTTCGTATTTGCAGCAGCTGTGAGGATATTTTGGTCATTTAAACATTCATTTTCACATATAAATATACCTTGAAAGACGACCAGATTCTGCTCACGCCGCCTATTTTTCTCCATATATCTCGCTTATATCACATGTTTCTCTAGGGTTTTTATAGTCACGTACTTTATTTATTGTTGTTTATATTTAAGGTTTTTGAAGCTTACAGTATCATGGTTCAATCAATGTGGCTTGTGAACAACGAGAACAACAACCAGGATGCATGGCAATGGCCGCAGCATGAAATGGCGGATTTAGTAAGTGAAAAGCGTATGATGAATGAGGAAGAGGCGAAACCGCTTCAGAAACGATGGAATCCATCGTTGCTACGAACAACTAATGAGGTTTTGATTTATGTTTATATGATCTGTGATTTTACTCGTTTACTCTTTTTGTGTGTATTATTGATGCTTATTCATTTGGGCATAAAGGATTATTTTTGTTTTGTATTTTATATTAAAACTGCTGTGCCTGCTTATTATTGTTTTTGGAGACAAAAACAAACATGAAAACAACTTATTTTACTCAGGTAGTCGATGCGTAAATGACTAGGAAGAAACTTTAGCTATTGACTAAGGGTTCAGGAGATGTTGCATGTTTGGAATATTGAGTTCGAGTTAGAATAAGAAGTGCACAATTGCCTAATTCTACTGCATAATGCATTAGAAAGTTATAAATAACATATTTATTAAACATATTATAAGCTTAATTGTATGTAAACATGTAGTTATTTGAATCATGTGTTAAGGATCACTTAATTTTATTTATGAATGTTATCAACTTGCCAACCTAAGTTGTTCTTATTTGACCTTTTCAAGTTTTCTTTATAGTTTATACTTAAAAATCTCTGTATTGTTTATTTTAATCAAACAATTTGGGATTGGTTGTTTTATTGCTGATATGACAGAAAAGAAAAAGTTTGTGATTGGTTGCATTGTTTTGCTGTTTTATAAAATTTATACTTTAATATCATAGAAAGAAAACAATTAGGGATTCGTTGTACTTTTGCATTTCTAGAAAATGTGATGATATCAGCTCCCGGTGCAACTTTATAAAAAGAAACGCACATCTATAATTATATATCGTACAGTGGTAAAGGGGTGCACGGGTGTTGCGAGATGAATTTGAAATTTTAATTTACATCTAATAAGCTAAAAATTATGATTTTGGTGGTGAAGTTAGTGTATTTTAGAAAGAATATTCTTTAAAAGTCGACTAATTTTCCTTCTCTTATTGCAATCATTTACCAATTTGCAGTTGAGCCTTGATAACCATGAGTTACGACCCGTCATGCCATCTAAGTATGACCTACTCAATGAGCCAAGTCCCTTGGGTTTGCGGCTAAAAAAGAGTCCATCATTGTTGGAGCTAATTCAAGCTAGACTTGCCCAAAGCAATAAGAAAGAAGGTTGCTTGACAATGGAAAATCTTAATTTGGAAAATAAGAAAAAAGTTAAGGCAAAAGCTGGGACATCGGGTTCTGTTGAGAAGTTGAAGGCGTCTAACTTTCCTGCTGTACTTTTGAAAATTGGACAATGGGAGGTATGATACTGGGACACTGTTAATTTACCTTTTCTAAATGGTTTCTGCATGGGTGTCAATGACTCAATTCCAACCAATAATTTATTTACTAAGTGATTTATTCAGGCTAGCTAACATTTAGGTTCTTCATCCATGTGCTCAAACCTGCCACCTCCTTTAGTATGTTTTATAACATTTTGAAATGTAACTGATAGTTGTTCTTTGTGGCAGTATGTGTCTAAACATGAAGGTGATCTAGTGGCGAAATGTTACTTTGCAAAGCATAAGCTTGTATGGGAAGTTCTTGATGGTGGACTAAAGAGTAAAATAGAAATCCAATGGGAAGATATTGTGGGTCTGAAGGCAAACTGTCCAGATGATGGTCCAGGCTCTTTGACTATTGTGGTATTTACTTTCTTTCATTAATCTTGTATTGGTTTAATTGGGTAAGTTTTTTTTTTGTTTCTTTTTGTATACGTTTTTCTGAAAGTGATTTTGTGATGTTGAATACGGGCTACAGAAAAACAGCACACTGAGAAAACCAATAGTTGTTTAGTGTGTATGGTATCTAATTTCACATGGAACCTTTTGTTTTTGTTGTCAGCTTGGTAAACAGCCACTCTTCTTCAAAGAGACTGATCCACAACCTCGAAAACATACTCTTTGGCAAGCAACTACTGATTTTACTAACGGAGAAGCAAGCACATATAGGTATTTTTATTACACTCTTACAATCATTCCTAAACGTCATTAATACTAGCCTGGGATGGATAATATCACTTGCTACTCGAATGTTCAAGGGTTCTTTGGATGCGTTAATATTAGTTGCAATAAAATGAGCGATAAAAGATAGTTTATAAATCCGCGATAATCACATGGTGCAAGTATATTGCAATGATTTATCTAAGTCTATAGATAAAATGACTAACAAGGACAATATATCTGATAGACAATAATTGAAATTTGAGTAAAAGTTCGGCAAACTAGATTTAGGAAATGGGTAAAAACAAAAGTTTTGCTTAGCCTTAGTCCTTAGATAAACTAAATAAAGTCCAACTAATAGAAACTAATAATCCAAAACAGATTATATGACCCTCGTCACCACAACAAAATATATTCGTCCAATGATCAAAAACTCATTATTTCGACCAGGTTAGTATACCCTTGTTACTGACGGGAAGTCAAATACTAAGAACTTGACTACAATCTTTTCATGTTGTGGTTTCTGCAGGCAACATCATCTGCAATGTGCCCAAGGCGTGCTAAACAAACATTACGAAAAACTGATCCAATGTGATACACGCCTTAAATTCCTTAGCCAACAGTTAGACCCAGTTATAGACTTACCCTTTTCATCAAAAGCTTGTGGTGAAGATCAAAATCCATCAGGAACATCACAAAGATCCTATGCATCTGCTTCACAAAGTTCCTCGCTGAAGGCACAAGAAATGGGTGCTAATGGTTTGGTTCATGAAGATTATATGGAAGATTATGGGTATGTTGAAAGTTCGGGTCATGTGAGGCCAAAGACTATGTCAATATCTGATCTTGTAAACCACATTGGACACTGTATTTCGGAGAAAAAATCTGATCAGGTATTACCTTTCTTTGAGAATGTGTCAAGTGGAGTCGACCAAAATGATATGCTCCAGAATATATCACAAATTCTACTGAATGACACCTACTTGACATCAGCTTCCGATGAAAAAAATCTTATGTCAAGAGTAAACTCGCTGTGTGCCTTTCTTCAGGAAGGTAATGACAATATGAACATTGATGACGACGGGAAAAATCAGAATGATGTGCATTATGGAAATGACTATCCTGACGATGATTGCAACCCAGTACCAGAGATCGAGATGGATCAAGGTTGGGAAGGGGATTTTGGTATGTCAAGGAACGACTCTTTTAATGATTTGCTGCATCATCTTCCTAGAATTGCATCGCTCCCCAGGATCTATTTTGACATTTAGAAGCAGCTATTTAGTAAATACGGGGTATTGATCTGTGCATATAGCGCATTTGGTGAAACCTCTAGATTTCATTTTAACTTTTATTATGGGGTTCACTTGGTTATTTTTTCATCATTTATTGATGTTGATTTTGTAAATAAATTTATGCATTTTGGATTGTTTACTAATTTTTTTGAAAGCTTGACTTGTCTATTGATGTTGTTGAAATTAAGTGTTCATTCGAGTTTAATGCTTTTCTTTTAATGTGATTCAGTAATAACTAAGAGATAGTGAAACTGTTGGAGCTGCTTGTCTCCTTCAGTAAGTATTGGTCTCTTGAGGTCATGTTTTGGGTGTTTGGTCTTCCTTTCTTTCTTGTTCTCAGCCTACATATATAAACGCTCACTTTCTATGCTATATCACATATCAATAAAGCATCAATAAAACATTGAACTGCAGTATCAATTTACATATATACTTCCGCTGTCCTTTGTTGTTGATCTCTCAAATAACGACATTTCTGGTACCAGAGCCTTGCAACGTTTGTTTCCCCACTAAATGGCGTCAAATAACATAGCAGTGAATGTCTCTCAACCGCAGATTCCGATTTTCAAAGGTGACTTGTACGAGTTCTGGAGCATCAAGATGAAGACTCTCTTTAAGTCTCAAGATCTTTGGGACTTTGTTGAGAGTGGCTTTCCAGAAGAAGAAAGTTCAGACAATGCTCGACAGAAAGAGAATATAAAGAAAGATTAAAGTCAATGATGGAAGAAAGATTGACAAGTGTGCTGATTGGGCAGGAAGTATTTTCATCGGGGTTTAAGTAAACCACCCTTGTATCACGTGAGTTTGGTTGGACCTCTGGTGAGCGGACTTTCTGCACACTTATCTTTTGGGTTACTTATTCTTACAATCATTTGATTTATCGCTTCCCTGAACCAAAAAGCTGCTACTCAATGGTAGGTGATTATAGATGTATTGGGAATGGTAATGGTCTTGGATCTGGTACTGCTCTTAGTTGTGATGTTGGTGATAATGAGTCGCTTCTTGTGCCAACTGTTCCAGTTAGTCTTGAGTCACAGACTACAGTCTAGGTCTCAGTGGTCTTATTCGTAGAGCGGTAATAGCTGTGTTGCAGATTGTTTTGCTGATTCACCTGTGAGTATTCAAAGTATGTCTGATATGCTTTGTGGTAGCACAACTGCTGTGCAGTTTCAAAAGGGTGTTGTAGACTCAAATGTTGGACCGTTTAATGTCTTGGATGCCAAAAGGAAGAAGCATGCAAGTTCTGGTTTGGGCCAACAGGCCACCAAACCCATTAGCCTGAAGTTAGGATAGAAACGGTTATTTAAGATTCTAGGGTTACAACATTTGAGAATACAATGTTTACTTTTCATTGAATCGACATGTCTTTCTATCAGACATGTATACAATGGTTCATCATGTATATATAGATTACCAATCCTGTAAATCACTCAACCCTTTCATATATTTTATATATCAGTTTCTTTTAGGGTTCAAACCCATCACTTGTTCTCTTTTATTGATTCTTTGTTTGATTCATAACATGTTGTTTGATTATAACGATACTGGAGACATCAAACCTGTGTCAAATTCTTAACAGTGGCATCAGAGCCGAAGGGATCAAGCAACACCCAATTCATGTTTCAAATCACCAATCAAGATTCAAACATGCGTTTTTTTAAAGGAACGCAACCATGGATGCCGTTTAAAGAAGAAAGATTAGAGACGGTGGATTTAACCGAGATAAAGATGTACTCAAATCCGGTGTAGGAAGAAGGCTAAGGGATTTACTTGCCTTGAAGTCACAAGTTGAAACAGAAGGACATGTTTCAAGAGGCTAAAGGACTTGCCTTGGAGATCATGAAGATCCAGTGACGCACCAATTGATTGAAGACATGAAGATTAAAAGAAAGATTGAAGAAGGCATCAAGGAACTGAGAAACAAGAAGAAAGAAACTGAGAAGATTTTGGCATCTCGACATTAGGGGGAACTGTTGGACCGTTTAATGTATTGGATGCCAAAAGGAAGAAGCTTGCAAGTTCTGGTTTGGGCCAACGGGCCACCAAACCCATTAGCCTAAAGATAGGATAGAAACAGTTATTTAAGATTCTAGGGTTACAACGTTTGAGAATACAACGTTTACTTTTCATTGAATCGACATGTCTTTCTATCAGACATGTATACAACGGTTCATCATGTATATATAGCTTACCAATCCTGTAAATGACTCAACCCTTTCATATATTATATGTATCAGTTTCTTTTAGGGTTCAAACCCATCACTTGTTCTCTTTTATGGATTCTTTGTTTGACTGATAACATGTTGTTGTTTGATCATAACGATCTTGGAGACATCAAACCTGTGTCAAATTCTTAACATCAAATAGGTTCCTTTTGAGCCGTGATCAGACCTTAGATAAACTCAGGACTGTAGAGGCTGATACAATGGTTTTTAAGGCTGAGAAGAAATACGAAATGAATGCTATTGAGGAAGAATCAAGAGGAAGAAAAAACCCACATTCGAAAGATTTGGTCGAGGATGGGAGGGTTACTAAGAAGTTTGTTGTTTATACCGAGCCAGCTGTAAGGTCAAAGATATTTGATGATGTGCTTCTTTGGAGCAGAGCAAACAACCTTCCTCAAGGTAATTTTGTTTACAATGGGACTGCAAGAGTACAACAGAAGAGTAATGCGAGTAAGGGTCGTGGTAAACGAGGTGCTAAAAAGGATGTTGCGGACTTAAGAACACTTTTGAGTCTATGTGTGCAAGCGGTTGCAGCTAATGATCAAAGAGGTGCAAATGATCTACTGAAACAGATACGAGAACATGCTTCACTCAGTGGTGACGGAATGCAAAGATTGGCTCATTACTTCTTGATTATACAATAAATTGCACTACCAGGCTTCAATGGTGATCGAAGGTATGTTTCAGCCAAGATTGTCTTTCACCTGAGAATAAGAAATACGAAGACACTATGTTAAGTGATTATGCAGGGCTTGGACCTTGCGAAACACCTCCGGCATGAGAGTAAGTATGAGTTATGGTTGTATATGCGTGTGTAAGTAAAGAGATGAGTGTTAAGTGAGCTTACCATAATCTTCTACCCGTCCAACCTATTTATAGTGGAAAAAATAGGGTTGAGGGCACCTCTACGCAAATGTCGGAGAACATGGGGGCGTCCCATGTTTGTGGGTAACCGCTAGGGCTTAGTGACCCACGTTCTCAAACTTGGCGGGAAAGCCAGGAAAGAGAGGGAGATCGTGGGTTTGACCAAGTCAGGAAGATCTCCTATCCGTTGCTCCTTCGTCAACCATACCCCCGTAGGGCTTAAGGCTTCGAATGGGGAATTCCCCGTAGGTAACCTTCGTGTGTATGAATGGTTTGACGCCCACGAACTTTCAGGAGACCTAACTTGGGCCTTCGTTCAGAAGGGCTTTGACATATCTCGAAGGGGGGTCCGTCGAGCTGTTCGGAGGGTACATCATCATTTCTCTGCCGGTCTTGAGGCACAAATGGTTGGTTCAGGAGCGGAGATATAAAAAGCTTGTCTTTCCAAGCCTATAGTGGCTGTGGATGTATTGAAAGCTTATCATTTGCCGATAGCGGCTGTTGATATACAAATGTAGTAGTGGTTGTTGCCTTTTCAAAAAAAATTCCAACTTTTTGTCTAATAAAACCATTTTGCGTACCGCCAAGGACAAGTGTATATAGTAGATTGATGTGGGCTCAAGTGTTGATGAACAGGCTATTATGTATCTGGACGCCTAAGATCGCATGACAAAAGGGGCTTCATTAAAATGGGCATAACTTGGGCTACGGGGCTCCGTTTCAGGCGAATGACTAGTCAAATCGAAGTGTGGAAAGAGGAGCACGTTGTGGTAAACTGAATACATCGGTTTATGGAACTTTTGAGCCCCGAAATACTCTATTTTATGAGTTATTTGCATTTTAATGTTTTTCAGGTTTTTTTTAACTTTGTTTATGCAATAACTTTCGGCCCGTTTGTCTTTTAGGGATCGTTTCAGTTTTGTAACTTTATTTAAGAGTTCCTTTGTAATGTGGAATAACCAGTTGAAAGAAATATCAAAAGTCTATTTTTAGCAGTTTTCTTGCTAAGAATCCTAATAGTCGGCATTCTATTGAATCAACGCTTGTTGGAAGAATCGATCCTGGCATTCGTGTGAATCAACAAGCTTGATTTGTGTTATCTCATTATTTAGTCTACATCAGTTGGCAACAGAGCTAAAGTTCCTGATCATTATGCCTCCAAGGAGGAATAGAAATATTAATGACGTCTATGAACAAGAATTTGAGCAGCGTCTTATGCTAAGAATGGAAGAGTGAATGGGTTAGTTCGTTGATCAATTAAGTGATCAGATGACTGACTTAATGAATCAAAGAAGGCCTCGTGATCATAACCCTCGAGAATGTGAAGACGAACAGTCAGAAAATCCGTTTGGTGAGGGTGACGGTTCATCTTCGGATGAACAACAAGAAAGGCGACCAAGGAAAAATGAAAGGCGTTGGGAATCTGGACTAAGAGTCAATATTCCTTAGTTTGAAAAGGATACTTTGAATCCCGAAGGGTTCATTGATTGGCTTATTTCGGTCGAAGAAGTGTTTGAATTCAAGGAGATTCTTGAAAACAAGAATGTTTCATTGATCGCTACCAGGCTACGTGGCAGGGCATCCGCATGGTGGCAGCAGTTGCAACTGACACGGGAGAGAGTTGGAAATCCAAGAGTCACGACTTGAAGGAAGATAAAAAAGTGCATGAGGGCAACTTTATTCCTCATAATTACCAACTGTTGATGTACCAACGATTACAGAATCTGAAACTGTGGGCCAAATCTGTTGAAGATTACACAACTGAATTTTACCAATTAATTGCAAGGAATGATATTCAAGAGACTGATGAACAACTAGTCTTTCGTTACATTGGTGGTTTAAGAGTCCAAATCATGGATTCTGTTAACATGTTTAATTCGGTGACACTTATTGATGCATATCAACGTGCATTATCTTTTGAAAAATAGAACCGACGTGTGGGAGGTTCATCTTATTCTGCTATAACAGGAGGTAGTTCTGGTTCGGGTAACGTAACATCACGTTTTGTTCTTAATCAGGCGAGACAAAGTGGTAGCAATACTGGACCAGTTTCTAAAAGGGTTGGAAGTAGTAGCTTGAAGTGTTTTAACTGTGGTAAACCCGGTCACCGACAGTTGGAGTGTAAGAAGGCACGGAAAAGGCCTTATTTTGCTTATCCATATGGCAATATGTATACATGTGAAGTTGATGACGTGGCTAATGAGGGTTATGAAGAAGCCCCAGTATTTGATCCTCCTTTTTTGTTTTTAGCAATTCCCCCCTTTGGGCGGCAGTCAAGGAACTTTCATCATCAACTTCTCAACACCTTTCTCGACTATCTCCCACACATCAATGAACCTAGTAACACCTTCATTCGAATGCACTGACTACCATAGTTGTGTTTGGTAAGACAAGGAAATTGAAACAAGTTCATCATGCTTGACATCGTGATCTTCTAGCTCTTACACTAATTTGTTGGAAACACACGGGCCTTTTATAGGTTTATACTTGATAAAGAGAGGAAAACTTAAAAGACACTTTCCGATGTTACTTTATTGCTTAAGCTTTAGTACACGGAAGATTCTGGATAACCAAGATACTTCCATGGATATTCTACTACGATCTAGATAGATATTATTACATCATCATCATTATCTACATGTCTAATTCTAGATAACATTAACTAGATATTTATAGTATTACTCTAGATATTTCAAAATGATATTTTCTATGATCATTCTACGAAATTATAGAAACTTCTTCAGCATGGGTTGGGCTTTATGGATAATCCAATCTATTTCGGACTAAATCAAGTTTACGATCCAACATAAACACCTCTAGTAGAATACAGAGGATATCATAGAGCTAAAAACCTCGTGGTTAACCTTTTCGAAAAATTAAATTTTAGAAGGGTGCTTATATTTGTACCCATTGACAAAAAACCCTTATTATCACACCCCTTATTCATAACTCATTTTTCTGGCCAATATACGGCTAAACCTGGCTATGTTCGACTATTATATGGATAGACCCAGCCATTACATGGCTAAACCAGGCTAGGTCTGGCCATTTTATGGCTAAACCCGTCTAGGTCCGACAGTTATACGGCTACACCCGGCTAGGTACGACCATTATACGGCTAGATCTTGTTAGTGGTTATTCGCTCAGCAGCAGGGTAAGATAATCAGTAGCAATGCAATCCCACTGAGTGGTTACAGGATATCACTTGGAATCGTGTAATCACTTTCCAAAGTAAATTATTCGACCCTAATGCCTGGGTATCACGAATATCTACTTGCGATAAAACCAAATGTATGTTATTGAATTAGGCACAAATCAATAACCCTTTGCTTTCAAGTGTTTATTGTTTTCAGTTTGTTTCTCCTGGTTGTGTATATTTCTCAGTGTATTCATGCTGATGAATACCATCTCTATTTATAGTAGACAATACTTACTCCTAGTCAATGGACATTATGAATGATTAACAGCCAATTAATCACCCATAATAAGCCTCCATTATCATAGGAATAGTGGTTACATGACCAATTAAACGTGGTCATAAAGCAGCCATAACAGCCACTTGAATGAGTCAAAGCTGTTACAAATTAATCACTACAACACTACCAGTAGGAACTATTACACTAGCAGCAGGAACCATAACACTACCAGTAAGAACCATCAGTTACTACACTAGCAGTAGTAACAATACACTAGCAGCAAGAACCATAACACTACCAGCAGGAACTATCAGTTACTACACTATCAGTAGTAACCAATACTACCAGTACAAACCACTATTGAGTTAGGGTGTTCAGGGACCTCATGGGTGTACATTCCGTACCTCCTTACCCAAAACCAGGTGTGAACTAATCCCACAAGTGCACTAAATTTTCCAACAATCCTCCCAAAATTTAGTTCACTTCCTTTGCAAGAAAAACAAACATCAAACAAACATGTGCATAAACGAAAATATCATAAGGATTGAATTTCCATCTTAGTACATTACACGTTCAAATATTCGAGAATCAGGGTGTTCTAAGAATTGAACCCTTCAACCCATTTGAATACCTGAAGATAAACTACACACAAGTTTTCAAACACTTAAAAGCTCCTGACAATATACAAGCCATGTGTCCATATCCAAATTCATAAATGTTGTAAGAGCCAAAAGTCCGAAGCTCCCTGAAGCGGCAAAACTTCAACATTTACATAGGTGGTTCCTCTTTATTCATGCTCCCGCCAAGCACTTTTTCAAAGAAATTAACCATTAAGTAGTAAAGACTTCATCCTCCTTTTCAGCAGGTTCTGAGCAGAACCTTGGGATGTAAAATAAACATGTGCTCCAGTCCACTGAATGTTCAGCTTTCCACATTGAACTCAGCTCCCAAGTTTCCTTAGGAGGGAGTTGGGTGTCTTAGCATTCAGTGACTAAGTTGGACTTAAACCCATCCCTTTATCAGACTTTATAACCAAGTCTCTAGCCAAACCATTCGTCAAGTGACCAGCTAAATTTTGTTGAGATCTAACAAACTCTATAGATACCACCCCATTCATGATAAGCTCACAAATCATGTTATGTCTGACACCTAAGTGTCTAGACTTCCCATTGTAAATTTGGCTATAAGCCTTAGCTAGTGTAGCTGCACTATCACAACAAATAGAAATAGGTGCTATAGGTTTAGGCCATAATGGAATCTCAAGAAGCAATTTTTTCAACCATTCAGCTTCTTTATCAGCAGCTGCTAAGGCCACAAATTCAGATTCCATTGTTGAACTGGTGATGCAAGTTTTCTTCTTGGATGCCAAAGAAATTGCACCTCCACCAAGTAGGAATACCCGACCACTGGTAGACGAATTATCTTCAGTGTTACTGATCCAACTTACATCAGTGTATCCTTCTAACACTGAAGGATAACTAGTATATGAGAGACTATAATCCATAGTTCTCTTCAATCCATAGTTCTCTTCAGATACTTCAGTACCCTCTGAACTGCTTGCCAGTGATGACCACTAGGATTGCTAGTATACCTGCTCAGTTTACCCACTGCAAAAGCAATATCAGGTCCGTAGGTGTACTCACTGAAGTACAATCAAAGTAATTGAATTTTCTCAACACCTTCTCAATATAATGAGACTGGGAGATAGAAATTCTTTTACTTTCATGTTTAATCCTTATACCAAGGATAACATCAGCCTCCCCCATGTCCTTCATGGAGAACCTTGATGACAAAAAATCCTTTGTCAGGTTAACCTGATTTTAGTCAGTGCCAATGATCAACATGTCATCAGCATATAGACAAATGATGACTCATTTACCAGATTCATCAAATTTGCTATATACACATTTGTCAGATTGGTTAAGAACATAACCACTAGACAAAACCACTTCATCAAACTTTTGATGCCATTGCTTAGGTGCCTGCTTTTGTCCATAGAGAGACTTAATCAGTTTACATACCTTGTTTTCATTGCCAGGCAAGATGAAGCCTTAAGGTTGGTTCATATAAACCTCCTCATCCAATTCATCATTCAAGAAAGTTGTCTTCACATCCATCTAATGAATAATCAGATTGTAAATTGATGCCAAAGCAATCAGCAGTCTTATAGTACTGATATGAGCCACAGGGGCATAAGTATCAAAATAGTCTATTCCTGACTTTTGTTTAAAGCCCTGAATGACTAGTCTAGCCTTGAAATTTTCAATACTTTCATCTACCTTCATTTTCATTTTGAAAATCCATTTGCAACCCAAAGGTTTGCAACCAGGTGGTAGATCAACCAACACCCAAGTGTTGTTGCCCATGATGGAATCCATCTCATCATTGATTGCTTCTTTCCAGAAAGCAATATGATGGGACTTTATTGATTCTTCAAATGTCTTGGGATCATCCTCAACAATGAAGCAATAGGAGTATTGGTCAGAGACCTCATCCCTTGTTCATTCAGTTAAGTATAATTGAAACTTATGTCCAAATGACTTTGGAGTCCTGACCCTTTTGCTCTTTTTGAGCATAGGTTCAGGTTGTTGAACCACAACCTCATCAGGGACCTCTGATGGTACTTCATCAGGGACCTCTGATACACCAGTGTCAAGAGTTCCATTAGGAATCCTCTGACTTGGTCTAGGGACTGATGAGAATCTATTCTCATCAAAGTTTGCATCCCTTGATTCAATTATGGAATTAATTGAAACATATTCATTAGGTTCAATAACATAGAACCTAAAAGCCTTGGAATGCTCAGCATATCCAACAAAGATGCAATCAATGCCTCTTTCACCCAAAGTTTTCAGCTTTAGATCAGGGAGTCTTACAACATCCCTACAACCCCAAACCCTGAGATAGTTCAGGTTGGGTTTCCTTTTAGTCCAGAGTTCATAAGGGGTAACTTTGTTCCGTTTGTTGGGAACCCTATTTAATAAATAGCAAGCTGTTAACATAGCTTCACCCCAGAACCCTTGACTCAGTCCTGAATAAGACAACATGGAATTAACCATCTTCTTCATCACCCTATTTTTCCTTTCAGAAATACCATTTTGCTAAGGAGTATAGGGAGCAGTCGTTTCATGGACAATACCAACAAAATGAAAATAAAGAGTATCCATGTACTCACCTCCCCTATCAGTCCTTAATCTTTTGATCAGGGACCCAAGTTGCAATTCAACTTCAGTTTTAAACACTTTGAATTTATCTAATGCTTCATCCTTAGTATGTAACAAATAGACATAACAAAACCTAGAAACATCATCAATAAATGTCACAAAGTATTTCTTATTCCCAAAAGAGGGAGTGTCATTCAAATCACACAGGTCACTGTATATTAGCTCCAAGAGCTTAGTCTCACGCTTAACACCCTGAAAAGGTTTCTTAGTTATCTTGGTCAACATGCACGTTTTACACTTTTCAGTGTCCATGTCAAATGCTGGGATTAACCCATCCTTAGACATATCTTGCATCTTTTTATAGTGTACATGGCCAAGTCTAGCATGCCAAAGGGTAGAGCCAGTCAGGTCAGTGGTAGTCATAAAGGCTGAATTAACAGTATCAGTGATAATATTAAGCCTTGAACATTTGATTACACAAATAGCCAAAACCAATAAACACACCATTTTTAGAAAAGACGAATTTATCAGATTCAATAACTTGTTTATATCCATGATTATTAAAAATACTACTTGAAACCAAGTTCTTCCTTATATCAGGAACATGAATAACATTAAACAAAGTTACAATCTTTCCAGAACTAAAATTAAGATCTACACAACCACGACCATGCACCAAGGTTGTTGACTCATTTCCCATGTGAAGAATAGAACCATCATTCAGTGACTCATAAGTCTTGAACCAGCTTCTATCTTTGCACACATGAACTGTTGCACCAGAGTCAACCCACTACGCAACATCATCATCCTGCACATAATAAGATTCAGATACATATGTAACATAATAAATCTGAAAAGACTTATTAAACATATTCTGACCTTTCAGTGAGTTGGTAGAACCACCACTCCCTGAACCATTAGTGCCTGATCCATTGACTTTACCACCAACCTTAACACCTTTGCAATCCCTTTTAATGTGACCGGTTTTGCCACATTTCCAACAAGTAGGTATTGCCTTCTTGTTATGATATGCCCTTGTGTTATCCTGATGTTTACGTTTGCCTTTGTTGTCATTGTACTTGGTGGAGTTGTTATGCTCCACCATATTGACAACAGATGCACCAGTAGCATTGCTACTCTTTGGCTTGTCATTATCCTGCACCCTGAGAGATTCCTTAATGCGCAGATGACTGCCCAACTCAACCAGAGTTAATTCCTCTTTCTTATGTTTCAAGGTACGCTTGAAATCTTTCCAAGAAGGAAGAAGTTTGTCTATGACACAAGCGACTGAAATAGCCTCATCCATGTGCATATTGTGTTGTGTAAACCTTCCAAGTATACCAAGAAGTTCATTGTATTGTTCCATAACTGGTCTTGAATCAGTCATTTTGTAATTTGTGAAATTACTTACAAGGAACTTCTTACTTGATGCATCCTCAGCCATATATTTGGCATCCAAGGAATCCCATAGCTCTTTGGAAGATTCAAAGTTCTGATAAATATCAAACAGAGAATCAGACATACCATTGAGGATTAGACCTATGCAAATGTAGTCATCATTCTCCCATTTGCTCCTCCTCATGATCTGCTCCACAGTAGCATCATCCCCATCATCATGAATAGGAGTGGTTAGCACATACACCACACTCATGCTTGACAGCAAGAAGTGCATCTTCTTCTGCCATCTCCTGAAGTCCACCCTTCAAACTTATCAAGCTTGGCAAAGTTTGAAGCCATGTGTTTCATTGCAGTAGCAGCCATTGATTATCACAAATAGTTTACTTTGATTGTTGGTGGTTATTCGCCCAGCAGCAGGGTAAGATAATCAGTAGCAATGCAATCCCACTGAGTGGTTACCGGATATCACTTGGAATCGTGTAATCACTTTCCAAAGTAAACTATTCGACCCTAATGCCTAGGTATCACGAATATCTACTTGGGATAAGACCAAATGTATGTTATTGAATTAGGCACAAATCAATAACCCTTTGTTTTCAAGTGTTTATTGTTTTCAGTTTGTTTCTGCTGGTTGTGTATATTTCTCAGTGTATTCATGCCATCTCTATTTATAGTAGAGAATACTCACTCCTAATCAATGGACATTATGAAGGATTAACAGCCAATTAATCACCCATAATAAGCATCCATTATCATAGGAATAGTGGTTACATGACCAATTAAACGTGGTCATAAAGCAGTCATAACAGTCACTTGAATGAGTCAAAGTTGTTACAAATTAATCACTGCAACACTACCAGTAGGAACTATTACACTAGCAGCAGGAACCATAACACTACCAGTAAGAACCATCAGTTACTACACTAGCAGTAGTAAGAATACACTAGCAGCAGGAACCATAACACTACCAGCAGGAACCATCAGTTACTACACTATCAGTAGTAACCAATACTACCAATATAAACCACTATTAAGTCAGGGTGTTCAGGGACCTCATGGGTGTACACTCCGTACCCCCTTACCCAAAACCAGGTGTGAACTAATCCCACAAGTGCACTAAATTTTCCAACAGATCTGGCCATTACACGGCTAGACCGGCCATTACACCGGCTAAACTGGATATTACATGGCTAGACCCAGCAAGACCCGACCATTACACGGCTAAACCCGAATAGATCCGGCCATCACATGGCTATTACAGTCGCTTGAAGCAGTGCTCATACATGATGTCTGCAGATGCTCCACCATCAATGTACATGCGGTGGATGTCGTGACCCCCCGCACTTATCTCTATGGTGAGTGGTTCCACTACTGCGTTGTCCGCCGTTAAGGTGGGGAAAGAGATTTCGCCTCCTCTAGAAAACTCCTGGCTGACCTTCTGCCTAGTGACCCGCTGCCATGATTGTATCATGTAGATGGTGTCCGCCTTGTCTTTGGGTGTCTCTTTCTTGTTCCCACTCTTCTGTCTATCCTTTCCTTCCTTAATGTTTTTGACTAAATGATCCAATCTGCCCTCTTTAACCATTTTGTCAATGAGCTGGCGCAGTTGGACACACTCGTTAGTGGTGTGGCCCTTCTGTGCGTGGTAGTCACAGTATCCATTCCCGGTGCGCCGATCCTCTGGAGTGCGCATTTGTGGCGGTCTTGGGAAGTTCGCCTATTCTGTTGCGAGTATTTCCTTTGGAGTCTTGGTCAGCGGGGTATATTTGTCATTATCCCTTCCGCTTCCCTGACTGCGATAGCTCCTATTACGGTTGCTACCCCGGTCGGTGGATTGTCTCCCAGGTTGTTCCTGTGACCGATAGTTCGGGTAGTTTCTTTTGCTATCCGCTGCGGCAGCTTCTCCTTGGACGAAGGACCGAGAGCGTTTCATGAGTTCATCAAAGGTTTCGGGAATCTTGTCATTCAACCTCTTGATGAGTTCTGGGTTATTAACCCCATTCATGAAACCAGAAATCTTTAGCACTTCAGGGCATGCTTTAACCTACATACATTCGTCTTTGAAGCGTTCCATGAATGCGCTTGTAGATTCTCCTTGGTGCTGCTTTACCCTAGCAAGTTCTACAGGATTTTTAGCGCACTTCTTCCGCTGAGTAAATTTTAAGCGAAACGCCTTTCTCAATTCCTCAAAGCCATTGATGCTTCTGCGTGGAAGCTTGCTGAACCAGTTCCGCGCGTTTCCCACCAGCGTGGAGTTGAACATGTGGCACCATACAGGTTGTGGCCAGTTTTCAATTGTAGCGGCTGATTCAAAAATTTTGAGGTGATCATTTGGATCACCTGTTCCATCATAGGTTTTTACGTTGGCAGGCATGCGCCTCCTTTTGTTCTCTGAGAAGTCGCTGATGCGTCGAGTGAACGCATCCACCTTTTGACGGCGCCACGGGAGAGATATATCTTCATCCTCCTGGTCATTATATCTATTTTTGGATTTCCAGTGTCCAGTTTCGCTATCCTCGTTGTCCGAGGAATTTCCAGAGAACGGATTTTTCCTCCTTCGGCGCTTGCGCCGACTGTCCTCAGAGTTTCTACTCGAAGGGCTTTCGCTTGGGGAATATCGTCGCCCAAGTCTGTCCTGTATTCTGCGGCTACCAAGTCTGGTATGGACACTGGTACGCCGCTCATCCTCATCACTTCCTTCCAGATGCTGTGAGTTGGATGTCTCATCATCCTCAACCTTTTTCCCAATTCTGTTAAACACAGGGGGTCGGTGGTTGTCTTTACCGCGTTTCTCCTTCTGACGGCGCGGTGGTGAGGTTTCGTATTCCGAGTCAAAACTGAGTCGGGTTTGTAGGCTTCGACTCGACCTCTTTTTAGCTTCCTCTTGCATAAGAGCGGTCAAGGTTTCGTGATTTTGGGATACGAAATCCTTTGGTGTTAATTCTGGTGCGACCCCTTCTAGAGCGAGGGTATTCGCTTCTACCGCTGTGTCTTTGTTTCCATCCGGTGCATCTGGTGCTTTTGTTGAGTCAGTCTCTAGCACCGATTGGAGAGGAGTGGTAAGAACAGTGCGCAATGGATCCACTGCGCGGGTGGTGGTTGTAGTGGCCTGGGTTGTCCCTGAGCGCGGTTCCACCAGAGGGAAGACCAAGTCATGGCCTAATCCCTTGTTTTTAGCAGTACTGGTTGTCCCAGGAGTCTGCTTGGAAGCTGAACCGATGTGCGGCTTCTTTCCGGTAAGATCCGTTTGCGATCGTTGATTTTCATGTTTCCTCATTCTAGTTTTAGTTCTTCGTGAATGGTCCCACGGATGGCGCCACTTGTTGATACAAAAGTTGGGCGTTCCTTGTTTGGGGCTCCGGTTCTCGTACCAATTAATGATTGTTGCTTGAGACCTGCGCACTAAGAGACAGTAAACACCGTTAGGCTTACCGTGGGATTGTCTCCCACGATTATCCTCCGGCGTGAGAGTAAGTAATCGATTTAGGGTTAAAGGTGAGTTAGGGTTTTGAGATCGTACCTTTAACGGGGGATGTGATTCCCTTTATATACACACGGAATCCTTGTTGGTTCCGTGTTCCTCAACCTTCGGCGTATCCCGCCTAAGTCGGTTGGGGAATGATTATCTCCTTAATTAAGAGATATCCGATATCTATTTCGTAAATAGATTTGTATTTGGGCCTTCGTGGGCCTAAACGCTTATCAGCGTAGCCCAGTTCGTGCTGGGCTTATCAGTATTGGGCTTTGGGCGGGTTCGTGACCCGGATATAGACTATACGTCATCACCCAGCAAGACTCGATCATTACACGGCTAAACTTGGCTATTACCCGGCTAGACCCGGCACTACACGGCTAAACCCGGCTAGATCTGGCCATTACATGGCTAGACCCGGCAAGACCCGGCCATTATACAGCTAAACCCAGCTAGGTCCGGTCGTTACACGGCTAAACCCGGCTAGATCCGGCTGTGGAGATGGTGGTGGTGGTGGCTAGATCCGGTGGTGATTAGTAGGGGTGCAAACAAGCCGAGCTTTTATCAAGCAACTCGAGCTTGAGCTCGAGCTTGGCTCGATCGAGTCGAGCTTTTATCGAGCTCAAGCCGAGCTCAAGCCCAATATATAGGCTCGAAACATATAATGAGTCGAGCTCTTGATAGCTCGGCTCGAGCTTTTATCGGGCTTTTTTGAGCTTTAAGTAAATAAGGGTTAATTTGAATATTAACCTAATTATAAGGACTTAATCCATAAAAAATAATTAACTATATACCTTTCAAACCCTAATTATTCCTACGTAACGTTTTGTATTCTATAATCTACACAGTGCACACTTCTTGGCTATCACTTTCTCTTTATATGATTTTCTTCATTGGGTACTGTATTGTATTCGTTCTTATTTTCGAAACTCGGCTCAACTCCTTAATCAACTTGTTCAAGAGTTGCAATAGGGGTGTAAATGTGTAATCATGTATTCATATACATATATTCGAGCTTTTCAAGCGAAGCTCGAGCTTTGCTCGAAACTGAATCGAGCCGAGCTCAAGCCTAGATGGTTAAAGCTTGACGAGCTATCGAGCCGAGCTTGAGCCTAGATTTTTTTGCGAGCCGAGTTCGAGCCTTGTCAAGCTCGGGCTTGCTCGGTTACACCCCTAGTGATTAGGGAGTAGTATTATGTATGTGTCTACATCATGCAACCCAAGAACCATAAGTTTTTGCAGTACTAGATTTGTTCCATTGTATGTATTACATTTGTTCTTTTTTAACGCTTATAATGAACCATATACCATGTTGAACTGATTACTCCCAATAGTCCCACAAGTCATCGCCAAGATACACTTCATGAATCAAGTAAAACGATCAAATTAACTAAATCAACAGGTCTTAAGAAGATATGGAAAACAGCGGTTATCAATGATATGATTTAAACAAGTCCAATTAATTAAATGTTAGAGCTTGACTCAAGCTCTTCGGTATGAACTTGTGTAGTTGTTTGTGAACAGTAGTTAACGGCATCCTTTTGATCGATACTGAAAACGCAAGGTCGCATAGGCTATGTAACTGGACAATTACTGTAACCTTATGATTTCTGTCACTTTAATGTTACACCCCCTTCACCATTGTTATGTTAAATGAAAAATGTAACATTATTTTGACGTGACAACACGTGTTGCAGAGAGAAACTATAACTAGGTAATGGATAACTAAATTTTAAGATAATAAGGAAAAAACCCTTTCTCATAGGGTGTAATGTTAAACCACTAGTCATTATGTCATCGTTAATACAACAAAACACTATAGTAGCGAATAGCATAGTCATAATCATACCGATGAGTCACGAGTCATATTGACATTCACATGTAAAAGAAAGTTGATATCTAACATGTAAATCTATGCAGAGATATAGTACTTTCATCACGGTTTCATAGTTCACTAGAATGCTGTTCAAATACGAGAGGACAAAGAATCAAAACATGCTCAAACACAAAACACACACTGGATCAGCAGATTGTGATTCAGGTATAGCATCATCTGTCAAGCATTTGGTATGGAAGGCATGGCCACATGGGAGAAAATCTACAGCAGGAAGAAGTTGAGGTGTGAACTCAATTCTGTATTTGTACTCCTTAAATTCATCATCATCGTCTCGAGGTCCATGATCAACGTCATCCGGTGCACATGAAAGATCTTTTTCGCAATATAAGCATGTTTGCCCACATCGCCAGTGTTCCTCATCATCATCACCTGTAAATTTCAGAACATTAGTTAACATATTATCAAGGTTTCAAATGATTCATCTAAATTCCAGGATTCTTAACTCTAAACGATAATTACTAACTGTTCATATGTTTTGCTGATACTCTTTCATTACCTGCTGTTCTTCAACTGCCAGAAAGTTCAATCCCATTTTAAGCATTATTTAGATCTGATCATTCGAAGGTTAATTATAGGTGGTAATTGTGTCCCAT
This sequence comes from Chrysanthemum seticuspe, assembly GCA_019973895.1. Taxonomy (NCBI): domain Eukaryota; kingdom Viridiplantae; phylum Streptophyta; class Magnoliopsida; order Asterales; family Asteraceae; genus Chrysanthemum; species Chrysanthemum seticuspe. Next base: position 303,178,351 of record BPTQ01000005.1, read on the forward strand.
TTACTTATGACTAGGTCTATTTGGTTTGCCTATTATCTCAAACGGGTCAAAATGGGTCAACCCAATATTTTCGGACATTCAATTAAGAAAAAGAGCCGGTCAAACGAGTGAAAGTCAACAAAGATCTATTTTTAAAAGCGTAGAACCTCCCCTAGGTCATTTAGAATTTTAGATCAAGAATTTACAGCAATCACATACAAAAAAAATAACGGGCAAAAAAAACTGTTAGCAGGTCAAACAACCTTACATGGCCATTTTCCGGTACATAAAATGACCTATTTCTGCCCAACACAACCATGTTTTACCCGTTACCCAAATATTGCAATAACGTTTAACAAAACGCACACAGCAGGCAAATATAAAGGGTCATGACGTTATCTGTAAACTTACCATCCCATTTGATATGATATATTGGGGCATCTTCATAATCGTCATCTGCGTAAGGGTCATCATCTGCGTAAGGTTCGTAATGACTAGAAGAAGGGTGGTTCAGCTCATCTGGATCAGCCTGATACTGCGTTGAAGTGTTTGTAGTACCTATCTTTTTTACAGGGGTTGCAGATACTTCAGGGACACTAGTTTGAAGTTTTTCCTCCCTCTGAATTTCCCTCTTCTCGATACCAAGAGATCCTTGCGGGTCAACAGGTTCTTGGACCGTAGAAGCTTTTGTTCTTTCCAATTTATTGATTTTCTTCCTCTTGGGAGCAACCACAAAATCTTTAACAACTTCCGGTTTCTCAACTTTCTTCCTCAAATTATATGGTGAAGGTTCCTTCCGGGGTTGATGTATGTGAAATTTACTGGAATCTCTCTCTATGTTACTGCTGCTGCATGGATTCCCAACTTTAGGAGAAGCCACCAAAGACTTCTTCGTCACTAGTCTCGAGTCCTTTTTACTTGATGGTTCTTCCTTTATCACTTCAGTGGCAGGTTTTATTGGACGTGCAATAGCTTGTTCTGGTTTGGAAGGTTTTGAATTTGACCAGCCAAAATAACTTAGAAGTCTACTACCCCAAGTTGCATTCTGTCTGATATTAAATAATGATGGTTTGACCTTATTCTTGTTAAGTAAGGTAGCCCCGTTTGACTTTGGGGAAGGGGATTCTGTAACAGGTCGTGTACAAGATGATTTTGCTGTTGTTGTCTTGATTCCATCATGATGGTTATTTGAAGAACGTGATATTAACTTTTTGACCTCATTCTCCTTGAGGCAGCTAACCCTCTTTGAGGTACTGGCTTTGGATATACGAGAAGAACCGCTAAGTTGTTTAAGATGTCTATTTCCAGAACTTGACTCCAGTTTGGAAACCTTGTTAACCTTGCCAACCATCGTATTCTTGGAAAAGTTGCTGCACATCTATTTAGCGCAATATCAGCAAAAAATGACACTGTAACTAATAAGCATGAGTAAACGTTATAGAGTAATTCTAAATAGCGCAATATCCAGAAAAGGTCATATATGTGCAACAGTAATTTGTTATATAAGCATGCTACATTATTTGGGTTTCTTGATTCTTATGTGTGCAGATTTATACAGGCATCTAAATAGATATTCTATACAGATTTTCATAAGAAACATGCTAAAGTAGTCAAATAATCAGTGAACTTCGGTGAGTTTTTCTATTATTTTGACTCGAAAAAAGTCAATGGATTATTTATATTTTCACAACCATATCAGGCACATAATTTATGTCTAGTTGTCATCCAAATTAACATTTTAAACTCATCCTTGATTATCTACGTATTATAATTATTGATATTCCATTTTCGTAATCTAGAGGGCATCAATCAAGAGGTGATTAGTGCATCGGTAAACAAAATAAGACAAAAAGCAGTGTAGAAAGTAACTTTGCTGTTATAAAATCGCCATTGCTTTAAGTTACTTACTAAATACAATAAAAGAGTCGTCATGACTTAACTCAACAAGCTATAACTATCCCCGAATCCCCATAATTTTGGTATAATTGGTATATCTAAAAATCAACCTAGCAAATATTCAAACCATATGTTAAGCATTGATTCGATTCGACATTAGTTCCAGATTTTGTAGACATATGTATCATTAACTCCTATTAAGTGACCACACACAATTTAATAAACATAAGCTCCTTAAATGCATGATATTAATAAGAGTCAACATTACAAATCAATCATAACTATACATCACCTATCCTATTGCAAACATGCACCATATTAATCAAAACTAATCAATTAGTTTTAAACACCTAACCTCTTCACAAGAGGTCCACAGTTCAAACCTGACTAGGTACACATATGGGGCGGCCTAAGGAAACGGTCACGGAGATACATGGGTTAGGCCGCGTAGATCTGAATCCAAGACTCGCCCTCCCAAAGTAACCTTAAGAGGGAAAACTTCATTCGTTTAACATTAGTTTTAAACTTTTAACCACAAACTTCCTCACAAGGGGTCTATAGTTCAAACCTGACTAGGTGCACATTTATGGGAGGCCAAAAAAAGGGTTAGCTACCAGGGGCGGAGCCAGAAACCTACAATTGATACGGGCAAACTTTGATAATTTTTAGAAAGCACACTACAAATCGGTTTGTTATGGGGCAAACTACAAAAAATAGACTGATATTTTAAAAAATTTACACAACATTTTTTTTTTCACTAGAGGGGCACGTGCCCATCCTGCCCGCCTCGTGTCTCCAATAGTTACATGCCACGTACATCTTAGTCAAAGACTAGTCATCCCAAGTAACCTTAACAGGAAAGCCTCATCCGTTTACCCGTTTAACGCTAACTTTAAACAATTAGGGTTACCACATTCTTCATACAAAAATCAAATTAAATTACTAACTTATATCAATAATCAATAAACCCAAATATATCGTTAACATCACCACAAATATTTATAAAAAAAATACAAGATAGACTAATTAACTAAATCACTCACTTGAAAAAAAAATTAATTAGAAAACACCCAACGATCGATGAAAAATTTCGCGGGAAAACAAGTGCCGGTGAAGACGAGCAGATTTTGTTAGGGCTTGAATGAGTATTTATAGATTTGGATTTGGTGGGCCGATATTTATTTATTCTTTTGGGCCCAATACATTCTTTTTTCTTTATACGTTGGGTTAATAAAAAGAATGTTTTGTCCATTTATTGTAAATTAAGTTAAGAAAGAAAATTAAGTATAAATTATGTTTAAATATGGTAATTTATCAGTTTATTTAAAGTGTATTCAATGATTTTATGGTTAAAATAAGAAGTTTGTGTTTATTAATTACACACTTACTTGTGCTTAGTTGGCACTTGATAGCAAAACTTTTATTTTATAATTTATTCTATTTATTTATTTATTTCTTCTTATTTTTTTTAAAGCTATTTGATTTGGTATATAAGCAATAAGTTAGGTAGATTACTAATATTTTTAAGATATTTGTTTATCAAATTAGTTTTTGCTAAACAAACTATAAAGAAATACCATTGTTTAGATTATTTGGAGATGACGGTTATTTGATTTGAATGTACACGGTTAAACTGATGTATCACTATGACTATTTTTGAACCTTTTACTTGGTCATTCCAAAGATGTTTAGTTAGAGAAGTTTTAGCACGAGACTTTTTGTAGAGAGCATCAGAGTGCTTGACTATTAAACCTCTTTGGTTACGAATATAAATTGTAGAAAAAGAATCAACGTCAATATTATGTTGTTGAAATAATATATTATTTTAAATATAACAGATTGGGATTAAAATTTTACATAAATATTTTCTGAACACGGACAGTTATCCAAGACAAATTTTAGAGGAGACTAAACGTTAAAATTTTACGCGAGATTCAAATTTTGGTTTAACAGTGAACCGGATAAGAATCAGCTATTCAAGCCAAGAACCAGTTAGATCCGACTAAGAACCCACTCTTCAGGCCAAGTAGATCCAGCTAAAAATCGTCTACTCCGGCCAAAAACCAATTAGATCCGGCTAAGAACCGGCTCTTCAGGCCAAATAGATCCAGCTAAGAAACGTTTATTCCGGTCAAAAACCAGTTATATCCAGCTAAGAACCGGCTATTCCGCTAAATAACTTGTTAAGAACTGGCTATTATGGCCAAGAACGAGTTAGATCCAGATAGGAATTAGCTATTCCGGCCAAGAACGAGTTAGATCCAGCTAAGAACCACCTATTCTAGCCAAGAACCAGTAGGAACCAGTTAAGAACCAGCCATTCCGGCAAAAAAAGAAGTAGGAATCAGTTAGCACCAGCTAAGAACCGCCTATTCTGGCCAAGAACCAGTAAGAACAAGTTATAAAGAGTTAAAAACCATATATTATGGTCAATAACCAATTAGATCCATCACTAAACATGTTAATTCTCAAAAAAGGAAAAAAAAAAACTATTTTGGCGGGAAAATTTGCGTAAAATTTAATCTTTAGGGGAGACAAAACGTTAAATTTTTACGCGAGATTCAAATTTTGGTTTAACTGTGAACCGGCTAAGAATCAGCTATTCATGCCAAGAACCAGTTAGACCCAGCTAAAAACCGGCTCTTCAGGCCAAGTAGATCCAGCTTAAAATCGTCTATTCCGGCCAATAACCAATTAGATCCGGCTAAGAACCGGCTCTTCAGGCCAAGTAGATCCATCAAAGAAACATTTATTCCGGCCAGGAACCAGTTAGATCCAGCTAAGAACCGGCTATTCTGGCAAATTACCAGTTAAGAACCGGCTATTATGGCCAAGAACGAGCTAGATCCAGATAGGAATTAGCTATTCCAGCCAAGAACGAGTTAGATCCAGTTAAGAACCACCTATTCTGGCCAAGAACCAGCAGGAACTAGTTAGAACCAGTTAAGAACCGGCCATTCTGGCTAAAAAAAGTAGGAACCAGTTAGAACCAGTTAAGAACCGGCTATTCCGGCCAAGAACCAGTAAGAACCAGTTATAAACAGTTAAGAACATTCTATTACGGCCAATAACCAGTTAGATCCATAACAAACATGTTAATTCCAAAAAAAAGGAAAAAAAAACTATTTTGGCGGGAAAATTTGTGTAAAATCTAATCTTTAGGGGAGACTAAACGTTAAATTTTTACGCGAGATTCAAATTTTGATTTAACTGTGAATAGGCTAAGAATCAGCTATTCAGGCCAAGAACCAGTTAGATCCGGCTAAGAACCCACTCTTCAGGCCTAGTAGAATCAGCTAAGAATCATCTATTCCGGTAAAGAGCTAGTTAGATCCGACTAAGAACCGGCTCTTCAGGCCAAGTAGATCAAGCTAAGAAACGTTTATTCCGGCCAAGAACTAGTTAGATCCAGCTAAGAACCGGCTGTTCCGGCAAATAACCAGTTAAGAACCAGCTGTCATGGCCAAGAACGAGTTAGATCCAGTTAGGAATTAGCTATTCCGGCCAAGAACGAGTTAGATCCAGCTAAGAACCACCTATTCTGGCCAAGAACCAGTAGGAACCAGTTAGAACCAGTTAAGAACCGGCGATTTCGGCAAAAAAAAAGTAGGAACTAGTTAGAACCAGTTAAGAACCGACTATTCTGGCCAAGAACTAGTTATGAACAGGTAAGAACCAACCATTACGGCCAATAACCAGTTAGATCCATCACTAAGCATGTTAATTCCAAAAAAAGAAAAAAAAAAGAAAAAAAAAGAAAAAACAATTTTGGCGTGAAAATTTGTGTTAAATTTAATCTTTTGGGGAGACTAAACGTTAAATTTTTAGTCGAGATACAAATTTTGGTTTAACTGTGAACCGGCTAAGAATCATCTATTCATGTCAAGAACCAGGTAGATCCGACTAAGAACCCGCTCTTCCGGCCAAGTAAATCCAGCTAAAAATCGTCTATTCCGGCCAAGAACCAATTAAATCCGGCTAAGAACCGGCTCTTCAGGCCAAGTAGATCCAGCTAAGAAACGTTTATTCCCGCCAGGAACCAGTTAGATGCAGCTAAGAATCGACTATTTCGGAAAATAACGAGTTAAGAACCGGCTATTATGGCCAAGAACGAGTTAGATCCAGATAGGAATTGGCTATTCTGGCCAAGAACGAGTTAGATCCAGCTAAGGAACACCTATTCTGGCCAAGAACCAGTAGGAACCAGTTAGAACAAGTTAAGAACCGGCCATTCCGGACAAAAACAAGTAGGAACCAGTTAGAACCAGTTAAGAACCGGCTATTCCGGCCAATAACCAGTAAGAACCAGTTAAGAACCAACTACTACGGCCAATAACCAGTTAGATCCATAACTAAACATGTTAATTCCAAAAAAAAAGGAAAAATAACTAATTTGGCGGGAAAATTTGTGTAAAATTTAATCTCTAGGGGAAACTAAACGTTAACTTTTACGCGAGATTCAAATTTTTGTTTAACTGTGAACCGGCGAAGAATCAACTATTCAGGCCAAGAACCAGTTAGATCCGGCAAAGAACCCGCTCTTCAGGCCAAGTAGATCCTGCTATGCATCATCGATTCCGGTAAAGAGCCAGTTAGATCCGGCTAAGAACCGGCTCTTCTGGCCAAGTAGATCCAGCTAAGAAACGTTTAGTCCGGCCAGGAACATGTTAGATCCAGCTAAGAACAGGTTATTCCGGCAAATAACTAGTTAAGAACCGGCTGTTATGGCCAAGAACGAGTTAGGTCCAGATAGGAATTTGCTATTCCGGCGAAGAACGAGTTAGATCCAGCTAAGAGCCACCTATTCTGGCCAAAAACCAGTAGGAACCAGATAGAACTAGTTAAGAACCGGCCATTCCGGCAAAAAAAAATGTAGGAACCAGTTAGAAACAGTTAAGAACCGGCTATTCTGGCCAAGAACCAGTTATAAAAAGTTAAGAATCAACTATTACGGCCAATAACCAGTTAGATCCAACACTAAACATGTTAGTTCCAAAAAAAAGAAAAAAAAACTATTGGCGGGAAAATTTGTGTAAAATTTAATCTTTAGGGGAGAATAAACGTTAAATTTTAACGCGAGATTCTAATTTTGGTTTAACTGTGAACCGGCTAAGAATCAGCTATTCATGCCAAGAACCAGTTGGATCCGGCTAAGAACCCGCTCTTCCGGCCAAGTAGATCTAGCTAAAAATTGTCTATTCGGGACAAGAACCAATTAGATCCGGCTAAGAACCGGCTCTTCAGGCCAAGTAGATCAAGTTAAGAAACGTTTATTCCGGCCAGAAACCAGTTAGATGCAACTAATAGCCGGCTATTCTGGCAAATAACCACTTAAGAACCGGCTATTATGGCCAAGAACGAGTTAGATCCAGATAGGAATTAGCTATTCCGGCCAAGAATGAGTGAGATCTAGCTAAGAACCACCTATTCTGGCCAAGAACCAGTAGAAACCAGTTAAGAACCGGCCATTCAAACCAAAAACAAGTAGGAACCAGTTAGAAGCAGTTATGAACCGGCTATTCCGGCCAAGAACCAGTAAGAACCAGTTATAAACAGTTTAGAACCAACTATTACGGTCAATACCCAGTTAGATCCATCACTAAGCATGTTAATTCCAAAAAAAAGGAAGAAAAAAAAAAACTATTTTGGCGGGAAAATTTGTGTAAAATTTAATCTTTTGGGAGACTAAACGTTAATTTTTTAGCCGAGATTTAAATTTTGGTTTAACTATGAACCGGCTAAGAATAAGCTATTCATGCCAAGAACCAGTTATACCCGGCTAAGAACCCGCTCATCAGGCCAAGAAGAACCAGATAAAAATAGTTTATTCCAGCTTAGAACCAATTTGATCCAGCTAAGAACCGGCTCTTCAGGCCAAGTAGATCCAGCTAAGAAACGTTTATTCCGGCCAGGAACCAGTTAGATCCAGCTAAGAATCGGCCATTGCGGCAAATAACCAATTAAGAACCGGCTATTATGGCCAAAAAACGAGTTAGATCCAGATAGGAATTAGCTATTCCGGCCAAGAACGAGTTAGATCCAGCTAAGAACCGCCTATTCCGCCAAGAACCAGTAGTAACTAGTTAGAACCAGTTAAGAACCGGCCATTCCGGCAAAAAAAAGTAGGAGCCAGTTAGAACCAGTTAAGAACCGGCTACTTCGGCCAAGAACCAGTTATAAACAGTTAAGAACCAACTATTACGGCCAATAACCAGTTAGATCCATCACTAAACATGTTAGTTCTAAAAAAAGAAAGAAAAAAAATATTTTGGCGGGAAAATGTGTGTAAAATTTAATCTTTAGGGGAGAATAAACGTTAAATTTTTACGTGAGATTCTAATTTTCGTTTTACTATGAACCGGCTAAGAATCAGCTATTCATGCCAAGAACCGGTTGGATCCGGCTAAGAACCCGCTCTTCCGGCCAAGTAGATCCAACTAAAAATCGTCTATTCTGGCCAAGAAACAATTAGATCCGGCTGAGAACCGGCTCTTCAAGCCAAGTAGATCCAGCTAAGAAACGTTTATATCGGCCAAGAACCAGTTAGATCCTTCTAAGAATCGGCTATTCCAGCGAATTACCAGTTAAGAACCGGCTATTATGGCTAAGAACGAGTTAGATCTAGATAGGAATTAGCTATTCCGGCCAAGAACGAGTTAGATCTAGCTAAGAACCACCTATTCTGGCCAAGAACCAGTAGGAAACAGGTAGAACCAGTTAAGAACCGGCTATTCCGGCCAAGAACCAGTAAGAACCAGTTATAAACAGTTTAGAACCAACAATTACGGTCAATAACCAGTTAGATCCATCACTAAGCATGTTAGTTCCAAAAAAAGGAAAAAAAAACTATTTTGGCGGGAAAATTTGTTTAAAATTTAATCTTTAGGGAGACTAAACGTTAAACTTTTATGCGAGATTCAAATTTTTGTTTTACTGTGAATCGGCTAAGAATCAGCTATTCAGGCCAAGAACCAGTTAGGTCCGGCTAAGAACCCGCTCTTCAGGCCAAGTAGATCCTGCTATGAATCATATATTCCGGTAAAGAGCCAGTTAGATCCGGCTAAGAATCGGCTCTTCTGGCCAAGTAGATCCAGCTAAGAAACGTTTATTCCGGCCAGGAACATGTTAGATCCACCTAAGAACCGATTATTCCGGCAAATAACCAGTTAAGAACCGGCTGTTATGGCCAAGAACGAGTTATGTCCAGATAGGAATTTGCTATTCCAGCGAAGAACGAGTTAGATCCAGCTAAGAACCACCTATTCTGGCCAAGAACGAGTAGGAACCAGATAGAACTAGTTAAGAACTGGTCATTCCGGCAAAAAAAAAAAGTTTGAACCAGTTAGAACCAGTTATGAACCGGCTATTCTGGCCAAGAACCAGTTATAAACGGTTAAGAGCCAACTATTACGGCCAATAACCAGTTAGATCCAACACTAAACATGTTAGTTCCAAAAAAAGAAAAAAAACTATTTTGGCGGGAAAATTTGTGTAAAATTTAATCTTTAGGGGAGAATAAACGTTAAATTTTTACGCGAGATTCTAATTTTGGTTTAACTGTGAACCGGCTAAGAATCAGCTATTCTTGCCAAGAACCAGTTGGATCCGGCTAAGAACCCGCTCTCCCGGCCAACTAGATCCAGCTAAAAATCGTCTATTCCGGCCAAGAACCAATTAGATCCGGCTAAGAACCGGCTCTTTAGGCCAAGTAGATCCAGCTAAGAGATGTTTTTTCCCGCTAGGAACTAGTTAGATCCAGCTAAGAATCGGCTATTCCGGCAAATAAGCAGTTAAGAACCGGCTATTATGGCCAAGAACGAGTTAGATCCAGATAGGAATTAGCTATTCCAGCATAGAACGAGTTAGATCTAGCTAAGAACCACCTATTCTGGCCAAGAACCAGTAGGAACCAGTTAGAACGAGTTAAAAACCGGCCATTCTGGCCAAAAACAAGTAGGAACCAGTTAGAACCAGTTAAGAACCGGCTATTCCGGCCAAGAACTAGTAAGAACCAGTTATAAACAGTGTAGAACCAACTATTACGGTCAATAACCAGTTATATCCATCACTAAGCATGTTAATTCCAAAAAAAGGAAAAAAAAACTATTTTGGCAGGAAAATTTGTGTAAAATTTAATCAGCTATTCATGCCAAAATAGTTTATTTTGGCTAAGAATCAGCTATTCATGTTAATTCCATCACTAAGCTACACGCGTCGTTCGGGGTCAAAGGAACTTCCTTTTCATCGAGCAAGTTTTTCAACACTCTAGGCAGTGAACCTAATCGTTTTAGTGTAGTATTAGGTTAAGCCACTGGAATTGCTATCGTTCTCTAGAGGAATAAGAATGCTAGTGAGAAGTTACTACGCTAAGGTTGGGGTTGAGGAATATATATATATATATATATATATATATATATATATATATATATATATATATATATATATATATATTTTATCTTTTTATGTTTTTTTAGGAAATGGAAAGGTACGAATCTCAGGGTTTTAGTTTGGGGGGGGGGGTTGGTATTTCTACCGACTACTTCTACTTATCTAATTATCTAGACTAATGGGTAGTCTATGTCTAATTATTGTGTGCTCGTATGATGATTTAAAGATGTGTTTACTTAGGTTTTATTACTCCTTAATTATCTCCTATTGATGGTTGAATTTCCACGTCCTTATTCTTAATCGTGTTGTGTGTCTAAGGTCGTAGGGTATGCGTTTATCCCTAACTCTTTGAAGCTACCAAAGGTTCACAAAGATTAATCAAGCATTAACTACACAACGGATGACCTATCGCAATACTAGATCACTAACAGTTAAGATAAGAGACAACCAATCAATATTCAATGATTAAGTTTCATATTCCCTAAGCAAACACACAAGTAAATTAGCCGAACATGGGGAACATGCAAGCATACACACAATTAATTGAAGACATACTTGAATTAATGAAGTAAAACACTTATCTTGATGTAAGATAGGGTATGGAACCCTAAAATACTGTACAAGACAGCCTTGGTTCGGTTTAGGTTTTTACTCTAAAAGACTACACACTGAAAACTAAAAAATTCGGATTCTATATATAAGATTACACATGCGACGACGTCACCCTTTGATTTGTGACGCCGTCGGGTCATCGTTATTAGGGTTTCTTCTTGGCCACGTTAGTCTTGCGACGGCGTCACCTTATGCTTGTGACGCCGTCCCTTTCAGTCTCTGACGCCGTCTGGATCAAATCTAGGCCGTCTGAGTTGCGACGCCCTACTCTTTTAAAACCTGAAGCTGTCACTTGTAAATAGGCAATTTGGCTACTGAGCCGTCAGAAAAGTTGTCCGACGGTGTCGCTAGTTGTGCCTGATGCCGTCCCCTTCAGTTCTAGCAGCCTGAGTGACTCGATTCTTGACTTTGGCCATTTTCTTCATATATTCTCACCTTTTCGTCCGAATAAGTGTCATTCCAGTATTTTGCTTTCAAGAGACCTAAAAAGTGAAAATGAACGATATTAAGTAATAACGGATACAAAAGTGATCAAATAAGGGCTTAAACGACCCCTTAAAAAGGTACATTTTAAAACCTTATCAAATATCCCTACACTTGGTATTTGGTTGTCCTCAAGAAGATGTGCTTTTAGCTAATCAATTTATAAGTTAGAGGTCATGAAGCATTAGTTTAGAACAATTCACAACACATATAAGCCCCGCAAAAGTCATAACAATTACATACTAGCACCTCACATGGGGTGTTTGGATACTCACATCTCTCGGGTGTATATGAAATATAACAAGTTGGAAATGGAAGATAAAACCTCACTAGTCGGTCCTAGTACATAGATTACCATAGGCTTAAGACTAGATCAAACCTCCATCGCTTTGGCGTAAGCACCTAGGGAAGACTATCCAAGAGGTATTTTAAAGGGTTGTAATGATAGGCTTAAGGTAGGGAAACAAAGGGTTAGGTGGGATAGGCTATTTAGTGGTGGCAAGTCAAAATCTTTATGTTACAAGCATGCGAAGAATGGCATTGCTAAGCCAAGACTCAACACTCTAGACTCTAGATAACTGAAACAAACAAACATGAATTTAAATATAGATGTGGGATGGTAGCCCTATTTATTTATTTATTTTTTATTTATTTTTTATTTTTTTTAAATACACTTTTACTCTACCATCCTCTATGATAACATCAAAATGATAGGGATTTATAGGCACATCCCTACACTTGAGTTTTTATTACTCTAAAACTAATTTGACCCGAATTGAAAAGATCAAAACACTTGGAGTACATTATTATGCAAATAAAGGGAATTTGAATTTAACGTTCCCTTCCCGTCATCTCATAAAATTTAACTTTTCCCATGAGTCCCAATCATCCCAAAACTGTGTACAAAGGATATGACTCGACTTAGCAACTTATGCAAGCAACAAGATAATTTAACTAAGGGTTTAGTGTGATAACAATAATGCACTATAAGTGAGTGCATACAAGGTAGGCTAAGGCGATTTGGGTGTACATTTGGGGGTGGATTGTAAACAATGCTCTTCATTGATATTCCGGAAAACCTGTTAGGAATTAGAAAATTCAGTCATTAAAGAGTCGGTCACCTCAAGTATAGGTATTCGTTAGAAAGCTCGTAGTCGTAGTCAAGTTATGTTAGAAAGTAGTTTGTTTTGTAACACCGTGGAGAACGGACGGGTCTTTAACCACTGTATGCCTGATCCACAACCCGTAGGAGGCGTTTATTTGTAAGACAGTATAAATACCCTCTACCTCCCAGGGTAGAGGGTTGGAGCTTCGATACCATTTTTCTTTGTTTCACATAGTTCCCAACTCTCTTCCCTTTGTCTCTCTAGAACTTTCTCTCTCTAAACATATTGAACGCCCCATTTGATTACGGTTTAGTGTTTTGTGAAATCCTATATCCTACAATTGGTATCAAGAGCCATGGTTTGATCACTCATCTTTCATGCTCTTTGTTTTGGTGGATTTCATAAGGTTTTTGGGGTTCTAAGAGTTTAGGAGAGTTTGAATCATTTGGACAAATTCTAGTGTTAAAGTTTGAATTTTGTATGTACTTTTGTGTTTACGATCATCATATGTGCTTAGGTTTTGAATTGGAAGGCCTAAATCATTGTGGTTTGGTTGTTTTTGATTGATAAAGTGGTTATTTGTGAAAGTTATACGAAGCGAGTTGAGTCTCGGAGTTTTGTTTATTCGAAGCGAGTTACTTTGTTATTGGAAGCGAGTTGGTATATGAAACTTGGATATTTAGAGAGTTGACTCTTTATGCGACTTGGGTTCTAAGCGAGTTGTTTCTTTAAGGTACTTGGGTTCTAAGCGAGTTGTTTCTTTAAGCGACTTGAGTTTCTAAAGCGACTTGGCTATTAAGTGAGTTGTACAGCTAGCGAGTTAGTTTAAGCGACTTGGTGGTTAAGCGAGTTGTCTCTGTTTACGACTTGGCTATTAAGCGAGTTGTCTCTATATGCGACTTGGCTAGTAAGCGAGTTGGTTCTTTATGCGACTTGTTTCTTTAAGCGAGTTGGTTGTTTAGCGAGTTGATAACTAAGCGAGTTGATTGTTTAGCTACTTGTCTATTGAGACTTGTTAATTCTTTGTGCTACATTTTTACGCTTGTTCTTTTGGTTTAGTAAAATCCCGTGAAAGAATCAATTTCCCTGTTTAATCAAGGAATAGTAAAATCCGTAGAACTTGTAATCATGTTAAACATCGTACCTACTATCGTTTCTTCTGTAGCTGAGGACGTTCAAGCAGCTGGATCAGATACTCGTCCACCTATGCTTGACAGAACTGATTATGACTCATGGGCTCAACGAATCCGATTGTACTGTCTTGGAAAGGAAAATGGGGTCAACATTCTCAAATCCATTGATGAAGGACCTTATCAGGTTGAGACTACAAGAGACTTAATTGATACTGCTGCAGATGGAACAATGATCTATGGATTAGACAGACCAAAGACGTATGATGAGCTCAATGATAAGGAGAAAAAGAGATTCGATGCTGATATCAGGGCCTCTAACATTATACTTCAGGGTCTTCCAAAAGATATATACAAGCTTATCAATCACAACACTGAAGCCAAGGCAGTTTGGGATAATGTCAAGATGCTTCTCTCAGGTTCTGAATCAACCAAGGAAGACAGAGAATCACAACTGTATGATAAGTTTGAGCATTTCAAGATGAAACCTAATGAGAGTGTCTATGAGTATTACGTGAGATTCCATAAGTTTGTGAATGATATGAGGAACATCAAAATGACCATGCTAAATATTCAGCTGAACTCAAAATTTGTGAACAACATGAATCCCGAATGGCACAAATTTGTCACCGCTATGAAGCTAACCAAAGGATTGAAGAATACAAACTATGAGCAACTGTATGCCTTTCTTCTTCAAAATGAGAGACATGCTATGTTTGAAAAAAGGATTCTTGAACAGTTCAAAACAAACCAAGGAGAACCAAGTTCTTCAAATGATTCAACTGCCTTTTACACAAATGTTGGAATTACCACCAAAGCTTCTCAAGTTATACGCACGGGTAATGGTAATCACAAACTCTTTCCCGATCCAATGTTCAAACAAGCTGATGCTGATGCAGCCGTGGGACACTTCATTAATCAACTGGCCCTTATGGTTAAATAAAACTTGACTCTCAGTCTACATACCAACAGTATTCACACTAACAATGAGATCAGAACTGCATCCAACCTTCACAATCATGCGGTTGTTAGAGATGGAAAAGTTATGGTGCAACCAGTTCAAGGAAGGCAATATGAACAGGGAAGAGGTGGAGAAGGTGGAGGTTATGTTGGAAATCAGAATCGGGGAAGGAATGGAAATCAAGGTCAAGCAAAGCAAATTAATTGCTACAACTGTGGTGGTGAGGGACACATTGCTAGGAACTGCACATCTCCAAAACGTCCACAGAATGCAGAATACTTCAGAGATAAGATGTTGCTCGTGCAAGCTCAGGATAATGGTGCAGCTTTGGATGAGGAGGAGTTGTTGTTTCTTGCTGAGGGCAATGCCAAGACCTATGATGCTGATGTTTATGAACAACCAATTCAGGAGATAGGCCATAATCATCAAAATGCCTTTCAAGTAGCTGATTGTGGTTCATATGACTCTGACATCGATGATGAACCTACTGCACAGACAATCTTCATGGCTAGCATCTCTCCAATGGTCTCTCCTAGGGTCTCACCATCTAAGCAAGCTGGTCCATCTTAAGAATCAATCATCTCAGAGGTATTAAAACTATATGATGATGTTGATGAGAAAAAGATGCATAATAAAGTACAATCTCTTGTAACTTATGAATCAGATATTGATGATGAGGGTAATAGCAATATTTTCCCATATGATCAATATGTGAAGCAAAGTGAAAGTGAGGTTGTACCAAGTAATGCATCTTCTGCGGTCAATGATGACTATGCTTTTGATGAATACACTGCATGTGCCCCTAATGATTCTGTTATATCTGAAATGAATGTCTATAAAGAACAAGTTGCTATTTATGAACAACATGCTAAGTTTGAGTTAACCACCCGTGAGCAGGAAATGGATGACCAAATGCTTACAATTATTCGAAAAAGTAATTTTAGAGAAGAAATATTAAAACAAGAGTTAAACTCCTTACAAGAAAAGCTTTCTAAAACTGCTAAGCAAAAACAAGAACTTCAACAAAATATTAAAATGCTTAAGCAAGAATTCAATGCTAAGGAATCAAAACTTTTGAATGATTTTTACAATCTAAAAACTTTGAAAAACAAGCTTGAAAATAAGTTGTACGTACAAGGGAATACCATTCAGACTTCTCACTTGATCACTAAGCATAGAGTCTTAAGCGATAAGCATAGCATTCCCCTTATTGAGGAACCTGATAACGCTACACGCGTCGTTCGTAGTCAAAGGAACTTCCTTTTCTTCGAGAAAGTTTTATAACACCCTAGGCAGTGAACCTAATCATTGTAGTGTAGTATTAGGGTAAGCCACGGGTATTGATATCGTTCTCTAGGGGAATAGGAATGCTAGTGAGTACTACGCTAAGGTTGAGGTTGAGAAAGATTATTTTATATCTTTTTTTATGTTTTTTAGGAAATGGAACGGTACGAATCTCGGGGTTTGGATTTGGGGGTTGGTATTTCTACCGATTACTCTACTATTATCTATTCTAATTAACTAAGCTAGTGGGTAGTCTATGTCTAATTATTGTGTGCTCGTATGATAGTTTAAAGATGTGTTTACTTAGGTTTATTACTCCTTAATTATCTCCTATTGATGGTCGAATTGTCACGTCCTTATTCTTAATCGAGTTGTGTGTCTAAAGTCGTAGGGTATGCGTTTATCCCTAACTCTTTGAACTTACCAAAGGGTCTCGTCTACAAAACCCTCTACGGATTATAATCTCTAACTCTAAGGCCTCTTTGGATGGTTTAGCCTACAACCGCGCTAAGTGCTATAGCCCAAGGTTCACAAAGATTAATCAAGCATTAATTACACAACGAATGACCTATCGCATTACTAGATCATTAACAATTAAGATAAGAGACAACCAATCAATATTCAATAATTAAGTTTCATATTCCCTAAGCAACCACACAAATAAATTAGCCGGACATGGAGAACATGCAGGCATACACAGAAATAATTAAAGACATAATTGAATTAATGAAGTAAAACACTTATCTTGATGTATGATAGGGTTTGGAACCCTAAAATAGTGTACAAGACAGCCTTGGTTCGGTTTAGGTTTTTACTCCAAAAGACTACTCACTAAAACTGAAAAATTCGGATTCTATATATAAGATTACAAGTGCGACAACGTCACCTTATGATTTGTGACGCCGTCGGGTCGCCGTCATTAGGGTTTTGTCTTGGCCACGGTTAGTCTTGCGACGGCGTCACCTTATGCTTGTGACGCCGTCCTCTTCAGCTTCTGACGCCGTCTGGATCAAATATAGGTCGTCTAAGTTGCGACGGCCTACTCTTTTAAAGCCTGACACCGTCACTTGAAAATAAGATATTTGGCTTCTGGGCCGTCACAAAATGCTCCGACGGCGTCACAGTTAAGCAGTGACGCCGTCACCTTGTATTTCAGCAGCTTGAGTATCTCGATTCTTGACTTTGGCCATTTTCTTCGTATATCCGCGCCTTTTCGTCCAAATAAGTGCCATTACAGCAATTTGCCTTCAAGAGACCTAAAAAGTAAAAGGGAACGATATTAAGTAATAACGGATACAAAAGTGATCAAATACAGGCTTAAACGACCCCTCAAAAAGGTACATTTTAAAACCTTATCAAATATCCCTACACTTGGTATTTGCTTGTCCTCAAGCAAATGTGCTTTTAGCCAATTAATTTATAAGTTAAGGGTCATGAAGCGTTGGTTTAAAATAGTCCACAACACATATAAGCCCCGCAAAAGTCATAGCAAGCACGAAAATTACATACTAGCACCTTACATGGGGTGTTTGGATACTCACATCTCTCTCGGGTGTATATGAAATATAACAAGTTGGAAATGGAATATAAACACTCATTAACCGGTCCTAGTACATAGATTACCATAGGCTTAAGAATAGATCAAACCTCCGTCGCTTTGGAGTAAGCACCTAGGAAAGACTATCAAAGAGGTCTTTAAAGGGTTGTAATGTTAGGCTTACGGTAGGGAAACAAAGGGTTTGGTGGGATAGGCTATTTAGTGGTGGCAAGTCAAAAATCTCTATGTTGCAGGCATACGAAGAATGGCGTTGCTAAGCCAAGACTCGACACTCTAAACTCTAAATAACTGAAACAAACAAACATAAATTTAAAGGATAGATGTAGGATGGTAGCCCGTATGTTTTTTTTTGAACATTCAATTTTTTTTTCTTTTCTCTTTTTCTATTTTTTTTCCGATTTTTTTTATTTTTTATTTTTTTTTATTTTTATTTTTTTATTGTTTCATACACTTTTACTCTACCATCCTCTACGGTAACATCAAAATGATAGGGATTTATAGGCACATCCCTACACTTGAGTTTTTATTACTCTAACACTAATTTGACCCGAATTGAAAAGATCAAAACACTTGGGGTATGTTATTACGCAAATAAGGGAATTTAACGTTCTCTTCCAATCATTTCATAAACTTTAACTTTTTCCCATGAGTCCCAATCGTCCCAAAACTGTGTACAAAAGATATGACTCGACTTAGCAACTCATGCAAGCAACTAGATAATTGAACTAAGGGTTTAAGGTGATAACAATAATGCACTAAAAGTAAGTGCATACATGGTAGGCTAAGGCGATTTGGGTGTATATTTGGGGGTGGGGTGTAAACAATGCTCTTCATTGATATTTTGGAAAAACCGAAACATCACGAGAACCGCGAAAAGGATAGGCTCTGAGGGGTTAACTAGGGGTATCGTGTACTAAAGATGAGTACAACGCAAAGGGTGTGGGGGAATTACTCAACCGATGTGGAAGAAGTAATTATATTATGGGTATCAAACAAGGGTTATCCTAATGCCTCTTATCATTTAGTTATTCCTAACTACATAAGTCTAGTCTTACTAGCGATCACGGAATGCATAACAAAACAAGTTCTAGAATTTAATATATTACCAGTTAACACTCTAAGCATTAAAGATGAATGCTTTTAATTCCTAATAATCTAAGGGTGATCCTCACAGTTTGGGTGGAATTTAGGTGGTAAAGGGTTTTTATGCTAGTCATGCAACTTCCTATCCGTGAGACGCTTTTGTTAAGACTAATGGCCCACTCCTATATGTCATGAAAAATTTTAAATTTGGTGCCAAAATTACCCTAACCGAAATTTTCTCATGGTTTATTACACAAATACAATTGGACAAAGCAAATAATCAAGGATAAGCATAGTTTCAAAGTGAACATTGTCCCTAATGTTCCCCAAAAGTATCAAAGTTATGATAATAGAAGGTAATGAAAAACAAAAGAAACTAATACTCTCTTGATTAGCTCGGTAGGATCCGTGTGTGAAGTAGTGTTAAATCCTTTCCAAGAAGAATGTGTGCGTGAAAAGCTCCTTCCAATGTTTTTTTCTTCTTCTTGATAAATAAAACCTGCACATTTGAAGAAAACAACGAAACCTTTGCGTAAAATCAGTGGTAATAATATATATAAGACTCTACTAAACTAAGATATAATGCTTGGGGAATGTATGTTTACAGAATTTCTGGAAAATTAAGACCTGGAAAATTCCAAAAATTTATAAGTAGCTCAGAAAACGAGAAAAAAAAAATAATCTGTTGTTTTTACTCCTTCCTGACGCCGTCAGGTTATCCTGACAAAAACTGGTCTGCGATTTTCTTAAAAAAATTCTGGAAAATTTATATCTTTAGAATCTGGAAAAAATTTATGCAAAACATTCATTATGACTCGATACAAGTATTTGACTCGAACAAACACACATATATATCTTTTAATGAATTGTTATTCTCATGTTTACGTTTCTTTTGAAAACGTGTGTAATCCTCCCTACACTTATCCTTTATGTAAAATACCTTTATATGCAATTAAGACGAGGTTAAAAACAAAATAAAGCATTTTTACAAATTTAAACATGAGAATAAACAATTAATAAAAGATATACGACACTAACAAGCAAACAATTAAGCATGGGTTGCCTCCCACGAAGCGCTTTTCTTTATTTAAGTGTCTTGTAGCTAGACTCGTAGTCGTGCCCTCACATGACTTCATTACCGCCATCTTCTTTCTCATGACGGTCTCTATTGGGGGATTCCATGTTGTAAAAGTGCCCTATGATGCACCTCTCTAAGAGTTCGTCCTCTCCCCACTCGGTCCTATATTTCGGTCCTAGGTTCAAGCAATCCTTATAGAATCCAAAAATCTTAGCCATAACATAATCTACTCCTTTTTCTTTATCCTCCTCATTCCTATAATAGACCGATAGTTTAAGTTCCTTTTCATCATTAGAGATTGATGAAAACTTCTCAATCTTAAACGGCATTTGGTAAGCTATGTTATCTGTCTCATCTTTGAATCGCACTATTCCTAACGAGGGGTCATAAGTCATCCCGGTGTTTTCTCTGAAAGGTTTTCCTAGAATAACATGGGACAAGCTAGGATCTATGGCCGTGCTAATATCATCCACAATTATGAAGTCCGTAGGAAACGTGAAACTACCTACATAAACGGGCAATCCCTTAACTCTACCAAGAAAATTACAACTAACACTAGGATCATCGGGGTCTTGCCTAGTTGGAATAGGCTTCTTCACTACCCAATTGTAGTAGGTGCTATTCATTATGTTGATTGGGGACTTGCGATCAATTTAGGCCTTTGCCACAAAAAGGTGTCCTATGCAACATGGTATGTTAAGATTCCAAGGGTTCCCAAACTTAATTCTAGGGCTTTTCCTAACATATATGTGACGGAGGTCATGTACTAAGTGAGGGTGGCGAGATAGCTCTTCTTCCATAGGAAACTTATTGAAATAGTCATTGTCTACTTCATCTACTTCCTCGGTTGTTTCATTTGTCTCACGTGTATGGTCCTCTTCGTCATTTGTTCTATTAGGTTTCACTAAGGCGATGGTATTGACAAATTGGACATGCCTATCTAACTTACTTGGGTCTTTAATCTCTACACCGGAAGGCTCGGGAGTTGAGATAGCCTTAAACTTCCTATCACTATTTGTCATGGCTTTCAAAAGGTTATCTATCTTTCTATCCATTTCGGCTTGTTGTTGGTTAAAGCGGTCTGAGAGCTTAGCTATTTGGGCTTCTTGGGTTGCAACTAGGTTTTGTAACATCCCTTCGATGTTTTGTTGGTTAGGACCGTGGAGTGGGGGCCATGAAACATCATTGGAAGTGAATTCCTTGGTTTGTCCCCAATAGAAGTCGGGCTTGCCCTTCCATGCTTCTCGGGTTTCATTGAAATTCCTAGGTCCGAGTATTGTAGGGAATCTTCCTCCCGTTCCATTAATACGCGAGGATGCATAGTCAACGGAAGCATGTTTGGGGGATCGGGTGCAAGTGCGCGTGTTATGAGGATCATAAAACGGCTCACACGAGGAGGAAGCCTTGTTCACATGGCGTGAAGACTTAGGGTTTTTGTAGGAACTCATTAGGAATTTAACTTGATCTTCAAGTTCAATCATCCTACGGTCGGAAGATTGTGAGTCAATGGGAAGCAACGAGACTACCTTAACGGTTTTGGGCAACTCACGGGGGTCATTCCAACTTTCGTTGTCATAGAGAGCAAGGTCCTCTATTATATCCCATGATTCTTCCACGGTGAGATCACTAAGTTTTCCACCAGCCGTTTGGTCAATGGATCGCTTGGTGGGGAAGTTGACATGATCATAAAAAATTTGGACTTGAAGCCAAAGATCAATGCCGTGATGAGGGACTTTATGAACTAAGTCCTTGAATCGAGTCCATGCTTCGTAGAGAGATTCACCTTGATGTTGTTGGAACATCAAGATGTCATTCCTAAGTTTAGTGGTTCTCCCCGGTGGGAAAAATTGAGCAAGGAAGCGAGAGGTGAGATCATCCCAACTTGAGATGGAGCCGGCGGGAAGTCGATCAAGCCAATTACTAGCTTGGTCCCGTAGAGAGAATTGGAAGAGACACAGGCGCGTGGTCTCCCGAGTAGTAGCATCAAGGTCGATGGAGTCGGCGATTTTATGGAAATCCCTTAGATGCTGATTTGGATCTTCGGAACGAAGTCCATGGAATGCACATCCGTTTTGCACCAACCGGATGGTGTCGGATCGCAGGGCCATAGTTTGGGCTTGGTCGGGAAGCTCAATGATGTTCCTATAGCCTAGGTGGCTTGGTCTCGAGTATTCACCAAGATTACGGGCTCTTGGCGGGTCATTTGGTGGTAGGTTGATGAATTGTGGTTGGTTATCACCTTCCATGATGAAAAGTGATGGGGTTACGAACAAAGGTCACGAAGAAGGGGGATAGACTACGAGAAAGCTAAAAATGAGAAAATTTTACTTGTTAGGAATCAATCAAAGAAACCTAAACGAGGTGGACTACTAACAAGCTATTCTATTCCCCGGCAGCGGCGCCAAAAACTTGATAATGCTACACACGTCGTTCGGGGTCAAAGGAATTTCCTTTTCTTCGAGCAAGTTTTATAACACCCTAGGAAGTGAACCTAATCGTTGTAGTGTAGTATTAGGGTAAGCCACGGGTATTGATATCGTTCTCTAGGGGAATAGGAATGCTAGTGAGAAGTTACTACGCTAAGATTGGGGTTGAGGAAGATTATTATTATTTTTTTAATCTTTTTTATGTTTTTTTTAGGAAATGGAAAAGTACGAATCTCAGGGTTTGGATTTGGGGGTTGGTATTTCAAACGATTACTCTACTTATCTAATTATCTAATCTAAGGTGTATGTAGTCTATGTCTAATTATTGTGTGCTCGTATGATAGTTTAAAGATGTGTTTACTTAGGTTTTATTACTCCTTAATTATCTCCTATTGATGGTTGAATTGTCATGTCCTTATTCTTAATCGCGTTGTGTGTCTAAAGTCATAAGGTATGCGTTTATCCCTAACTCTTTGAACTTACCAAAGGGTCTCGTCTACAAGACCCACTAGGGATTATAAACTCTAACTCTAAGGCCTCTTTAGATGGTTTAGCTTACAAACACTCTAGCTGCTATAACCTAAGGTTCACAAAGATTAATCAAGCATTAAGTACACAACGAATGACCTATCGCATTACTAGATCATTAAAAATTAAGATAAGAGACAACCAATCAATATTCAATAATTAAGTTTCATATTCCCTAAGCAAACACACAAGTAAATTAGCCGGACATGGAGAACATGCAAGCATACACACAAATAATCAAAGACATAATTGAATTAATGAAGTAAAACACTTAGTTTGATGTAAGATAGGGTTTGGAACCCTAAAATACTATACAAGACAGCCTTGGTTCAGTTTAGGTTTTTACTCCAAAAGACTACACACAAATACTGAAAAATTCGGATTCTATATATAAGATTACATATGCGACGGCGTCATCTTATGCTTTGTGACGCCGTCGGATTGCCGTCATTAGGGTTTCATCTTGGCCACATTAGTCTTGCGACGACGTCACCTTGTGCTTGTGACGCCTTCCTCTTCAGCTTCTGACGCCGTCTGGATCAAATCTAGGCCGTCTGAGTTGTGACGGCCTACTCTTTTAAAGCCTGACACCGTCACTTGAAAATATGAAATTTGGCTTCTGTGCCGTCACAAAATACTCCGACGGCGTCGCGTAGCAGTGACGCCGTCACCTTGTCTTTTAGCAGCTTGAGTGTCTCAATTCTTGACTTTGGCCATTTTCTTCGTATATTCGTGCCTTTTCGTCCAAATAAGTGCCATTACAGCAATTTTCCTTCAAGAGACCTAAAAAGTGAAAATGAACGATATTAAGTAATAACGGATACAAAAGTGATCAAATAAGGGCTTAAACGACCCCTCAAAAAGGTACATTTTAAAACCTTATCATATATCCGCGCCTTCTCGTTCAAATAAGTGCCATTACAGCAATTTGCCTTCAAGAGACCTAAAAAGTAAAAAGGAACGATATTAAGTAATAACGGATACAAAAGTGATCAAATAAGGGCTTTAATGACCCCTCAAAAAGGTACATTTTAAAACCTTATCAGAACCAAATCCAGAGGTCATTAAAAGGGATAGATCTGCTCATAAGGTACTTTATGATGGTAATGAAATCCTTAAGCCTAGGCAGAAACCTAGTTGCGCTGAGTGCACTGAGGAAGATAAGAAATCAGATGCAGTCACTAGGGAGAAAATGGATAAGAAACTTAACAACCATGCATGTGAAGAGAAAAACATAACGATCAAACCTCATGATTACACTAAGGAAAATTGGATCTCCCTTAATATGTTTAAGCCTCAATCAATTAACCCCAGAACAGATTTTTTGGAAGAAAGATATGGATATGCAAAAAGCTGAAAATCTTGTTGAAAAGAATCCCCCTTGTAGGAAATTGCCTCAAGCAACTGTGTATCCTCCTAATACACAATGCATTTAGTTCCTAGATCTATTGCCACTAATAAGAAAACCTTAATCAGCCTCTATGTTGTTTATCAGCTGTTTGTTGATTTTGAGAAAACGTGTGAGAAGAGAATCACAGCTACAGGGATAACTGAGGGGGAAAGGGGTTTTGAGCAAACTAAAGAGTGTTATTTAACTGAGGTCATGCCTTTCTTTAAACAATTAAAAGGTCTATTTGAGAGTCTTCAAAAGGGAATTAATTCAGATAAACAAACGTGACGAACAAATTTAAGCTCATTGTAACACGATCAGAAAGTTGAAAGCCCAAATTTCTCAATTAAAGGGTGAAAAGAACAATGTGACTGGCTCCCAAGTGCCTCCTCCTTTAGGTTCTCAGTATTCTCAAACTTTTCATCTTCAAAACTTGGTTAATGTTTTACAAAAAGAAAACGAGAGTTTTCTAGAAGAAAATAAAAAAGTTAAATGACACTTTAAAGAGTTATATGATTCAATGAAAGTCACTCGTGACAAGAACAACAAAAAAATATTGTCTTTACAAAAAGAAATTGAGAATCTGAAGAGTCAGGAAAAAAGGAAACTGCCACTTGTCTTCAATGAGAATGTTGCTTCAAAGTCATCCTCAGACTGCAAATATACTGTGACTGTTAAATACATTCCTCCTCATCTTAGGAACAATGAACTTGTGTTTCATAACTATTGTGCTCACCTTAAGGATAGTCTAGAATGTCTCCGTGAGATTGTGGAAGAGGACTTTATAAATAATCCTCTTGATAGGGAAATTAGGTTTTCTTGCATTCAGGCCAAACTATCTCAGGAGCTGCTAGAATGTTTAATTGCAGCATGTCCTAAATCCATAGGTGCGAAAGGTAAAGCGGTGATGCCTTTTTCTATGCCTAGTGCCAAGCATACAAACCACTCTATGCCCAGTAATATGAAAGTGAATTCTAAGGTACCTTTTAGTAGTTCAAATCCTTGCACATCTAGTTCAAGAATGCAAAAAGTAGCTCAACCAACTAATGTTCCCATAATTCCATCTACAGGAGTAATTAGTGACATTAAAGCAAGCGGGTCAAAGCCTCCAGGAATTACCAAGAATGATAGGACCTTGCAAGCTAGGAATGTTTAGTGGAAGAAAGTAGAAGATCACCTTAGGGAGAATTTGAATAAAACGAACCGTGTTGATTCTAGTGTTAGCTCTAAGCGTACTGTAATTAATGCGAATTCTACTACTTTTGGCAAAACATGCAATGATGACTGCGTTGTTTCTGTTACTAATTATGAATGTGGTGTGAATGATTTGTCTAATGCTGTTAAATACCCTGTTAAGATTGTTTATGCAAAAAATTGAGCTAAAAAGGCTAGAAAACAATGGTGAAAGAAGGGTAGGAAACATTGGAAACCCACTGGGAGGAAATTTAGCAACATAGGTTATCAGTGGATACCTACAGGGCGAAAATTCAATCTTAATGAGATGTGCTCGAAATTATCTAGATCAATGCCCATTAGGAAGTGGATGATTATTGGTAGAACTATTCCCTTAAGAAGTGAACATACTTTGAATAGGTCTTCTACGGAAACTACCACTGCATCTATCCCTAATGATTCCATTGCTTCTATTTCTGATGTGGGTGTTCCAATTACTGTTGCTAAAAAAGTGGAACCCATTATTACATGGGGTTCCCAATTATCCAGTTATCCATTCTTGTCTGTGTTTAACTGCAGATCGTTCAAATCGTTCTGTGGTACCTTGACTCAGGCTGTTCCAAGCATATGACTGGAGACCGGTCGCGGCTCATGAACTTCGTGAGCAAATTCATTGGGACTGTCAGATTTGGGAACGATCATTTTGGTGCAATTACGGGTTATGGAGATTATGTTGTTGGTGATAGTGTTAACTCCAGGATATATTACGTAGAAGGTCTTGGTCATAACTTATTCTCTGTCGGTCAATTCTGTGATTCTGATCTAGAAGTGGCCTTCAGAAAACATACTTGTTTCGTTAGAGAACTTGATGGTAAAGAACTCTTTGTTCGTGGGTGGTGGTAGTACCATTTCCCTTATCGGGTTGATTAACCGCATCAGAAAATGGTGTGGCTTGAGTTCCACCACTTGATCCTCCAGGACCACGAGTTTGATCCTTTACGAATTCATCGGCAAGATATTTGAGTCTGAGGTTCTTCAACTTATTTTGATAGTCTTTTTCTTCATCAAATGGTTCTTCTTTAGAACTATCCTTATCATGCTCAAGCACAGGAGTTTTCCCTTTGCCTGTATCAGCTATTGGACTGGGAGGTTTAGCTACTATTAGAGTGTCATCGATTGCATTTTCAGAGTAGGTAACCTCTTCGTCTGATTCAGTTTCCTTAGAGCTTTCATCCAGTAGCTTTCGTTGTGGTTCAGGCTTGGTAATAGGAATAGGAATAGCTTCCTTAGAGGAAACTTTCCTGTTGAGAATATGTGATCTATGAGGAAACTTTCGCTGACTCTCAGTGCTTGTAACACTTCCTGCACTGCCTCTCCTGGTGTTCCTAGTAGGTGTACCGGAGGACTTTTCATCAAGAAATCCTAATTTGCCTTCATCAACCGCTACCAGATACCTTTTGTATGAATAGAGTTGTTTGACTGCATCAGTTAGAAGGTAATCTGGCAACACTGCACCCTGTTTCTTTGTTGTATATTCCTTAAATCCGACTGTGAGTGTAGGCTCATACAACATGGAGTGATTTTTGGGGTCATTGGTTCTCAAGGGGATATCAGGATTATACCCTAGAGCTCTTTGGATCAACAGTTTGGTATATCTAATATATGGGATCTTGGAGCCAACCTTTTTGAGGAATGACATCATATCGTCCCATATCAGAGCTTCAACTTCAATGTGTTTCATGTTGACCAAAGCCCAAAAGATCTGTAGTTCCATGAGCTTGGGATGCTCATAATCACTATCATGTCCAGAAACGGATTTGGTGATGATAATGTAGAGGGTTCTCCATGGCTAAGGAATATTCTTAACATCCACGTATGAATGCTTTGTGATTACTCCTGAAGCTTTGTCATAACCAATGTCGATCATGAATTGCAGAACAGCCTCTTCAGTTGGTGTGGCATTGTATTCGGTTGGCTTGATGATAGGTACGAGAAGAATAGCCCTTAAGTCTGCTAGTGTGATGGTGACTTGTTTGTGGTTGAGCGTCACTGTCACAACATTTTGACCTTTGATCTTTCATATTGTATGCCAGAACTGGTGAATGTAGATCTCCGGAACTGTAGCAGAGTTAGTGAGCATGTTCTGATAAGGGTGATTCTTCAGAATGTCCACAACTATTAAGCAAGAAGACTCTGAGCAGGTGAGACTGTCAAAATCAACACGAAGGTTATTCTTTCCGATCTTCATTGGATAGCCATTAGGGAAGATATCTTCAATGGTGAGAACGTTTGGTGCTTCTACATTTTGCATTTCAGCGTCCATGTCGTGATCTGAAAGATATTTAGCCAAAAGAACCAACATATCGAAAGACATTACGTTAGTCAACAGATGGTTTAATTGTCTAATTATTGAATGTGATATGTCGATGATTGTTACGAGTCCAATGTCACTTGTTATTCCAATAGTCCAAAAACGTCGTGATAAGTTTCATGAGTTGGTTAACTTTGAGTTTTAAAGTCCAAGTTTTCACTTATATTTCACAACTTATTAAACGTTTAAACTTATTAGTGACATTATTGGTTTCGTGGCGTTATGATTTATTTATTTACAAGTTTGCACGAGTAACAATTCATAATTAAGGTTAAAACTAGGCTTAGTCGTAGAAATGGCAAGCTTATGTGTAAACAGGAGTGATTATACGCGTAAAAGTAAGCTTATGCGTAGGTTCTTGACTTACGCGTAAGAAATATTATGCATAGGAAAAGAGGGCCTTATGCGTAAAGCTTACGCATAAGCGTATATGGAACCTTACGCGTAAGGCTTACTCATAAGAGTGAACCTTATGCGTAGAGGTTACTGTTTACGCATATCCTTCACAGGATACGCGTAGTCCCCAATGTAGAACCTTACGTGTAAACGTTACGCGTAAGATTACTCTTACGCATAACATGCTACGGAGTAAGGTGATCCTTATGCGTAGATGGCATGTAACCTTGATTCTGAGTTATACACGTGCTGAAACCTGAAATAAATTCATCATAACACTAACATTATCATCTATATTCAATCCTTTTCAGGTCTAATCATGGAATCACATTTAATCTGTTAAGCGTAAAAACTGGTTACGCGTAAAAACTTAAAACCCTAAAGCCTAAGAATTACGAGTAAGCAATTTAACCATGGGAAATGCACCAAGATTTTTCTAGGATGTCTAGGAAGTCTATAGGGTTGTTTTTTCCAAGTTTTAACACAAAAGAATTTGTGAATCAAAAGTACCTAATTCTCAAGAACATAAACCCTAAATCACAATTGTTGTTACTGGGAATGATCTAGGCCTAGATATAATCAATTAATCATGAAAACAACAATACACACCCATCTATTTATCTAGAAACTCCCACATATGAAAATACCCAATTATACGCATAAGAACCCTAATTTAAAAATCGTTCAATTTAAGTTTCTGGGTGGATTTGTTTGTTAAAAATGGTTATGGTATGAACTTTTGAGTATTACAACACCACTTTTAATATCACAAACACACAAATGTAGATTTAGTGTTCATAGCTTACGTGTAGAACATTAAACTCACTCAAACACAAATTTAAACCTTTGGATTTCCAAACTAATCAAAACCCATGTTTAAAATCTTGTTAAGAACACATAAACACTTACAAATTTGAGATAAAAAACACGGATTTGTGAGTTGATTTTTAAGAGTAGGATGATGGTGGTTGGGAAGTTAATGAGGTGAATTTAATGTGGAAGATATTTTGTTAAAAAAAGGTTTGAGCTTTTGATAGTTTTAGTCCCTCCACCTTAACCATTTACATCCAATGTCCATAACTTCCAATTTGCTTACCAAACGAAAGATTTTTGGAAAAAAACTTGACGAAACTCCCCCTCGACATAAGAAATAATGAAATTTTATAAATTTTAGTCCGAGGAGTGTTAGTAAACCAGAAATGTGACCACCATCAATAAAGAAACATCCGGGATGAGATAACATGCAAGTACAAGGTTTTATAAAACTGAAAAAATATTTGCTTTTTCCCCCTCAACACTTGATTGAAAAAATATTGAATTTTGAAAGATTAGAGTGTTGACAGAAGATTTGTACTTGCCATGTTAAAAGAAATATAGATAGAAGATTATTTTTGTTGTTTTATCAGATTTTATATTTTTGTATTTTGTTTTTGAAAAATATTTACAAAAGAGGTGGTGTTTCACTGGTTTTAAGAATGTTTTAATAGTTCATCCAGTTCCTCTGGAGTCAAACACCTCATACCAATCCGGTGAACCAACTCATTAAACCTAGCTGGAGCTAAGGCTTTGGTGAGAAGATTTGCCATTTGGTATTCAGTACTCACAAAGTATAATTCAACTGTACCTTGTTCCACGTGGTCCTTGATGAAATGATATCGAAGATCGATGTGCTTTGATTTTTAATGTTGAACAGAGTTGCACGATATCGCAATAGCACTTCGATTGTCGCAGTACATCGGGAATATGTCAAATACGTAACCATAGTCTTTGAGTTGCGTTCTCATACAAATGACTTGAGCACAACACGCCGACATGGATACATATTCTGCTTCTGTTGAGGACAATGATGTACAAGCCTGCTTCTTCGATTGCCATGACACCAGCTTATCACCAAGAAATTGTAATGCTCCTGAATTAATTTTCCTTGAATCTAAGCATCATGCGTGATCAGCATCTGAAAAAGCTATTAGTTCAAAACCAGAATCCTTTGGATACCAGATCCCTAAGTTAGTGGTTCCCTTGATGTATCAGAGGATTCTTTTAGCCTCAGAGAGGTGGGTTTCAGTTGGTCTCGACTGATAACGGGAGCAGAGATATATGGCAAAAACAATATCAGGTCTGCTAGCTGTTAGATACATGAGAGACCCAATGATACTACGGTATTTGGTAGGGTCCACCAATTTCCCATGTAAATCAGCGTCTAGCTTTTTGGTATGAGCCATTGGTGTGGCATAGATGTCACAGTTTTGCATTCCAAATTTGTTAAGAAGTTCAAGGGCATATTTGGACTGATTCAAGAAAATACCACGGGGTGATTGATGAACTTGCAGTCCTAGAAAGAATGTAAGTTCACCCATCATGGACATTTCAAAATGTTTCTTCATTAGTTTTGCAAAAGCGATTGAGTACTTTTTATGTGTTGACCCAAAAATGATGTCATCCACGTAAATTTGAAAAATTAAGATGTGTGCCATGTGATATTGTATGAAAAGAGTTGGGTCGACTGATCCTTTGGTAAAATTATTGGCGATGAGGAAGGATGATAACTTATCGTACCATGCCCGAGAGCTTGTTTGAGTCCATACAGAGCTTTGTTCAGTTTGTAGACATGGTTCGGGAACTCGGGATCAACGAATCCTTCTGGCTGGCTGATAAACTGTTTCTTTCAGTTGACCATTCAGAAAAGAAGTTTTGACGTCCATCTGAAAGACCGCGATATTCATATGAGCCGCGAATGCAAGAAATATCCGAACAGCCTCAAGACGAGCAACCGGAGCGAATGATTCTTCAAAGTCAATACCCTCTTCCTGTCTATAACCCTTAGCCACCAGACGTGACTTGTTTCTGATTACGTTCCCTTCAGCATCCAATTTCTTCTTCCAAATCCATTTGAGACCAATGACGTAGACCCCTGTTGGTCTTTCAACCGGTTCCCATACTTCAAGACGTTTGAATTGGTTGAGTTCTTCTTGCATGGATTCAATCTAGTTGTCTTTTTTCATTGCGTCTTTAATGTTTTTAGGCTCAGATTGGCATACAGTGAGTGCATAAATGCAATGTTCACCATCTGTGTGAAGACGTTGTCTCGTTACGACTGGTTGATTCGGGTTACCAATAATATTCTCAAGAGGATGGTCTTTTGTCCAACGATGTGTAGAGGGTTGATGTTGGTATACATTGTGCAGATTTTGAGGATTCAAATGGCTTGTAGATGATTTCGCAACATCAGGTGCAGCAGTTTCATTAGCAAACGGGTTAAAGAACGCATTTGGATCAAAATATGCAGGTGGAAGTACTTCATTAAGAACATCATCAGCTGGTTCAGCGTCATTGGATGCAGTTTGTTCAACTATTGTTGTAGAGTTAACTGGTGGTGCTTCTTCAACCGTAGTTGTTGTAGCAGGTGTATCAGGTATTGGAATATGATCAGGTTGAGCAGCGGAAACATCGGATACACCTGGAGCACGTTCATCAATGTCATCACTAAACAGAGAAGCAAAGAGCTCTTCCATTTGTTGACGAGTAAGCTGGGGGCTTGGTTCTGCTGATGATGGGGTTTGAGGGAAGTATAAACTATTGTGACCGGGTTCTAAGCTGTTATGGTCAGATGCCATTTCTGTAAGCTCATCGAAATTTGCATGAATCGTTTCCATAACCTGCTTTGTACGACGATTCCAGATCTGGTAACCTTTAGAGTTCTCACAGTATCCAATAAAGAATCTAATGTCAGCTTTGGCTTTGAGCTTTCCAAAGTCATCACGATCATTATTTGGGTAGCAAAGGGATCCAAATACATGAAAGTGTTTGAGATTCGGTTTTCTATTATGGATAAGCTCAAAAGGTGTTTTGTTGTGGCGTTTTGTAATCATTGATCAGTTTTGAGTGTAGCATGCAGTTGATACAGCTTTTGCCCACAAGTAATCTGGAAGTTTAGCGTTGATTAACATTGTTCTTGCAGCTTCCACTAACGTACGGTTTCGTCTTTCACCAACTCCGTTTTGTTCTGGTGTACGTGCAATAGATGTCTAATGCTCAATTCCCACTTTCTCATAAAATTCCCGAAGAGTTTGATTCACAAATTCAGTTCCTTTGTCTGTTCTGATTTGGCGGACGGTGTTCCGGAGCTGAACTTGAATTTTCGTAAGAAATGTGATGATCATCTGTGGAGCTTGATCTTTGCTTCGAAGAAAGTAGACCAAAGTCCATCGTCAGTAGTCATCTACAATTACCAAGATGTAATGTTTTCCATAAATCGTTTGCACGCGCATCGGGCCACACAAATACATGTGAAAAAGATAAAGCACATGCTGAGAACTGTGTTCCACCTTTGAAGGAAAATGAGCACGAGTGCTTTTCCCTTGTTCACAAGCAGAGCAAAGGTGATCTTTAGAATACCAGAATCTCAGGAGACCTTCAACGAGTTTGTATCGAGCAAGGTTGGTTATGGTTTGAAAGTTTAAATGTGCGAGACGACGGTGCCATAGCCAAGATTTTGTTGATGTTGCCTTTGAAAGTAGACAGATGGGAGATGAAGCAACCATGTCTTGCATTGAGATTGTGTACAGACTAGAATTGTGAGAGCCAGACATAAGATCATTTCCTTGTAGATCACGAATGAAACAAGTTTTCTCCCGAAAGGCAACCTCCAAATCTCTATCACAGAATTGACCGACTGAAAAAAGATTGTGACCGAGGCCTTCCACATAATAAACCCTGCTAATTTCGATATTGCCATTGATATAATCTTCGTAGCCCATGATAGCTGTGAAGTGATCATTCCCGAATATGACAGTGCCAATGAACTTTGCAATAAAGTTTGATAACACTTTAAGATTTCCTGTCATGTGTCGGGAACATCCGCTATCAACAATCCAAAGGATGATCTGTATCACCTGCATTACACACAGACGACACAGATGGAATAGAAGTAGATGTGGAACCCGATGAGTTAGAGGGTTCTGAAGCAGTTATAGTAGAAATACACACATCAATGATTAGGCATTCATTTAAATCCTAGTGTATTATGTATCCATTTCTGCCATCTCCAACTAGTATTTGCTTTAGTCTTAGTCAATGCACTAGGTGGTACTATATTCCTTGGAGGTGATACTGGAGCTACAGGGTCATCAATGCATTTCTTAGAATCTAAGGAGGGTGGTTTACCAAGCACATACTTAGAAGCAGTAGTGGGCCTAGAGATAACAGTTTAAGATTGCCTGTCATGTGTCGGGAACATCCGCTATCAACAATCCAAAGGATGATCTGTATCACCTGCATTACACACAGACAACACAGATGGAATAGAAGTAGATGTGGAACCCGATGAGTTAGAGGTTCCGAAGTAGTTATAGTAGAAATAAACACATCAATGATTAGGCATCCATTTAAATCATAGTGTATTATGTATCCATTTCTGCCATCTCTAACTAGTATTTGCTTTAGTCTTAGTCAATGCACTAGGTGGTACTACATTCCATGGAGGTGATACTGGAGCTACAGGGTCATCAATGCGTTTCTTAGAATCTAAGGAGGGTGGTTTACCAAGCACAGACTTAGAAGCAGTAGTGGGCCTGGAGGTATTCTGATTCTTAGGATTCCGTAACCGAGACAAGATAGCTTCAGCAACACATATATCATGACAATCAGAAGGCATACTTTTACGACATATAACACAAGAAGCTTCAGACTGAATATCAAAAGTACTTAAAGGTTCAGCATTCGTTACAACAGTTTTTGCATTACATTTGTCAGACGCAATATCTAAAGTGGGTGCAACATGAGTCTTATTCAAAGTCCTAGGGTGTTCTTCTACTTCAACATTCTTTATTGTTCTTTTCTTAGGTCACAACTTCCTATTCTTCCTTGTATTGCTCCTAGGCTGTGAAGTGCGGACGTTTGGAAAAGAGGCAACTATTCCTGTGTAAGTAGAGGGAAGCACATTAGAATCTTGTGGTTTGTCAGTAGGCATTCTGGGTTCGCGTTTGCTAAGTGTTACAGGTGCAATTCTCTTAATGATGCTAGGCTGAACTTTTTCATACTTTCCTAACATTTCTCTTAACTTAAAGATAGTGTGTACCAAATCTTGATTTTCAGAACGAAGATTTCTGGAAAAATTCATGACTTCTTTAGTGTGTGCAAGATAATGATCCAATTCGTTTGATGCTTCATCACGAGTCTGTTTAAGTAAATCAAATATGACACCATATTCCTTTTTAACTTTTGCAAGTTCTTGTTCATATTTTGAGATTTGATATTTCAAAGACATGTTTTGATCATCCAGCTGCTCAAATTTTGGATTAAACGTTTTGGAATGCAACTGGTTGATTTTGTTTTGCAAAGTAAGTTCACGATTTTGACAATCTTTTTGACACCATTGAAGACAGCATTTTTTCATTTGAAAGCTCGTTTAACAGTCGTTCATTTTCAACTTTTAAAGACTCGATCTGATGCACATTATCAGTATTCTCAACAATTTTAACATAATCAACAATATCAGCAGAGATATAATCAGATGCATATGGCAAAGAATGCAATAACACAACATTATGGATATCAGCACAAATAACATCTTCCAAGAGTTGATCAACATCTTTTCGTAACATTTTCTTTTTACATTTTGTATTCGAAATAGATGTTTCTGTTTTCTCGAAAACGATTTTCATCAATCCAAGTTCCTTAAGAAATTCCCTTTCCCAATACAATGCACAATTTTTCAAATTTTATAACATGGTGTATAATTATTTTCTGAAAAATATCTCTTTGTTCTCGTGCCTGAGGCGATTGAAAATTGATAAGATCGTTTATAAGCTCAGCTAAGGATAACAATAACATATACATACGCAGCGGAATAATAAAGAACATCAATGTTATTGCTAAAGGTTTTCATTCACTAACACTAACTAATCTTAGACGTTTATAGGAACACGTCTAGATTACTAAACTAATAACCTAGGCGTTTACAAGACCATAAGCCTAGGACACATACACCTTTAAGTCGACTACATCTTGTACGTACAATAAAATTAATGACCCTATGTCTCTTTATATACTAGAGACATCTAGGGTTTACAAGAGGAATCATAATACAATTTGGAAACTAAATATTCTTTTAAGCATATCTTCTAGAATCTTCCAAATCCTCCATCTTTTTGTAGTTTCCCTTCTTGTCACTTTAAGTCCTTCATGTTTCATTCTTCTTGTTTTGTATCATCAAATCTATAATAGACCTAACAATCTTCCCTTATTTGATGGTAACAAAACAACCACGAATCTTGTACGAACTTCCCTAGACGAAGTAGCAGAAGTTGAGATAATTAAATCTCACCATGAATGAAACAATCTTGTCTTCCATGCTTCCCTTTAATCCATGCCATGCCACTCAAACATCTC
This sequence comes from Chrysanthemum seticuspe, assembly GCA_019973895.1. Lineage (NCBI taxonomy): Eukaryota > Viridiplantae > Streptophyta > Magnoliopsida > Asterales > Asteraceae > Chrysanthemum > Chrysanthemum seticuspe. Next base: position 303,213,582 of record BPTQ01000005.1, read on the forward strand.
TTCCCCTTTTTGTTATTATCCAAATAGGGAACGTATGAAAATAATGATCTTGACCACCGAGAACCAATATCATACTTCCAATCTAAGACTTCTAATTAGAGCTGGCAATTTTTGACACAGACCTGTTAACACGACACGACACGACCTACTCTTAACAGGTTTCGTGTTCGACCTTAACAGGTTTCGTGTCTTAACAGGTCCGGACCTGTTAAGACACGAATAAAATTAACAGGTTTCGTGTCTTAACAGGTCCGGACCTGTTAAGACACGTTAAGAGATCTGTTAAGAGGCTATATATAAATAAACCCTACCACACTTTCTCTTTCTTTTCTCATATTACCTGCGCTTCTTTCTTTTCTCATTTTCTCCAAATCTAATCAATTTCATCTCATCTATTAATCGATTATCTCAACATATCTAATAACAAACCCATCAAGATAATCATCTCATCATCAATTTGAATCACAGAACACATCTTAACAGCTTAAACAGTACCTTATTTCTACGTTTGTTGCTCCAATGGATTCAAGATCATTGGTGGGTCTCGGCTAGGTGGTAATGTTTTGTTGTGTTTTCCCTTTAAACGAACCAAATAAAAGAGAATAAATGGATTCAAGATCAATGGTGGGTCTCGGTTAGGTGGTAATGTTTTGTTGTGTTTTCCCTTTAAACGAACCAAATAAAAAAGAATAAATGGATTCAAGATCAATGGTGGGTCTCGGTTAGGTGGTAATGTTTTGTTGTGTTTTACCTTTAAACGAACCAAATAAAAGAGAATAACATATTTGTTATTATTCTTTTTCTTTATGATGATTCTTTGAATAACACGAAATGAGTTTGAGATCATTTCATTTTGTTTCCAGTTTTTGGTTCGGTTTCTCTTTGACTTATGATGATATAACAGAGGTTAAAGCACGAGGGTGCGTTTGCTTCTTTGACTTATGATGATATATCATATTGTTGGTTTATATTAATGGATCTTGTTGGGATATATTTTATATATGTTATATCAGTTAGTTTTATATACATGTTTTTTTGATTGCTAAGTCTTGGTTGCCGAGTCTTAGAATCAGATCTGCTGTGATTACTTAGGTCTACTGTCGCATCAGATCTGCTGTGTTTCATTATGTATTTGGTATTTTTGTTAATAGATCCCTTAACAGGTTCATGTCGTGTAACCTATTAAGGTTCGTGTTGTGTTCGTGTTCGGAAAAAATGACACGATTTGTTATCGTGTCGTGTTCGTGTTCGACCTTAACAGGTTCGTGTCTTAACAGGTTCGTGTTCGTGTCGTGTCGTGTGGATCTGTTATGCCAGCTCTACTTCCAATGTTTAAAATCGCCCACCATTACGCAATGTTTAAAATTGCCCACCATTACGCACCATAAGAAAAATGGATCCAAAACAGTAGAAAACTCTAACTAGCAGTAGTAATAATGATCAACAGTAATAAAAATCAAACACTTCCCCTTGAGTGATGCATGCAGATGGTTAAACATTTAACAATAAGCTTCCTCTAAAACCCATATGTTAACCATCTTCTTGATTCTTCACATCGGTAAGCTTTATGTAATGATTACTTGTGAAGAAAACCGAGTATAACGAATTTGATGAAGTAGAATTTCCCAAACTTGTGTCTTAAATCTTGTACTATCCACGGAACTCCATACTTATACAAAACATCAAATATAAGTAGACCGCAATCCCTTGAAAAAATCCTCAACTAATATGAGACATTGAGCACTACAATGTAACTCCTTTAAGTGATAGCCATTGTGTGCATAAAGCATCATAAGAAAAATCACACATTGCTAGATTCATCAAGCTATATGATAAGAACACAAACCTGTGAAACTCAACTACAACATCAAATAAATGATATTCAACCTTCTTCATAATCAATTAATCCATAAGAATCAAATACGAGCCTTTTAAATCCTTTAAAGAACATAAAATTCTTCTTGTGTATGTGAACCAAATAACCATTCTGTGTGTGTCGCCAAAAATCCATAACAAATATCATGCTCGACTTCCCCTTAACCCCAAATCTCCTCGTAATAAACCATTATACAGCCAATCCAAATAAATTTTTCCATGCAAAAACCTTGAGCAGTACTTTGAAAAAGAATCAGTACCTTGAGCAGTACCTTGGAAAAAGAGCAGTACTTTCGTATATAAACTACAGTACTTTCATAAAGAGACCAGCAGTACTTTGAAGCATAAGCAGTACTTTAAAAAAATCAGCAGTACTTTCGAATTCCAAGCAGTACTTTCGTCAATCATCAGTACTTTTAAAAGCAATAACTAGTACACTGACTCCCTTCATATGTGGTCCATGAGTAACCTTACAACGACAATAACCTCAGTCCTTCCATTCGACCAATAATTCCACTGGACCAAAGATGAAAGGTTATAGATCAAAAGAATATTATAATACAAATCCATTCATATATCACGTGACCCATTCTTGATAGCCAATCAAAGATAGAGACTACCGTAACATTATATACGTCGCCCCACCAGATCCTATCCCTTGTGACTAACTTGAATATCAACCATTATATCAAATTTCTTCAAATTTGAAATCACTACCAACATGTTATGGACCCACGTGATCACAATATTCGACCAATCAATTATGATGTGTGAAGTAAGCAGCAAATAAAAACTCATATATTCGTAGGTCCCAGCAAAAGTCAATGAGATCTTGGGACTTAAACTACCTCTCGTGATGTCAAACCAATCATAAGATTCGGTACCAATATTAATATTAACATTGACATTCTCGTGACAATTGCGGAGTTTGTTAGGACTCCATGGATCGTTTTGAGCCTTAGGGTTTAACAATAACAATGACAATACGTAACGGATAAATCAAAACATAATTGCTATTGACACAAGGTTTTCATTCACTAACACTAACTAATCTTAGATGTTTATAGGAACACGTCTAGATAACTAAACTAATAACCTAGGCGTTTACAAGACCATACGCCTAGGACACACAAACCTTTAAGTCGACTATATCTTGTACGTACAATAAAACTAATGACCCTATGTATCTTTATATACTAGAGACATCTAGGGTTTACAAGAGGAATCATAATACAATTAGGAAACTAAATATTCTTTTAAGCATATCTTCGAAAATCTTCCAAATCCTCCATCTTTTTGTAGCTTCCCTTCTGGTCACTTTAAGTCCTTCATGTTTCATTCTTCTTGTTTTGTATCATAAAATCTATAATAGACCCAACAAAAATGTTCAACTTTTATTTTAGAATGAAATTCAATCTCACGTTCTAAAAGTTTGAGGTTAGAAGTGAAAATGTCAAAATATCTAAGAATTTGACGATTTTCTGGTTTTGATTTTACTTCACTGAGTGAAGGTAAAGGACCATAAATTTGTGCATAATTTGGTTGGGGAGCAACATTAGAAGACTAAGACGTTTTTGTGATAAACCTAGGTGTGTTAGAAGAATCCTTTAGTGTGACAAAAGTGACAGCTTTTGAATAGTTATATGGTTTGTTGTAAACAACATTTTCTAATTTTGACTCTCGTCTTCTGCATCTAATTCCTCTTGACGATGACATTCAACAACACTCATAACCGAATCATCAATTTTATATTCTGCACTGGAAACTTCAGGATTTGGTTTGAATGCTTTGGTTGAAAGCTTTGGTTTATAATCAGCAAGATTCGATCCATATACATCTGGATTGGGTTTTAAAGTAAACTTTTGAATAGTTTTGATTGACTCACCATGTTTGTAAACAACATTTCGAAACTCTTTGAGTTTGTTTTGTAAGCCAACAATTTCTTCAAGATGGTCATCTATTCGTTTCGTTGAATGCTTTTTGTATGCAGAGAACTGTTTTTGAAAGGTTAACAACTCAGCCTTGGCTTTTTGAGTTTCCATGGTAAGAGTGTTAAGTTGCTGTTTATGTTCATGTTTCAGTTGTTCTATTTGAGACAACAAATCATTCTTCGATGCGGCTAGATCACGAATCTGTCGTTCTAAATACTTTTCGTTTTGATGTGATTTAGCAAAAGCGGCTTCAAAACCTTTTTCATGGTTTTCTTGAGTTTTGAAAAAATTGAGTTGCCGTTTTAAGCATTCAATATCCCTGGTTAACAGTGCATTTTTACTGTGTAATTGCAGATTTAATGAACGACATTCATCCATTTTGGATAAATAATCTTTAATTAAGAGATCAACATCTGGATTAGGCAAACGTTCATCGTGTTCAACGTGAGTCACAACATGATCACTATTCAGATCCTTAAGTATAACCATGAAGTCAATTTGAGTATCAAAGGTAACCATAAGATCATCTTGATCATCAAATGTAACTACGGGGTCTAGTTGAGAATCATCAGAATGAGATGTGGACGACTCATTTTGAACATTCTGAGCCTCGCCGGATTCAGATGTTGGCTGAGAAATTAGATCAATGATGAATATGGTTTGTTCGGGTACCTGAGACAAGCCATCAGTGTCATACACTAGGCCTGTGTCACTCATGTGTAGCTCATGCATATTAGCCATCAACATAACTGCTGCATTGGCCTGCAAGTCCTCCATATCATCATCTGAGTCTGCATCTGCCTTAAAGCTCTGTTATTTGTTTGTGAGAGTTTCACCAGCTTCATCCTTAAGAGCCAAAAGTAAAGCCTCCTTTTGATAAGCACTGCCCATAGTCCTCGGATTTGGGCATGCATTAGCCAGGTGTCCTTTCTCATTACAGTTGTAGCAGCGAAGACCATTTATCCCATTCTGAGCATTACTCTGTTCAACCACTTGAGCTCTCTGTTGTTGTGGAGCACCCATGTTATTCATATCCATAACATTAAACCCTTGACCACCGCCCATCTGACGACCATAACCACGATTCTGAACTTCAACTCGTCCATTATTCACAATATCCTAATTCCTTGTATTTGATGAGGAACAAATGCGATTGTTGAATTTTTTTGTATAACGACCAAAAGCTTTAGCAATCATAACAAATCCTTGTTGCAATGCATTGAAGGCATCTGAGTCCTCATTAGCTTCACTGTAAAGTGCTTGATCATTGTTGTTGTTGTATGGAACCAATTGAGTTTGTTGATTCGCTCCAAACCGTCAAGTTTTATCACGCAAGTTAACCACTTGTGAATGGCTAAATGTAACAAACTTAAAACAGTCTGGTAACAAATGCAATGAAGTCCAGGAGAGTATAGTGTTTCCCCAGGTCGTTATGTCCCAACGAGCCGTGCGAGAATAGTCAAACGTTTAGTGATCGAGAAGATTTGAACAGATAAGAAGATATGATTTATTATAACTACAGAAATAGCCAACAAATTACAACGGCTTACATGCAAATTAAAGGAAATTAAAAAGATAAAAACTATTAAGTAAACGCTATCACTATTTTTACAATGATGTTTTTGTTTTTATGTTTTTATAAAACTTAATTTAAAAACTACGTTACGTACAAGTGAAAATGTAAAACTTACTCAATATTAATCCTAAAAATATGAAAATAATATTTTTATAAACCTAATGACAAAAGAAAATTACTAGAAAAAGAAAATTATTTTTATAACTATTTATCTAATTATTATTAATTAAAAACTAATTTTAACTATTTAATATTAGCCTAAAATATAAGAAAATAGGAAATAAAACTAGAAAAATAAAATTATGAATTGGAAAAGTCTAAGATATCAAAATAGAATTTCCAAAACTATTTTTGTATTTTTCTGATTATTTTTCTATTTTTTATTGATTTTAAACTATTTAAAACTAATTAAATTATTAAAAATTACAAAATAAACTATGAAAAATCTGGAAAATTACTTTTTTTACTTTTTATATTTATCTTAATTTAATAAAAATGAAAAAAATATTTTTTTGAACTTTTTCTGAATTTTTTATATTAAATGCTATTTAAAAAGGCCTAAAAACTGAATTAAATCAAGAAAAATACTAAACAGTACTGGAAAAATCTGAAAAATTCAAGTTAAGTCTAAAATAATATTAGGGATCTGAGAAAAATATAAAAACAGGTACTTGTTTGTAGGATTATGCAACTGCTATACAAGTGCTTATTGAAATAAGCACTTGAATAAGCCAAAGGGACACAACAAACACCAAACTGAAACAGAAAGTATATTAAGCTAAAAGAACTCAAAATGAACTAAAAGCAACTATCCTAACCCTCTTGATTGCAAGCTTAAACAGATTTGATGATTAGGCTTTTGTGCTAAAAACAGTGTGAGGCTACCAGATTTAAGCATATGAATAAGCACATGAATAAGCTGGAAACATGAAACAAAGACTTGTATCCTACACTAGACCTGGGTGACTATGTTTAAACCAAAAACCAAGCTTGGACAAGCTCTAATGAACCCTGTGCAAGCTGCACAAAAACCTGTGCTGAGTCAGTGAATACTGACTCAGTTGCACAGGGCAACTAACAGCTTATTGACAAGCACTTTTAAGACTTCTAAAAAAATTGCAAAAATCTACTAAAATAGCTATAAGAAAATAGACCAAGGGAAGTTTATGAAATACCAAGTTTTACTTTATATGGCTCAAAAATGAGCTCATGAAAATTCCTTGCAGTTGGGCTCAAAACATGTTTTTCAAATTTTGACTTTTGAGAGCAGTTGAGAAAGTTTGACTTTCATGAACTTTGATTCCAATTTTATGACTGATTATGATGTAATATGATGTAATGAACACAATGCAAGCAATGTTTAAGACTTTTAAACACAAATCAAGAGTTTGATTTTTCAAAACTCAACAGATAAGTATAAAGGACAGATTCAAAGACAATTTTGACTTTTGGTGTTTTGCAGGCACAAACTAAGACAGATATGAGTGTATATGGACTAAACAAACATGAACTAACATATTTTAACTCATGAACACACCTTAAGAATAGTTATGACAGTAAAGCCAAACACACCTTTATTAACAGTTTTGCAAACAAAAACTGAACTAAGGACTGAACAAGCATAAATTATGTTCAAAATGATTTAAACTAACTTAAATACTACTATTAAAGAAGGCTTTAACTATTTGTGACTACTAAAACAGAATAAACCATGAAACTAGAAAATGACTTACAACTGTCCCCAGCCACTATGGCTTGCCACCATTGAAACCAGAGCTACTAACCTATCAAATCCAACCCAATCACTTTAAATCAACCCATTTCCAGCTCTGAACCAACCATTTTCATTTCAGACCCATTTGTGCTCTACGTTGACTTTTGTTGACCAGTATTCAAAGTTGCATGAAACTTAGATTTAAACTCACAAAAAGCTATAATAAGCTTGTGTAAGCTTATTTGAGCTTGTAAATAAGCTGCTAGAGGGTTGAGCATGAGAATTTGAAACTCAAATTTGTAACAGTGACATTGGAATAAGAAAGCTTAATTCAAACTTAAATTGATACTTGTAAAGAGTTGCAATACACTTAAATAAATTAACTTGGTACAATTAAACTTGAAAATACAAATGAAAAGCTTTTTAAGTCTAAGAAATTAAAATACGACATACATTGTGAAAAATAAACTAACTACTGCCTTCTCTTTGCTCCTTCTTCCTCTTTTTATATGAAAAATATCTTTCCACGTGTCTCTGAGTGATTCCCACTTGATTCCATGTCCACTGGATCACTTGAGTGCAATATGGCCATTTGTTTGATTTTGGCAGGAAAATTGGTTTGACAGTTGGGCTCTGATATAGCACTAGGGGGGGGGGGGTGGCATTTATTGTAGTGGGTAAGGTGATGATGAGGGGGAGGGATAAGGTGAAAAGGTGAGGTGATGGTGGCTTGGATTTGCAGACAAGTTGGGGGGAGGAAGGAGATAAGGTGTGGGCGGGTTTCTGTTTGTTTGACTTGATTTGACCAAGGGTCCAAAATGGTTTTAACAGGGGGGTCACAAGGGTTATTGGCAGGGTCCATTTGGGTTTTTGACAAGGGACCAATGTGTATAAAAGGTTTAATACTTCAAGGGCATTGTTTGTAATTTCTGAAAATGGGAGGACCAGAACTGCCAAACCTGCAAAGATGTTTCAGGGGCTGAATTTGACAAGTGTCAATAGTATAAGGACCAAAATTGACATTTTCAATTTTTCCAAGGACCATTTTTGCCAAATTTTAAACTTGAGGGACCAAACTTGTAATTTTCTCAAACTTTTTATATTTTTCACCAAAGGACTAAATTTGACAACTTATGATTTAAAAAGGACCTTTGGTGATTTTTCTTTTGAAATTATGTGCTCAGGGACTATTTCTGACAAATTTTGAAACTTGGGGGACTGAAACTGCCAATTATGCAAACTTTGCTCATTTTTCATCTGATTTTGAATATTTTGCATCTGAAACATATAAAATGCAATTTTGGAATAGTTTCAGTATTTTGATGCATTTAAGAGCATTTTTAAACGTTTTGCAGTTCAGATTGACCCAAAAATGATGAGTATTTACACACTCATTAATCCCCCACACTAAACTATTGCTAGTCCTTAGCAATCTTTTGAGAAAAACTTAATGGATTTGAAACTCTTTACCAAAAGCCATTACTTCTGGAGTAGCCAAATGTTTTAGTTCAAGTAAGAACCATGGTACACCGATAACCATGTGATTTTGAGCAAACCACCAGCTTCCAACGGATTTGATTTGTCTTTACCAGAAGCCGTTTGCTTCTGGACTAGCCAACTCTTAGATAAATTATCAATATTATCTTTGGTGAGCTGATTACCAATTATGGTTTTTCCACTGCCTTTACCACAAGCCATAAACTTGCGGGCTAGCCAACTCTTCACTTTTTAGGATATGGTGAGCTGAATACCATACAATTTTGGGCAAATTGCAAGCCATATAAACGGATTTGAGATATCTTTACCAAGAGCCGTTTGCTCCTGGATTAGCCAATCCTTTTGTTTATTAGACAAGGCGGACTGATAACCAAATGAGTAAGTGTAAAACACTTACTCCTAAAAAAAAATTTTTGGCCAAAAATGGGGGAATTAGGCGGTATAATTACATGATAAAATTCGTGAGAATTCCCCCCACACTTAGAAATGAATATTGCCCTCAATATTCAAAGTACCGGCGGTTATGCCGAAACAAAGAACGTAAAAGGGAAATACTACGGCCATTATTTAGAAAGAAGGATTTTTTTTTTTTTTTTTTTTTTTTTTTTATTATTTTTTTTTTTTTGGAACTTATATACACAACATGTGGGGCAACCCCCCCACACTAGGGTGGTACACACGGGTGAAAACCCATGTTTAGCTACTGTTTTTAATTACCGAGTCGCTAGCTTGACTCGACCCCGAATTCATTTGTTCATGGGGAAAGTAACGTGGAAAACCAATCTCAATCGGACTTTCGTTCACAGTGTTAACAAACATATGAACATCAGAAAGTTCCACCCCGACGAGATATAACCGCGGTATTGTTAATAGTAGAAACTATAAGGGATGATACCGGGGTCAAAGATGGTGTCCTCATTCCCGAAAGAGAAAAGGGAAAGAGCAACCACACCATCTGTGAAGAATGGAATAAAGACGTACATGAGAATGCAAGTCCATTCCTCATCAGAAAGAAGCAAATCACCATTCTTGACATTTTTAAGCTTAAACTTGAAGCTTATATGGTGATTGTCAATAAGATGTCCGGGAGGGAGGGTGGGAAATGGTTCTTCAATCAACAGATTTTCTAGAAAAAGGATGTCCCCCTCCGAATCAAAGTAAGTATTATCAATTCCTGTTGGAACTGACTCATCACTAAGAAATGCATCGACTTCATTCCAAAAGTTGTCATCTTCCTCATCAGGAGTGAGGGAAGGGATGGAAGAGTCGGGAATAAGACTAGAAGATGATGGATCATTTCTGAGCAATTCATCAATGGGAAGGATGTCTCCCATTGGATCACAAATATCATCATCCAATTCAGATGAAACTGAAGAGAATTTGGTTTCATCCACAGAGTTAACAAACTCGATGCGACAAACTGATTCCGGAGGTGGGGCAAGTGGTGTGCTCTTAGAGCTAGCAGTTTCCACCACTTCCGATGAAGTCTCCGAATCAAGATCATCATCATCATCAAGAATACTCTTGACTTCCCTGGTACAACTTTCAAACCATTTGTTTGAACCAGGGTTGATTTTCAAAGCTTTGAGCTCAGCACGTTTTTGAAAACTCCTCTTAACCGTGAAATTTGAGAGTGTTGCATTGAATCTTTCAGATCTTTGATCAATTGTGGCAACACTCTGTTTGTACAGAGGTTTGGAGTTCTGGTTGATTTTTAACGTGTGCTCTTCGTTGTCAACCCGTATGGTCAACTCTTCAGCAAACACATCAATTAGAGCACGACTCGTTCTCAATAAAGCTCTCCCTAAGATGAGGGGAACTCTAGGATCTGCATCGAAGTCTACTACAACAAAGTCAGTAGGAAAGTGAAACTTTCCCACTTTCATCACGACATCCTCGGCTATCCCAAGTGGACGAGTTATGGTACGGTCCGCTAGCTCGAGTGTCATACAAGTGGATGAAAGTTTAGGAAGAGACATTTTCTTCCATACTGAGAGTGGCATGAGGTTAATGCTAGCGCCAAGATCGGCCAAGGCGGAGCATTGAACCATCCCCAAGAAATCACATGGGATTAGAAATCTGCCAGGGTCTTCAAGCTTTTTGGGAAGCTTCTTGAGAAGGACCGCTGAGCATTGCTCATTGAGGGGAGTTTTAGCCATCTCAGATAGCTTATCTTTGTTGGTCAGTAAGCCTTTAAGCGTGGATGCAAATTTAGGCATTAGAACGAGAGCATCAACGAAGCTTATATCAAAGTGTAGCTCATTGAAGATTTGGAAAAATTTTTCCATTTGCTCTTTGTTTTTGTCTTTGAGCTTCTCATCATTCATTCTTGATGGGTAAGGAAGCTGACCAGACTTTTGAGCCGGGACGGAAGTCATTTCGGGCTCAGAATTTGTCTTCGGAACTTCGGGTTCCGGACTTAAAACTTGGACTACCGAAGGTGGGACGTGTGCGGTACTTCGTGGGCTTGAGAATTGCACCTTGTCCGTTGTATCCTTGGTAACTTGACTCACTGCTCCTGGTGGAGGAGGCATTGGAGTCGAAGGTCCATTGTGCGTCTTACCACTACGAGTGGTGACGGCTTTCAACTCGGCATTTGGATTAGTAATTGTATTGCTTGGGAGTCCTCCAGAAGATGATGAAGCTTGGTTCATATTCATGTTCATGAAACTGCTCATCATATTCTTCAACTCATTTGTCTGCCGAGACATTGTGGTATCAATTTCCTTCTTTAGCTCAACCCTCATGTTATTGATCTGAGTTTGCATTGAACGTATGCTTGACTCAGTAATTTTCATGAAGTCATTTGGTGGGGGAGCATGAGAAGGTTGTTGATAACTTTGCTAATTTGGATTGAAATTGTTCCGGTTTTGATTGAAATTTTGAGAGTTATTGAAATTTTGTCCTTGATTCGGAACAAAGCGATTTTTATTGCAATGGTTTTGCACAGGAGGAAAACCAGGTGGTGTCATACCGTTAGATTCACGGTAATGAGGATCAGCTTGTTTTCGGTATTGATTGTGGTTTACCGAAGCTACGGGAGCTTGGTAAAAGGAAGCATCGGTTGCTTGACAATCATAATACGCATGCGGACCACTACAAGTTTCACACACCTTGTTTACGGCTTTGATTGGTTCTGGCTTATGAATTTCGCTTTTGATTTCCTTAACATCCTTAATCATACAACGGATGGCATCCGTTAGAGCGGCTATCGGAGCTGCTAATTCAGAAGAGTTACTGGATGAAGAAGCAGGAGTGTTAGGAGTATTGACTTTGTTGCGAGAAATAGGAACTTTTGATTTTTGCTCGCAAATCTCAATCACATCTTTAGGCTTACGATTCAAGATATTGCCACCGACGGCTGCATTCAAAGAATCTTGATCGTTACCGTTCAACCCATTATAAAAGATATTAACTTGTTGAAGCTCCATGAATTCATGATGGGGGTATTTCCTGAGGAGATCTTTAAATCTCTCCCATGCCTCTCCAAAGTTTTCATCGAAATTTTGACGAAACCCAGAAATTTCATTTTTAAGATTAGTCGTCTTTGATAGGGGAAAGAAATGATTGACAAAATTTTGAACAAGTTCCTCCCAAGTTTTGATGGATCGAGGGGGTTCTTTTTCCAACCAAATCCGGGCTGTCCCCTCAAGTGAGAATGGAAATAGCATCAACTTGATGACTTTTTGTGGCACATCCTTGAAATTGATAGTTGAAGTCAACTTGTTAAACTAACGGATGTGTGCATACGGGTCTTCACGATCAAACCCGTGGAATTGATTCGTAGACACAAGTGTGATCAAATGTGTCTTCAATTCGAAGTGATCAGAGTTGATTACTGGTAGAATGATGGCATCTCCATAACCCTCGGTGGGTGCTTGGAGCATTTCCGCCATAGTACGTTCGTCTGCCATATTGTTGTTTGAAATAGTACGAATCTCGGGTTCGACTATTTGGGCAGCACGTCTACGAGAACGTCGTCTAGGAATTTCTGCTAGATCACGAAAAGGACTCAATGATCTAGAAGAACGAGTGCGCATGCACTAGAGTTAACTCTAAGAGATCTCAGAGTTAAGGAAAGGAATTATGAAATTGGTGAAAAATGGGGTAAGAAGAATCTTTTTGGGTTTCCTGGTTCTGATAACAACAAATCCAATTAAAATAAGATCGAGGCAAAACAACAGTGAACTTAAACCAATAATCACAAGATGAGTGGCTTCTTTGAAAAAGGTACACCACTATCAAGGACACAAAGGCAAGTTTTAAATCTTTAGTTCGGGAACTTATTATGGTCGCACCCCCAGTTAGGTAGTGCACTGCCTTGGTTTGCGGTGGTAAGATTTTATGTTGTTATTATTAAACTCAGAAAACGACAAATCTTTTTGTATTTTTATATTTGATACATATATAGAAACAAAAGAAAAATATTTTTGTGTTTTATACGTTTTTGGCTGTTTTTGGGTTTTTTGGATTTTTTATAAGAAGATATATATAGATATAGATAGATGGTATGAACAAGGAGTGATTATTCAAATCACTAATCTGCTAAACGTAGGATAATTAGCACAACTCCCCGGCAGCGGCGCCAAAAATTTGATTCGCTCCAAACCGTCAAGTTTTATCACGCAAGTTAACCACTTGTGAATGGCTAACTGTAACAAACTTAAAACAGTCTGGAAACAAATGAAATGAAGTCCAGGAGAGTATAGTGTTTCCCCAGGTCGTTATGTCCCAACGAGCCGTGCGAGAATAGTCAAACGTTTAGTGATCGAGAAGATTTGAACAGATAAGAAGATATGATTTATTATAACTACAGAAATAGCCAACAAATTACAACGACTTACATGCAAATTAAAGGAAATTAAAAAGATAAAAACTATTAAATAAACGCTATCACTATTTTTACAATGATGTTTTTGTTTTTATGTTTTTATAAAACTTAATTTAAAAACTACGTTACGTACAAGTGAAAATGTAAAACTTACTCAATATTAATCCTAAAAATATGAAAATGATATTTTTATAAACCTAATGATAAAAGAAAATTACTAGAAGAAGAAAATTATTTTTATAACTATTTATCTAATTATTATTAATTAAAAACTAATTTTAACTATTTAATATTAGCCTAAAATATAAGAAAATAGGAAATAAAACTAGAAAAATAAAATTATGAATTGGAAAAGTCTAAGATATCAAAATAGAATTTCCAAAACTATTTTTGTATTTTTCTGATTATTTTTCTATTTTTTATTGATTTTAAACTATTTAAAACTAATTAAATTATTAAAAATTACAAAATAAACTATGAAAAATCTGGAAAATTACTTTTTTTACTTTTTATATTTATCTTAATTTAATAAAAATGAAAAATTATTTTTTTGAACTTTTTCTGAATTTTTTGTATTAAATGCTATTTAAAAAGGCCTAAAAACTGAATTAAATCAAGAAAAATACTAAACAGTACTGGAAAATCTGAAAAATTCAAGTTAAGTCTAAAATAATATTAGGGATCTGAGAAAAATAGAAAAACAGGTACTTGTTTGTAGGATTATGCAACTGCTATACAAGTGCTTATTGAAATAAGCACTTGAATAAGCCAAAGGGACACAACAAACACCAAACTGAAACAGAAAGTATATTAAGCTAAAAGAACTCAAAATGAACTAAAAGCAACTATCCTAACCCTCTTGATTGCAAGCTTAAACAGATTTGATGATTAGGCTTTTGTGCTAAAAACAGTGTGAGGCTACCAGATTTAAGCATATGAATAAGCACATGAATAAGCTGGAAACATGAAAAAAAGACTTGTATCCTACACTAGACCTGGGTGACTATGTTTAAACCAAAAACCAAGCTTGGACAAGCTCTAATGAACCCTGTGCAAGCTACACAAAAACCTGTGCTGAGTCAGTGAATACTGACTCAGTTGCACAGGGCAACTAACAGCTTATTGACAAGCACTTTTAAGACTTCTAAAAAAATTGCAAAAATCTACTAAAATAGCTATAAGAAAATAGACCAAGGGAAGTTTATGAAATACCAAGTTTTACTTTATGTGGCTCAAAAATGAGCTCATGAAAATTCCTTGCAGTTGGGCTCAAAACATGTTTTTCAAATTTTGACTTTTGAGAGCAGTTGAGAAAGTTTGACTTTCATGAACTTTGATTCCAATTTTATGACTGATTATGATGTAATATGATGTAATGAACACAATGCAAGCAATGTTTAAGACTTTTAAACACAAATCAAGAGTTTGATTTTTCAAAACTCAACAGATAAGTATAAAGGACAGATTCAAAGACAATTTTGACTTTTGGTGTTTTGCAGGCACAAACTAAGACAGATATGAGTGTATATGGACTAAACAAACATGAACTAACATATTTTAACTCATGAACACACCTTAAGAATAGTTATGACAGTAAAGCCAAACACACCTTTATTAACAGTTTTGCAAACAAAAACTGAACTAAGGACTGAACAAGCATAAATTATGTTCAAACTGATTTAAACTAACTTAAATACTACTATTAAAGAAGGCTTTAACTATTTGTGACTACTAAAACAGAATAAACCATGAAACTAGAAAATGACTTACAACTGTCCCCAGCCACTATGGCTTGCCACCATTGAAACCAGAGCTACTAACCTATCAAATCCAACCCAATCACTTTAAATCAACCCATTTCCAGCTCTGAACCAACCATTTTCATTTCAGACCCATTTGTGCTCTACGTTGACTTTTGTTGACCAGTATTCAAAGTTGCATGAAACTTAGATTTAAACTCACAAAAAGCTATAATAAGCTTGTGTAAGCTTATTTGAGCTTGTAAATAAGCTGCTAGAGGGTTGAGCATGAGAATTTGAAACTCAAATTTGTAACAGTGACATTGGAATAAGAAAGCTTAATTCAAACTTAAATTGATACTTGTAAAGAGTTGCAATACACTTAAATAAATTAACTTGGTACAATTAAACTTGAAAATACAAATGAAAAGCTTTTTAAGTCTAAGAAATTAAAATACGACATACATTGTGAAAAATAAACTAACTACTGCCTTCTCTTTGCTCCTTCTTCCTCTTTTTATATGAAAAATATCTTTCCACGTGTCTCTGAGTGATTCCCACTTGATTCCATGTCCACTGGATCACTTGAGTGCAATATGGCCATTTGTTTGATTTTGGCAGGAAAATTGGTTTGACAGTTGGGCTCTGATATAGCACTAGGGGGGGGGGTGGCATTTATTGTAGTGGGTAAGGTGATGATGAGGGGGAGGGATAAGGTGAAAAGGTGAGGTGATGGTGGCTTGGATTTGCAGACAAGTTGGGGGGAGGAAGGAGATAAGGTGTGGGCGGGTTTCTGTTTGTTTGACTTGATTTGACCAAGGGTCCAAAATGGTTTTGACAGGGGGGTCACAAGGGTTATTGGCAGGGTCCATTTGGGTTTTTGACAAGGGACCAATGTGTATAAAAGGTTTAATAATTCAAGGGCCTTGTTTGTAATTTCTGAAAATGGGAGGACCAGAACTGCCAAACCTGCAAAGATGTTTCAGGGGCTGAATTTGACAAGTGTCAATAGTATAAGGACCAAAACTGACATTTTCAATTTTTCTAGGGACCATTTTTGCCAAATTTTAAACTTGAGGGACCAAACTTGTAATTTTCTCAAACTTTTTATATTTGTCACCAAAGGACTAAATTTGACAACTTATGATTTAAAAAGGACCTTTGGTGATTTTTCTTTTGAAATTATGTGCTCAGGGACTATTTCTGACAATTTTTGAAACTTGGGGGACTGAAACTGCCAATTATGCAAACTTTGCTCATTTTTCATCTGATTTTGAATATTTTGCATCTGAAACATATAAAATGCAATTTTGGAATATTTTCAGTATTTTGATGCATTTAAGAGCATTTTTAAACGTTTTGCAGTTCAGATTAACCCAAAAATGATGAGTATTTACACACTCATCATTTGTTGAGATTCTTGCTGTGACGGGTCATATGGTGTAATTGTGGCAGTTGGTTGAGGGGCTGGTTGAGGAGGATAACTAGTTTGAGCCCACAAAGCAAGTTGTTGATTATCCGGAAGTGAAGGTGAAACAGTTTCGCCACGGATAGCCCTTTCCTTATCAACTTCGTTTTAATGAGGCTTCAATTAGTCGTACAACAATCCGTATGTAGCATGATGAAGATTCTTTGCTTGACGGATGAAAATGACATACTTTTCCCATTCAGGACCAAGACTACTCAGGAACTTAGCATTAACTGCAATTCTTGGCATAATGATGTTGTGTTTATCCAAATCATTGATGATGACTGAGAATCGATGATGATAAGACTCAAGCGTCTCTCCAGGTTCAATCATGAAATGCTCGTAAGCCAAGTAAATTTTGGATTCCATATCCTCTTGATTGAGTTCAGTGCCTTCCATGAGAAGATGAATATGTTCCCACATTTTCTTTGCAGTCTTTTGAGCATCAACACTTTGAAGGATTGGATTTGGTAATCCTAAAAGGATATATTGCATTGCTAGCTCATCAGCTTCGTAGTGTAGAAGTTCATCACCAGAAAGGTCATCAAAAATTGCAATGTTTGTGAGATCATCTCTTGGTGGAACAACATTTGGATCTCCGGGTGTAATAAAAATAGGCATCTGAAATGGACCTTCCAAGATAACCTTCTTTAAGAACTTTCCATGTGGCTTCTTTAGATCACAAAACCTAAAGAACCTAATCCCTCATTGATCATAGTTTCTGGGAGTGAGCATTGGAGGTCTATCAAGTGATCCTCCCTCATGAATTTATTGCTGGCTTCTTAAAGCTTCACACATCTTTGCAAACCAAGATGGTTCCTTCATAGTGTTCTTGGATAGATGTTGATTGTAAACATTTGTGTAAGGTTGTACTTGAAGAATTGGTGGTGGTTGAACCATTTGAGGTTGAATTGCTCCTTTTTGTGGATAATGTTGTTGATTAAATTGTTGTTGATAAATTTGTTGTTGTTGATTAAATTGTTGATGTTGTGGACTTATTTGTTGTTGTTGTTGTTGCTGATTATAAGTATAAGAAAAATAGCTAGAGTATGGTGGTTGTGACATGTTGAAAACTTGTGTTGTTAAATGGATCTTTGTAGTCAAATGAAACGTTGTTGATGAATTATCCTTAGGCGTAGAAAAACCAAGTTTAGGCAAAGCAACACTTAGGCGTAAAAACACCAAACTTATGCGTAGCATTAGCTTACGCGTAAGAATTGAGAAACACTAAGATTAGGCATAAACAGAAAGTTAGGCGTAGAAAACTTATGCATAGGATTAGCTTATGCGTAAGACAAGGCTTAGGAGTAAGAAAAATCTTAGGCGTAAAGAGTTCTACGCATAAGTTTGAGCTTATGCGTAAAATTAGGGTTTTGCCCAAAAACATCTTTCACACTATCACAGTGTAAAGGATATCCAAAGTCAAAGTGTTTCCACGCTTATCCAAGCAAGAAAACACTGAGTAAACCACGAAAACTGAAGATCGATCCAAGGAAAAGTTATGCGTAACTTTAGGGTTTTGTTACGCGTAAAACTTGACCAAAACTGATTTTTAGCCCAAAGTGATTCTAAACCAGATTTTTGTGATGAAACAGCTTCAATATCACCAAAATAACACAAAAGTGTGAAACTTGATGATCCAAAACTTAGAAACACCTTATGCATAGAAATGATCCCACGAATAAAACAAAGCTTAAAAACAAAGAATAACACGTAAAGTTTGAAACTTTTTGCTTAAACATAAATTTTAACACCTAAAAACGTTGAAAGTACAAGAATCTTGGATTGAAAAGTATAAAAATTAAGTTTTTAAGCGTGACAAAGTTTGTAACCCGTGTGTTACGCGTAAGAGCAAAAAACCAACTTCAAAAACAAAAACCTTTTCACCCAACTATTTTGCGAATGATACCACTGTTAGGTTCCCATATTCATAACACAAGCATCTATATAAGAAATAGAGAAGAAGAGATCGGATGAACAACACACACATATGCAAATGTGTGAGAGGTTATGCGTAAAAGGTGAATGTATGAATTGAACAACCAACCTTCAATAGAAGGTTTAAAAGATTATTTATAAGAGGGAACTAGGGCAACACACCAAGTTCCCATCCTTTCTTTATTAGGCTTGGGCCAAGGCTTATGGGCCTTCTACATAAGCCTTATCATAATATCAAACATAAAGGCCTAATTAAGCTAACTATTACATATTAACTACTAACACGCGAATTCTAGTTTAGGAGTGATTCCAACACTAAGTGAGCAGACTGAGACAGGAAGGGTAAGATATGACCAACTGATGACCCTTTCTACTTGTGCGAGTTGACCAACTGATCACCTACCGTTTGGATGAACTTAAGAATTAGGGGGTGAGTGTTTAAGTTGCTAACGCCCGGGCACTCACTATTATAGATCTACCATGTAGCAGTACTTAATGACTTGGCTTAGGGGACCAGGAACAACAGGAGTTATGAGGGGACACCTGACTTCTCCTGTGGTGACATCTTTGCTGATAGGTTAGGGCAAATTGACCGAATGTTGTCCTCTTGACTTTGACCCCACCTGAAGTAATTGGAAGTAAGTAGACGTAGACATAACTAGCTAGGAGGATTAACTAGGTTAGCACCACTTTCCTCTATTGATTTTCCCTTTACCATTTATCAGTTTTTATTTGATTTATTCTGCTTTAGTAGTTTAATTAATTAATTCCCTATCGAAACCATTATTAAATCTGTGACACCTAGACTTAGTAATAATCCAACACACATAGCTCTTGGGACGACCTCCGCTTTACCGATTACTACACTACACACGACCGGGTACACTGCCCATTAGTGCACTAGGGTAGACCATAGGTATAACGAGACTTTATAAATATTAAAACCTGGTCAGTAAAACCTGCATCACCCGCTCCAAACCACGCAATGGAAAATGCAATTCCGCAAAACCTTTCACCCGCTCACCACTTTCAAATTCGGATTCCGATGAGGAATTTGATGACGAGGAGGCAATTGACAACGGGAAGTCGTCGATAGAGTTAAGGTTGAGATGGAAGAAGATCCCTCTCAAAGTTTTGACCCTAGGTGTAAGATTGAAAAAGATAGTCCTTTTAACATGCAATTCCCATGCAAGATAGGATTAGAAGGTTTTGA
Organism: Chrysanthemum seticuspe; assembly: GCA_019973895.1. NCBI lineage: Eukaryota > Viridiplantae > Streptophyta > Magnoliopsida > Asterales > Asteraceae > Chrysanthemum > Chrysanthemum seticuspe. The sequence continues at coordinate 303,233,364 of BPTQ01000005.1, forward strand.
TGATTACTTGAATTCGTTTTTACCTTTAAACGTAATCTCAAGGAATTTATACAATAAAATTAAGGTAAATGAGTTAGCTTATCAAGGGAAAAATATTGTTAACGCGGTCATTCACTTGCACGTATTTGTTGGAAGTTTTTCTTATTTGATAGAATTCATGGTTTTAGAAGACTTGGGAGAATTCATTGATGGAAGCCTCACTCAATTGATATTTGGAAAACCCTTTAAGAGAATGACTAAGTTGAATGAACTGATGACCTATGGTTTAATTACATTCTCTAGTAAAGTTGAGGATTTTGGCTATCAAATGCCCCGTACACACCCTAGGTTTAAACACAAAGATATCAAGGCATGTAATTGAATGGCTCCTATTTTATTACTTAGTGAAAGAGACAAACAAATGGGACTCAGACATACTTATGAAAAGAATAAGAGGTACTATAAAAGATGTCTAGAGTTAGGAGATGATTACAAGAAAGATGGGAGAACATTATAGTGGCTTAGATAAGGGCACGCAAGCGTGCATGAGATGACATAGGAGCACGACTTTGAGTCTAGCTACAAGACTCATAAATAAAGAAAAGTGCTTCGTGAGAGGCAACCTATGCTTAATTGTTTGCTTGTTTTGTTTTTCAATTTTTGTGTGTTTTATATCTCCTTCATTATTGTTTATTCTCATGTTAAACTTTGTGAAAATGCTTTATTTTGTTTTTAACATCGTCAATTACATATAAAGGTATTTTACAAAAAGATAAGTGTATGGAAGATCACATAAGTTTTTAAGAACATGAACATGAGAATTACAATTAGTGAAATCTATATATATATTGTGTGTTTGTTAGAGTCAAATGCTTGTATCGAGTCATAATGGATGTTTTGCATGAATTTTTCCAGGTATAATGATGTAATTTTTCCAGAAAAACACAGCAGACCAGTTTTTGTCAGGACAACCTAACGACATCAGGATTAAAGCCTGACGACGTCAGGCTATGTAGAAACAGAATGCCCTGTTTTCGTTTTCTGTGCAGTTTGTAAATTTTTGGAAATTCGCATGTCTTAATTTTCCAGAAAAACTGCAAAGATCCATTCCACAAGCATTATATCTTATTTGCTTTTTAGTGTAGTTGTGTGTCATATATAGTTTTACCGGCAATTTTACGTGAAAGTTTTGTTTGTTTTCTTATAAATGTGCATGTTATATTGGACAAGAAGAAGAAACACACATTGGATGAAGCTTATTACTTATGCATTCTTCTTGAAAGTGAATTTAACCGCAACTTCACACATATCCTACCGAGCTAATCAGGGGAGTATTAGTTTCTTTTCCTTACTTACCTTCCTTTATCATAACTTTGATGATTTTGGGGAACATTAGGGACAATGATCAGTTTAAGTGTAGGGAGGGAGAATAAAACGGGAACTTAGAAACTATTCACTTACTAGATTATTTGTCTTGTCCTTGGTAATTTGTGTAATAAACTATGAGAAATATTCGATAGGGCAATTTTAGCACAAAATTTAAAATTTTTTATGACATTTATGAGCTAAATTTAGTCTTAATAAAGCGTCTCATGGATAGAAATTTTATGACTAGCACAGAAAATGTTTACCACTCAAATTTCACCCCAAAAATGTGAAGTTCGCCCCTAGATCTTTAGGAATAAAAGCGTTCATCTTTAATGCTTAGTGAGTGTACCGGTAGTATAATTGACTCTAGAACTTGTTTTGTGATGCGTCTCAGAGCCTATCCTTTTCGCTGTTCTCGTGATGTTTCGATTTTCTGAAATATCAATGAAGAGCATTGTTTACCATCCACCCTCAAATGTACACCCATATCGCCTTAGCCTACCTTGTATGCACTCATCTTTAGTGCATTATTGTTATCATTATTTAACCCTTAGTTCAATTATCTAGTTATTTGCATGGTTGCTAAGTCGAGTCATATCTTATGTACACAGTTTTGGGATGATTGGGACTCATGGGTAAATGTAATATTTTATGGAGTAACGGGGTCAGAACGATAAATTCAAATTCCCTTTGTCTATGTAATTAAATACTCCAAGTGTTTTAATCTTTTCAAATCGGGTCAATTAGTGTAGAGAAATAAAAACTCAAGTGTAGGGATGCTCCTATAAATCCCTTATATTTTGATGTTATCGTAGAGGATGGTAGAGTAAAAAGGCATGCAAAAAATCGAAAAAAAAGACGAAAAAGAGATGTCAAAAAAAAGAAAAAAAAAGAAAGAAAAAAATACGGGCTACCATCCTACATCTATCTTTAGCTTTATGTTTTTAAGTTTATGTTTGTTTGTTTCAAGTTATCTAGTGTTAGTGAGTCGAGTCTTGGCTTAGCAAGGCCATTCTTTACATGCTTGTAACATAAGATTTTTGACTTGCCACCACTAAATATCCCCTATCCAACAAAACCCTTACTTCCCTACCTTAAGCTTTGTTCCTAGGTGCTTACGCCAAAGAGATAGAGGTTTGATCTATTCTCAAGCTTATGGTGAACTATGTACTATTCCAGGTAATGAGTGTTTATCTTCCATTTCCATTCATATTAGATTTCATATAAACCCGAGAGATGAGAGAATCCAAACACCACTTGCGAGGAGCTGGTATATAATTTCCGTGTTTGTTATGACTATTGTGGCGCTTTTACTTGTTGTACACTATTTTAAACCAATGCTTCATTCCACTAACTTATAAATTGATTGGTCAAAAGCACATTTGCTTGAGGACAAGCTAATACAAAGTGTAGGGATATTTGATTAGGATTTAAAATGTACGCTTTTAGGGGGTCATTTAAGCCCTATTTTGACACATTTTATGTCCGTTACTGCTTAAAATCATTCCTTTTCACTTTTTAGGTCTTTTGGAAGCAAAATGATGGAATGAAGCATATTTGGATGAAAAGAAGCAAAAACATGAAGAAAATGGCAAAGTCAAGATCGTAGATACTCAAGACTACTCAGCAGAACCTGACGGCGTCCCATCCAAAGGGCGACGTCGTCCCTCTATGAAGACTTGATCAAAAAGTGCACGCAACGGCTCAATGGAATTTATGGTCCTAAAGCATGACGGCGTCACGCCTAATATATGGAGGGCGTCACTCACATCTAGAACTCAGATAACGTCGCAACTAGAGACCGACGGCATCACAACTCTCAAGTTATGCCGTCCCATTGATGACTTGGCCAAAAAGAACCCTAATGACCGCAAACTGACAACATCGCTAGCAAAAGGCGATGTCGTCGCGATTGTAAATCTATATATAGAATTCGATTTTTTTGTATTTTAAGAGGTAGAATTTTGGAGAGCAAACCCTAACTCAGTTGTATTCTGACTTGGAAAGTATTTTAGTGTCTCATACCCAATTTTACAAATCAAGATAAGTTCATTATTCCAATTTATCATCATGTCTACCCCATGTTCAATTGATTGTGTGTATGCTTTCTTGTCTAAGATGTCTAGCTAAATTACTTGTGTGTTTGCTTAGACATATAAAACTTAGTTATTGATTGTTGTTAGGTTGTTTCTTGTCTTAATTCATATAGGCTTAGGAGTGCAACTAGGCTTTCGTTGTATTTAATGCATGAGTATGGTTGAAGACGATCGGGTCCTCGGAGTAAATAGCCTCGTGCTTGCCGATCCCGTGAATCCTATAGGAGAGATAAACTCATAGAACTAGGGAATACGAACACCCTACGACTAATAGGAATAAACGCGTTAAGATAAAGGACGTGACAATTTAATCGACCAATAAAAGAAAACTAGGGAGTAATAGTATCTAAGTGAACACATCTTTAATCACCATACGAGCACACTTCAATTAAACATAGCTATCCGTAGTAATTAGATAATTAGATAATTAGTAGAAGTAGAGAAATCGGTAGAAGTACCACCCCCAATCATTTGCCCTGAGATTTTACCCTTGCTTTCTAAAAAACATAAAAAAGATAAAAAAAAAAATGAATCATCCTCAAACCTACCTTCACATCATAAATTTCTTTCTAGCATTCCTATTCCTCTAGAGAACGATATCAATCCCCGAGGCTTACCCCATACTACACTACAATGATTAGGTTCACTGCCTAGAGGGTTGAAAAGCTTGCTCGTAGAAAAGGAGGTTTTCTCGACCCCGAACCTTGCTTATCAAAATCCAAGCCGAACATTTCAGGAAATGGGAACAAACACTCATACTCTTTCTCTAATCTAAGTGTCAATTTCGGGGTGATCACTCAATGCACAGTCATAGCATGTATTCTATCATAAGCTTGGTGGTTACACAAATCTCCACCACTAGAATAAAGGTCTAAACAATCTCGTAGCCAATATGGGTGAACAATAATAAGGTTAGGGGTGAATTACCATTAATAACGTGCCACGACAAAGTGGACAAAACCAATGACACATGACCAAATCCATGGCTAAGAAACCAATGATTGCTCGCTTCATCACCTAGACACACTTCATGACTAAAGGGTAGGATAAGACATGGGAAACAAATAAATAGTGTAAAATAAGAAAATAACAAACAAATGGTCTTAACCTATAACCAAGTTATCACCGCCCACCGTCCATCCAAAGTTTAAGCTTTAATATGAACAAACCGGATCATGATATATCAAGTAAATGTGCCATTAGCGGATGTCATGATGAGCACATTACTTGATCTTCAAAATGTTGATGTGATCACGTCACCAACTCAAATCTTCAAATGTGACCGAGGTGGCCTCCTCGATGCTAATATCTAATAAGCTCCTAACATAGTGCTTGTAACTTTGAACTTTAATAACATAGACAATAATAATATATACTTTATATATATATATATATATATATATATATATATATATATATATATATATATATATATATATATATATATATATATATATAGGTTTGGGTTATTATGAAAAGTTTCTTAGAATGAAAAGAATGAGAAGGCATGTGGAGGTGACATGTGTCACCTTTGCCACATCATCATGCCACATCACCATACCCCACCCCCACCCACCCCCCCCCCCCGCCCCCACCCCCCACCCCACCCCCCCCCCCGAAAAAAAAAATTTTTCCCGCCAAAAAATTTTTTTTTTGGGGCAAAAAATTTTTTTTTTCCCGCCAAAAAATTTCCCGCCAAATTTTTTTACTGCATCATAGTTATAAAGTTACTGCATCACAAATCATAATTTTAGTGCATTAAGGTTATAAATTACTGCATCACAGTTATAAAGTTACTGCATCACAGTTATAAAGTTACTGCATCACAATCATGATTTTAGTGCATTAATGTTATAACATTGATTTTAGTGCATCATAGTTGATGCACTTAACTATTAACTATGATGCAGTAACTTATAATAAAGATGCACCAAAACTTATTAGTGCATTAAGGTTATAAGTTACTGCGTCACAATTATGATTTTAGTGCATTAAGGTTATAAATTATTGCATCACAGTTATAAAGTTATTGCATCACAATCATGATTTTAGTGCATTTAAGGTTATAACATTGATTTAGTGCATCATAGTTGATGCACTGAACTATTAACTTATAATAAAGATGCACCAAAACTTATTAGTGCATTAAGGTTATAAGTTACTGCATCACGGTTATAAATTTACTGCATCGTAATTATGATTTTAGTGCAATAAGGTTATAAATTACTGCATCACAATTATAATTGTGATGCAATATTTTTATAACTGTGATGCAGTAATAAATTTTGGCGGGAAATTTTTGGCGGGAATTTTTTTTTTGCCCAAAAAAAATTTTTTTGGCGGGAAAAAAAAAATTTTGCGGGGGGGGGGGGGGGGGGGGTGGGGTGGGGGTGACACATGTCACATGACATGGCATGGTGATGTGGCAAAGGTGACACATGTCACCTCCACATGCCTTCTCATTCTTTTCATTATAAGAAACTTTTCATTTTAACCCTACCCTATATATATATATATATATATATATATATATATATATATATATATATATATATATATATATATATATATATATATATATATATATATATATATATATATATATATATATAAAATCATAACTATTACAATAAAAAGATAAAACATCCCCCCACTTGAGATGAACATATATGGAGAATATGGGGGGGTCTTCAATGATCTTCAAATGTATGTCTTTGACGTAGGTGTGATTTCCAAACCTCTCTACTCAAACCTTAAACTTGGGCAGACAGTGTTTCTGACCATAAACTAAGACTACACGATAGGTTAAGGTGAATAGGTGTACAAACATGATAAGGGTATGAAATGAAAAGAATGGTTCGGAAGGGTGTATCTAAGGTATCTTTCACTAAAGGTGAGTGCAACAAAAGGGTTTAGCACGAGGGTCGAATAGTAAAGGTGACTAATCAATAAACACATATACATAGGCTATTTGGGTGATAATCCTAAAATATTGCCTTGTCAAATTGATTATTCCATATATATCAAGCTAACTCGACACACCTCATCTATGGTGTCGAAATGGTGCAAAGGGCAAGTTCTAAAGTTTTTATACTACCGACACTATCATAATTTGGTAGATTTGGGTAAATAAGTAGAAACGGATAGGCTAAATCTCACCATGGAATTCAAGGGTTATAGTGTGCTCGGCTAAGGTCTAATCTAGTTAGGTTAAGAAAAAAATGTCAAAACTTTAAAAATGGCATATGTTTTCAAAATAAAGTAGAAAAACAAAGGAAAATAAGTTCAAGTAATAATTCTACTCCCGTCCCCTGACTTGAAATGTACAACGTCCCTTTTGTACTAAACATGAAATATATGTGAAGAGAAAGTAGAATTAGAGTGAGAACTTCCCTGAAATTTTCTCCTAAAATGAAAGTAGGCCCATGTTAAAGAATCGTGCCTTCGTTTTGTATCCTTGAGCAAACTTCAATCCCTGAAATCATAAACTACCGACAAGCATAATTCTAAAGATACAAAGGAAAAACAAAAAACAAATAAAACCTAACTCACTTTCGTAGGAATCAAGGTTGCATTTATAATATGCAAAAAGCCTTTTAAACCACTTGGTGAACATGCCCACAAAGTTCATTTAGAACTAATACAAGGTTATTGTGTAAATGTTTATAAAATTAAATCTGCAGGATAAGTTACGACGTAATCAAATGAATGAGTTACGCCGTAATTGGTTTGAACCTGGAAATCTTCTAATCGGAAGACATGTTACGGAGTAACAATAGAGTTGGGTTATGCCATAATTTTTTAAAACATGGAGTGAACTGATACTGAAGAACGGTTACGGCGTAACATACGAGAAAAGTTACACTGTAAATGGCTTAACGGGATGGAATCCTAGTTAGCCTAAACGTCATTCTTCCAACTCCATTTCCTACAAAAGGTTTAAACAAAAGCTCAAAACCAAACTATCCTAATAAAGCGGGAAGGAAAGGGATAATTCAGGTTGTCTCCCGAAAGAGCACTTTTTTTTATTAACGAGTCTTTAAATTAGACTCAAAGCCATGTGGCTTTATGGAGGTAGGCGAATTTTTCCGTCCTCATCCATCTCATTCATCAAATTCTCTCGTACCCATGCAACATTTAGTGAAGTGCGTGGAAGTCTTTCCTCTCAATCTTTCGAACTTTGGAGAACTTTTCATCAGGTCCAAGATGATACCTAGTAATTTCGAATGTTTCCGCAATAATAGGATGTGGTCTTTTGTATTGTATGCCTAAGAGCTTGCGTCTCCTTTGTTTGTAAGCTTCATCATCCAGATTGGTGAATCCATCATACCCCTTTTATATCAAGGTATTCCAGAATTCCCTCTAAGTCATCATCAGATTCCGTCCCCATGAACCATTCATCAATGAATCTCTCTTCAATGAGCTCTAATTTGCAATGATCTTTCTCTTCTCCTTTCTTTGTTGCATACTCACTTGTATATTCATTGCATTCTTTAATTGGGTCGGTGTCCTTGACATGATGGTCCTCTTTCATATACTCTTGCCAAATCTTCCCCTTAGTTAAATCATCTATATTCCCATACCTTATCTTTATCCAGTTATCAAAACTAAGGTTATTGACCCATGGAAATTCTCCTCTTTCCTTATCTTTATTTGAAATCCAAAAATGATCTTGGTGCCCAATCCTCCATTTGCTACTTCCCCCATCACACTCATCATAGTTCAGGTCGCAAGTAGCCCAAGTCTCATCGCCAATTTCAATTCCCTCGCAATAATGCTCTTTTTCATCTTCTTAATTTACCACATCATTATCATGTGTCCCATAGTCATCCGGGACATGGTTAACTTCAACCCAAATTTTCCCTTTCATTTCACTATCAACCTTCCAATAAACTATTCTCATCCACTCGTCGAATGGGTAAGTTCCAGTCCATTGAAGGTTCTTTCTTTCACTATCATTGGTGGAAGTCCATAATTGTCAGTTGTCTCGCAACCGATCTTCGTTTCCTTCACTATCACAAAGGTTGACATATGGGATCGCAAGATGCCCATAAGTTGTACCATTTATTATTGTCGACTGGAATAGCCTCACACCAATGGTACTTCGTCTTTGTCACTTCTGGGTTACCTTGCAAAATTTGATGTAGAGTTGTACTAGGAGCATTGGGTCCATTTTCTAGGATCTCAAACTTCGGCTCCTTTTCTATTTTAAGGTTACGCCGTAACTCAATGCAAGAGTTACAGCGTAATTCATCAGTGTTTCACGTTCCAGCTTTAATATCCTGCAAATTATCACTAAAAACAAAAGAATCATTAGTAATAAAGTGCTCATATGCATTAGTGCCAGGATGGGCTTCACTTTTACTTTTCTTAACTACATAAACCGTTTCAATTGGATGACATTTTCCTAATTCATCCATATTGAGAATAAGTTTCATATCATTGATTTATAAAGTTATGACTTTTTTAAATAAATCAATTTTAGCTCTTGTCGTGGCAAGAAGTGACCTTCTTAAATAAATGGAATGTCTAGATCTTTCTCCATATCTAAAATGACAAAATCAATGGGAAGGACAAACTTATCAATTAGAACATTTTCCACACCCCCCCCGAGGCATGCTAACCGTTCTATCCGCCATTTCTATAGTCATGCAAAAGGTTTGGATAGGTCCAAGATTAAGTCTTTTGCACATAGAAAATGGCATGATACTTATACTAGTTCCTTGGTTAGCCAAAGCATTAATATCATATAAATCATTAATAGAACAAGGAAGAATAAAATTGCATGGGCCCTTCTCCTTTGGAGGGATTTGATTGAGGACAATGGCTGAGCACCGGTCGTTCAACTTGATTTCTTCTCCCATAACAGTAGTTTGATCTACGATGAAGCTAACATCCATGGCATGGTGTTTAGTTACCCGAGCTTCTTCATCATTTTCTTCTTGCTTTGACTGGTTGGAGAAGTATGCAATTTCTTCTTCCGAATACTCGAAAGGTGTGCAAAGAGGTTTTCGTCACCAGAGAATATAGCCTTTCAGGCTCCACCATCATTACTCATGTTACTTTCCTGAATGTCATTTGCCAAAAGCCCAAGTTTTGCTTCAAGGTTCTTCAAGGTCTCTTCATGGGCTAAGAGATTAGCCTTTATTCCTTCTAGAAAGATTTTAAACAAATTATCCCTCTCGATCTGCCGCTTGGCATCTTCCTCCAAGTATTTATTTATCGACTCCTCAAGTGTAGATCTCTTTTCCCTATAAGGAGGTAGGTTGTCTCTCCTAGAGTAATATCTTGGGTGTCTATCACGATATCTACCCCCACTATTATTTCCTTGGAAATTTCTACCATCTCCATACTTGACCTCTTCGACCTGTCGATCATCGTTTTTCAAAAGGCAATCCTTGGCCAGGTGAGCTACTCTACATGTGTCGCATCCTACCTGTATAGCATGCACATTCTCTTTAAGTTTCTTCATTTCCTTGCCAAGGTTTTCAGTTTTGTTAGTGATAGCCGCAATGTCATCCATGTTTCCACCCATGCTTCTACTGATCCCTCCTTCATGCCACTTTTGAGAGCGGTCAGCCATATTTTGGATAACCTCAAGGGCTTGAGTAGGAGTCATCCCAGGTATCGGCCCCTGAGAGTCGAGCATCTGCCTAGCTGTAGTCTTCATGCCTTTGTAGAAGATATTGACCTTTTGCTGGCAGTTTAAGGTCCTAAGTTGGGCATTTGTAAAGGAGATCATTGTACCATTCCCAATCTTGGTTTAACGGCTCATCACCTTCTTGTCTGAAGGAGGGTAATATCATTAAATGAAATGTCTCTTAAGGAGGGCACATGTATCAACTGCCCCGGCGGGCAATCTATCGAACCATCTTTTTGTGGCTCCAGTGAGTGTCATCGAAAACACTCGGAGCATAGCAACATCATTTGAGACTCCTGGAATATTAAAGAGGCTGACAATGTATTCCACATTTTCCACATGCTCGTAAGCATCATCGGTCTTGCATCCAAAAAAGGGATTTGCTCGTAGATCCTCATGAATTGTGGCTTTATCTCGAATTGTATATCCGCTCCAATAGCCGGCCTAACAAGCCCCAAACCTTTTTCATCTCTGGTCATTGCCAAGTATTCTTCCATAGTGAGGTTGTTAATATCCACAACTGCCATTTTATTTGAAACTAAAAGTAAATCGTGAGAAAAACAAAAACAATAAAATAAAAATAAAATACTTAAATGAAAATTCTAATATAGCTCCCCGGCAGCGGCACTAAAATTCTGATGCAGGGTTTCTGACCAGGATTTAAATTTCTAAGGTCTCATCAACCTAAGGTCTACCTATTGCACTAACGAGCAGTGAACGCGGTCGTGCGAAGTGTAGATAGTGGTAAAGCCAAGGTTGTTCCCAAGAATTATGTAGTTTTAGATCTATTCAAGTCTAGTGTCACAGTTTTTAAAATACTTTGAAAGATTAATTAAACTAATAAGCAAGAAATGAAATGCGGAAATTAAACAAGGTTTTAAACATTAGAGAGAAAGTTTGCTAACCTAATTATATGTTTTCTAATTATGACTTCCTATCGCTTCAAGTGGGGTTTAAATTAGCTAGACTCCTTTGGTCCATTCGTCTAGCCTGTTAAACATAGATCCCTACCTGATATCAAGCATTACCCTTTGGATTGACGAGGTTTCCGTTAATCCATGCTAAGTCATTAATTTCCCTACATTCAAGATTCGAAACAATGTGTGCCCGGGCGCTAGCATCTTAGACACACATCCCTAACTTCTTAAGTTTTGCCTTCCAGAAAGTGATCCTTTGGTCAATTCACACCAGAGGGATTGATAATCCTTTGGCCAATTCTTATCAACCCTCGCAACCTACTTCCCTAGGGTCCTTTGGTCAATTATCCTAAACAAGCAAGTACAACCGAGCTTAAAAACTACCAAAGCAAGGGTGGCTACCAATGAACTATGCATGAATACACTATAAGCAATAATAGAAGTGCGAAAACAAAAACAAAACAATTAAGGAATCATAACTAGGCTAGCACCAAAGGTTCTTAGCCGATCAAATTAAAGTGAGCACTCAATTCAATGTTTAACACGGTAAATGAAGACACAAATCAAAATCTAATGAAATAGGAATTGCTAAAACTTATCGATAATATTTTGTAACTTCTCCTTTGGAAATGGCTCTGTATGTTGTGTAAAATCTGCCTTGTGGACCCACTTCACATTTTCTGACTTCTTGTGGTGTGTGAATGATGTGAAATGTAGAATTAAGGGCTTGTATTTATAGGTCCGATCCTGTTACGGTGTGACCATATAATATGGTTACGCCATAACTTAAATATCGTCCTTTAACAAATCACGGTGTGATGGTTATGGCGTAACCTTAAGGATGGTTACGCCATAATCCCTCAGCTCCATCGTAAACTCAACAAGTGGCTACGCTGTAATCTTCAAAGATCCCATCAATACATTCATAGTGCTAATTACGCCGTAACTAATGTTGGGGGTTATGGCGTAACTGATGGAGTGGCGAAATTCATTATGACCTAGATGGTTACGGCGTAACTTGAGTTGATAGTTACGCCATAACTAGTGTTGACTTGGTCTTCTTATTTGAATTCATAGATACGGTGTAAATGAGAGTGTGAGTTATGCCGTAGCTTCTTCCATGAGAGCATACTAAGGTATAAATCATTAAAGTACATCTCCAAAATCGCGTCTCTTTAGCTCTGATGCTCATATATAACTGGAAACAAAATATAAAGAAATAAGAGTATATATCCATGTATACAATATAAATTATGAGCATAATCAAGGGAAATTGACACTTAAAAATCAGGATTATTTGATTTTATCAGTAGCTTAAGCAATTAAACCCTCTTTTGGCCGAACTCATGAACCGTTAATCCCTGCTGGAAAGTACGAATGCTATAAATAGATCTATTAGGGGTGACTCCCCCGTTCGGGTTGACCGGATAGGCAACCAGACGTATAACATGTCGAGATTCAAGTGTTTTGGGATTTCAACACTTGCAAGGCCTTTATTTTACATGCTACTAGAGCATGCATACTATGGTTAATGATAAGGTTTTAAAAGGTACCATTTTGAGGGGTCGTTTTAGCCCTTATTTGATCACTTTTATATCCGTTATTGCTTAATATCGTTCCTTTTCACTTTTTAGGTCTTTTGAAGGCAAAATGTTGGAATGGCACTTATTTGGATGAAAAGGTGCGAATATACGAAGAAAATGGCCAATGTCAGAATCGAGACACTCAAAGCTGCTGAAAATAGAAGGCGACGACGTCACTGCTTAACCGCGACGCCGTCGTAGGATTTTGTGACGGGACAGAAGCCAAAACTCGTATTTTCAAGAGACGGCGTCGGGCTTTAAAAGAGTAGACCGTCGTAACTCAGATGGCCTAGATACGACCCAGACGGCGTCAGAAGCTGAAGAGGACGGCATCACAGACATAAGGTGACGCTGTCACAAGGTTAACGTGGCCAAGACGAAACCCTAATGACGGCAACACGACGGCGTCACGAAACATAAGGTGACGCCGTCGCATATGTAATCTTATATATAGAATCCGAATTTTTCAGTTTTAGGGAGAGTCTTTTGGAGTAAAAAACCTAAAACCGAACCAAGGGTATCTTGTACAGTATTTTAGGGTTATAAACCCTATTTTACATCAAGATAAGTATTTACTTCATCAATTCAATTATGTCTTTGATTATTTGTGTGTATGCTTGCATGTTTTCCATGTCCGGCTAATTTATTTGTGTGTTTTCTTAGGAATATGAAACTTAATTATTGAATATTCATTGGTTGTTTCTTATCTTAGTTGACTAATGATCAGGTAATGCGATAGGTCATTCGTTGTGTACTTAATGCTTGATTCATCTTTGTGAACCTTAGAATATAATTACCTGAGTAGTTGTAGGCTAAACCATCCAAAGAGTGCCTTAGAGTAAGAGTTTATCATCCCTAGTGGGTTTTGTAGACGAGACCCTTTGGTAAGTTCAAAGAGTTAGGGAGAAACGCATACCCTATAACTTTAGACACACAACGCGACTAAGAATAAGGACGTGACAACTCAACCATCAATAGGAGATAATTAAGGAGTAGTAAAACGTAAGTAAACACATCTTTAAACTATCATACGAGCACACATTAATTAGACATAGACTCCCACCACCTTAGTTTAGATAATTAGATAATAGTAGAGTAATCGGTAGAAATACCAACCCCCCAAATCCAATACCCGAGATTCGTACCTTTCAATTTCATAAAACATAAAAATACAAAAAATAATCTTCATCAACCTCAACCTTAGCGTAGTAACTTCTCACTAGCATTCCTATTCCCCTAGAGAACGATATCAATACCCGTGGCTTACCCTAATTACTACACTACAACGATTAGGTTCACTGCCTAGGGTGTTATAAAACTTGCTCGAAGAAAAGGAAGTTTCCTTGACCCCGAACGCGCTGCGTAAGCGTATTAGTTAAGTGATATGGTTTTAAAATGTACCTTTTTGAGGGGTCATTTAAGCCCTTAATTGATCACTTTTGTATCCGTTATTACTTAATATCATTCATTTTCACTTTTTAGGTCTCTTGAAGGCAAATTGCTGGAATGACACTTATTCGGACGAAAAGGCGCGAATATACGAAGAAAATTGCCAAAGTCAAGAATCGAGACACTCAAGCTGCTGAAATGATAGGGGACGGCGTCAGGTTCTACTTGTGACGTCGTCAGAACAAGTTTTCTGACGACTCAGTAGCCAAATTGCTTATTTACAAGTGACGGCATCAGGTGTTAAAAGAGTAGGGCATCGCAGCTCAAACGACCTAGATTTGATCCAGACGATGTTAGAGACTGAAGGAGACGGCGTCACAGGCATAAGGTGACACCGTCACAATGATAACGTGGCCAAGACGAAACCCTAATAACGGCGACCCGACAGCGTCACAAATTAAAGGGTGACACCGTCATAGTTGTAAACTTATGTATAGAATCCGAATTTTTTAGTTTTCAGAGTGTAGTTTTGTGGAGTAAAAACCTAAAAAGAACCAAGGCTATCTTGTACATTATTTTATGGTTCCATACCCTATCTTAAATCAAGATAAGTGTTTTACTTCATTAATTTAATTATGTCTTCAATTGATTGTGTGTATGCTTGCATGTTCCCCATATCCAGCTAATTTATTTGTGTGTTTGCTTAGGTAATATGAAACTTAGTTATTGAATATTGATTGGTTGTCTCTTATCTTAATTGTGATTGACCTAGTATTGCGATAGGTCATTCTTTGTGTTGTTAATGCTTGATTAATCTTTGTTGAACCTTAGTTTATAATCACCTAGAGTAATTGTAGGCTATACATCCAAAGAATACCTTAGTGTTAAGTTTATAAATCCTAGAGATTTTGTAGTCATTAACCTTTGGTAGCTTCAAAGAGTTAGGGATAAACGCATACCCTACGACCTTAGAGACACAAAGCAATTAAGAATAAGGATGTGACAATTCAACCATCAATAGGAGATAACTAGGGAGTAATAAATCCAAAGCAAATACATTTTTAATCATCATACGAGCACATAACAATAGACATAGAATACATTCACCTTAGTTTAGATAATTAGATAAGTAGAAGTAATTGGTAGAAATACCAACCCCCCAAATCCAAACCCCGAGATTCGTACATTTCCATTTCCTAAAAAACATAAAAAGATAAAAAAATAATCTTCCTCAACCCCAACCTTAACGTAGTAACTTCTCACTAGCATTCCTATTCCCCTAGAGAACGATATCAATTCCCGTGGCTTACCCTAATACTACACTACAACGATTAGGTTCACTGCCTAGGGTGTTGAAAAACTTGCTCGACGAAAAGGAAGTTCCTTTAAACCCGAACGCGCTGTGTAAGCGTATCAAGTTTTTGGCGCCGCTGCCGGGGAATAGAATGGCTAGTTAGGAGTCCACCTCGTTTAGGTTTTTTTGCTTGATTCCTATCAAGTGAATTTTTTTCCCATTTTTAGCTTCCTCGTAGTCTATCCCCCTTCTTCGTGACCTTTGTTAGTAATCCCATCAGTTTTCATCATGGAAGGTGATAATCAACCACCACTCATCAACCCACCACCAAATGACCCACCAAGAGGCCGTACTCTTGGTGAATACTCGAGACCAAGCCACCTAGGCTATAGAAACACCATCGAGCTTCCCGACCAAGCCCAAACTACGGCCCTGCGATCCGACACCATCCGGTTGGTGCAAAATAGATGTACATTCCAGGGACTTTGTTCCGAAGATCCTAATCAAAATCTTTAGGATTTCCTTAAAATTGTCGATTCCATCGACCTTGATGGTACTACTCAGGAGACCACGCGTTTGCGTCTCTTCCAATTCTCTCTACGGGACCAAACTAGTAATTGGCTTGAGCGACTTCCCGCCGGCTCCATCTCAAGTTGGGATGATCTCACCTCTCGTTTCCTTGCTCAATTTTTCCCACCGGGGAGAATTACTAAACTTAGACGAGACATCTTGACGTTTCAACAACTTTAAGGCGAATCTTTCTATAAAGCATGGACTCGATTCAAGGATTTACTCCATAGGGTCCCTCATCACGGCATTGATCTTTGGCTTCAAATCCAAATCTTCTATGACCATACCGATTTCATCACAAGGCAATCCATTGATCAAGCCGACGGTGTAAGGCTTAGCAACTTTAACGCAGAGGAATCCTGGGATATTATAGAAAAGCTTGATGATCAAAGCTACGAAAACTGGAATGAATCCCCTGAAATCCCCGTTAAGGTGGTTAATGCCATATCAATGCCTCTTGAGTCTTCCAACGTCACTGAAGAGCAAATGAGTGCTCCTAAGCGAAGGATTGATTATTTGATTGAAAGGCAAAAAAAAAGCCCCCGAACGAATCCCTCGGGAAATGGTTAATTCCGCCAATTTCGCCGACCACTCAACACCTTTCTCCGAATCCCCAAGTCGTGAGCATAATCTTAATTCCAAATGGCGCTTCCGTTCTACTTCCCTAACACCACTCTCACCAAGCTTTAAGGAACAAATGAGGGAGTACATGGCAGCTCATACAGAGAGATTAGCAAAATTTGAAGAAGAGGTTTATAGACAAATGGAGGAGATGCAGGCAGAAATGATAGAGATGTTGAATTTGGTAAAAGAGTATACCAAGACAAAAACTCCCGAAAAGGTACTAGTAAGAAGCAATGATTACCCTCCTACTTCGTTTGTTGACGCCATTTCCATTATGCCCCATGAAGATGGAAAGGTTAAGGAGACGGAAACTGAGAAAAGCAAGAGGGAGGAGGCTGAAACTAATGATGAGCCCGAGACCATTGAGTACTACCTTAAGCACGAAATTAATAAAAAAACCATTGTCAACCAAGTGAACAACTTAAGATACAATGAGGTTCTTAGGAAAGCCCTTGAAGGTAAAATAACAGAAAAAGAGTATGACACCATGCCTATGGGACCTCTGTATGAGCTGGTTCTAAAAAAACCAGTAACTAAAAAGCGAGAAACCACGGGGAACTTCGTGATACCATGTAGCATAGGTGACACTGATAATATAAACGCCTTAGCTGATCAAGGGTCTGATGTAAACATAATGCCATTGTCAATCTATAATAAGTTGACTAGGGAGAAGCCAGCCAAGACCGATCTTAGACTTTCCTTAGCAAATCACACATATGTCTACCCCATAGGAATAGCATTGGATGTTTTAATAGAGGTGGATAACATTGTCTATCCGGTGGACTTCATGATTATAGACATTGAAGAAGATAGAAACATGCCACTCATTCTTGGAACACCTTTTTTGGCCACTGCCAAAGCTACCATCAAATGCGGTGAGGGCATCATGATACTTAAAAGCAGCAAAGGGTACGCTAGGATACCTATTGTTCCAAGGCATACTCTTAAGATCATGGAAAAGATTACGGATGAGAATCCAAAAGTCCCTAACAATGTGGTTAGGAAGAAAATGAACGATTGGGAGAAAGAGCTTAGGGATTTCATGGTTCAAGGACTACATGCAACATTGTGGAAGCGTGATAAAAAATTAGGAAATAATCCCACTTCAATACCACAAACAAAAAAGAGCCCTAAGGAATTTTTAAAGGGAGAGAAAGTACTCTTATACAAAACACGAATAAGAGCATTACGATGTAGAAACAAACCAAGATGGTTTGGGCCATATACGGTGAAGGAAACTAATCTAAAGGATAAAATTGTTACCATAATGGACGACGTTGGGAAGGAATCCATGGTAAGCATACAACGTCTACGCCCTTTTGATGAATGACTAGCGAAAGTAGAAGGTGACGGTAATGAAGTCACGTAGGGGCACGACTTCGAGTCTAGCTACAAGACTCATAAAAAAAGAAAAGAGCTTCATGGGAGGCAACCCATGCTTAATTGTTTGCTTGTTTGTGTGTCGTGTATCATTTATTTATTGTTTATTCTCATGTTTAAATTTTTAAAAATGCTTTAATTTGACTTTAACCTCGTCTTAATCACATATAAAGGTATTTTACATAAGGGATAAGTGTAGGGAGGATTACACACGTTTTCAAAAGAAACGTGAACATGAGAAGTACAATTAATTAAAAGATATACATGTGTGTTTGTTTGAGTCAAATGCTTGTATCGAGTCATAATGGATGTTTTGCAGGAAATTTTTCCAGATTATAAAGATGTAAATTTTCCAGAATTTTTTCCAGAAAATCACAGACCAGTTTCTGTCATGATAACCTGACGGCGTCAGGATCGCAATATGACGGTGTCAGGAGGAGCAGAAACAACTTATGACTTTTTCTCGTTTTCTGAGCCACTAATAAATTTTTGGAATTTTCTAGGTCTTAATTTTCCAGAAAATCTGTAAACATCCATTCCACAAGCATTATATCTGATAGGTCACTAGTTTTACAAACACAAGCTATAGAGAAAGAGATGAGGCGATTGAACAAGATCTTAACACACATATACACGATACAAAGAGACGGTTAGGCGTAGGATATGAATGAATAGAAAACTTGAACAACCAACCCTCAAGTGAGGGTTATTACATAGTATTTATAGGCAAGGAGCTAGGGCAACACTCCCTCTCCTTCCCTATTTCCTTATTGGGCTTGGGCCTAAGCTCATGGGCCTTCTACATAAGCTTAAGGCTAAAACAAACATAAAGGCCATAAATAAGCTAACTATTACATATTAATTACTAACACTTGATTAGTGTTTAGGAGTGATTCCAACAATCTCCCCCTCAAGTGTTGGTGATGAACGGTGAAGGCGTTGATGTAATAGTAGCTTTGACGTCTTCTGACATTCTTCTTTCTTGTGAGAAGAATTGTCTTAGTACGAACAATCTCCCCAGTGTAGAGAAATTTTCTTCTTCGAACAGTTATGCTTTTGACGTCATCTTTAACTTTGTTCTTTGATTGATGTTCTTTGTGATGAAAGTGATAGTATGTCGTAGTCTGCATCAAATCTGTATCAGGTCTGCTTCGCTGCTCCAGTGTCTCCTCGTCATTCTTCAACATGCTCACACACTCTTTGACGTTGGATTTTAGTACTGATGAAGTTCTCTAAGTCTTTAACTTTGTAGATTCTTTGGTTTGACGAAGAATCATTCTGACTATTGTGTTACTTTAGGATAGAACTTCCATGATGATGTTGGTGTGAACATGTGAAGATTCTGCACGATCATTCCGCTCCAGTGCTTCCATAAGAAGTAAACATAAAATAGTTAGTAATAAGCGGATTCCGGCTCTTACAAGTTTGAACTTCGAGAGAGTTAACAGCATAGTGTGAAAACTCAACTCTAATTCTTACAAAGGCGGTTCCTGAACCGGAGTCCCACAAGTGAGATAACACGATGTACTGATAACGCTCAGATTGTGCATGTTTTTAGTAGCGTTATGTGTGCTTTTATACCTGTTATTTGGTTATATTTGCATGATTATATTACTCAAACGCAGCAAAAGATGTTTGTCTAGTGTTTATAACCAAGTGCAGAGAAACGGATGGAGAATGAAGAAATGTTTAGCAAAACGAAGATTCCCGTTTCAGTAAATCTAAATCAATACCTCAAGGACCTTTGAAGACCTTAGTGATTGAAGAGCCAAGTTCTACAAGACAAAGTGAAGGGAAGATCAAGTTTTCATACATCAGAAGATCCAACCGGATCCGGTTGCAATCGCAACCGATTCGGTTGGAAGGCGGCCAGACGTACCATGTTTACCATTGCCAACCGATCAGTCGCAACCCGCAACTGGATCGGTTAGCCTGTTATTGTAGAAGACCAACTGGATTGGTTGGTCGTATGACCGATCCGGTTGAAGGAGCTGCATCTGCCAAAATTCATTACTAAGCTTTCCCTTTGCATCCAAACGATTCTAGGTCCTTCTCTTGGTGTATTCTAGTCCCTTCCAAGCTCCTTGGAGGCCAAGTTTAGCATTTAATACCCTTGGCCTTAGACTTAGTATAAATAGAGGCTAATTGTGAGCATATGAGACACACCTAAAATACAAATCTCTCTACTCATCAAACCAAGCCTTAAGCTCTCAAAATTCGTCCTTAGAAATCCAGAGAAGTTTGGAGTTCCATAAGTTCCACATTTGGAGGCCAAAACACCAAGAAGTCCACCTCAATCTTTTGGGAATCATTACTTCACCATTTGTAATCTTATTCCAAGCATTGTAAGACTTTTAATCATGTTTTTTAATGTTCAAAGTTATGAGTTTATGTTCATGTTTGCTATGAGTGGCTAGTTTCTTTATACACTTGCTTAAATGATGTTGATTATTATATGATTAGTTAGTGATTGTGTTAACATGTTTTAATTCAATTTCAAGTCAATTCTAAGATCCAATTGTGCTAAAGTTTCATATTGACATTTGTTAATCAAGTTTGGCTAATTGATCTAAATGTTGGGGGGTCGAAAGAACTAATTGTTTTTCAACTAGTCATAATCATTTTGTCTATGGATGATTGTTTTTACCCATTATTCTTGATTATACAAAGGAACTAAGGGGTGATTGTAATAGAAACTCTTTTTGATTATCAAGTTGGATTGGTTGGAAACATCTAAATGGTCTTAAGATTAGTTGTTGAGAATCAATTGTAGCCTTTTGTCTATAATCGGTTACCTTTTGTATTGACCATTTCTTAAGCGATTTGATGAACAAAAGAATGTTTTTGTGTTTAAGTTTATGTATGTAAACTTATGAAACTTGAATTGATCTTGAATTGATTGGTTAAACTTAATGCTTGTTTTTATAAACTAAACTCTTGATCAAAGTTTGACTTGTAAGAACAATAGATTAGTCTACCAATTAATTATCACAACCAATATGTTAAGAGGTTAACACAATCACATTAATCTATGATATGAAACTAGTTTAAGCAAGTGTAGCTTTTAATCATCTGAATTTCATTATATCTATTTGCTTTGTTATATGTTTTGGATAGACTCCGTTAATTCAAACTTGTGTTTAGATTCACTCAAATCCCTGCGAACGATCCCAACTTACCTTCATAATCTTGCTATAACGGACGAGTATACTTGCTCGTATGTGTTATTGGTAATATTGGTAATTCACCTTTTATAATTTTAAACTTGTACACTCCCGACACATCAAGTTTTTGGCGCCACTGCCGGGGATTTGATCGTGTTTCAACAAGCTTTTGAACTTCCCAAAGTCGATTCAACCCGAAGATTTTTCACAGAAACTTTAACCGGATCCGGTTGCCCCTCAACCGAATCGGTTACATTTTTTTCCATCAATCATCTGGTCTAACCGATCGGTCTTATCCCGCAACCGATCCGGTTACCCATTCTGACCCGTAAAATTGTTTTCGTTGTTTGTCCGTGCGTTCAGATATTGCCTGGATTCTCTAGGACATTGTATGAACACTCGAGCAACGGGAATAGAACCAATTACACCTCTTACCAACCCCGAATGTTTGATTCGAAGAAGAAGGAGAACACGTTTCATACCATTGGAAAACCGAGTGCCAAGAGTACCAAACCCACCATTTGATAACCTCATAGAAGCCAAAGTTGTTTATAACCCATTCACCAATTTACCTTTTCCCATGGCGGACGATCAACCCATGTGGGGAACCAACCGAACCGTAGCACCAACCCCCGAAAGTGCTATTGTTGCTATTAACATTGGTGACAACTTCACCGTAAAGGGACATCACCTTTCTATGATCAAAGATCGACAATTCAATGGCCGTGCGCGGGCCGATCCGCATAAGCACATTGCCGAATTCATTGAAATTTGCGGCATGTTCCGTTATGGCGACACCGATGTCAATGCCATTAAACTCAAACTTTTCCCATCATCACTCACCGGAGATGCTAAAGTATGGTACAATGAATTAACCCCAGGAATCATCATTACTTGGGAGGAGATGAGGCAAGCTTTTGTGAGCCGATTCTTTCCACCTGCCATGTTTGATCGATTAATGGGAGAAATTCGTGCTTTCAACCAAAACCCAAACGAATCACTTGTCGAAGCTTGGCTTCGAATGAAAGATTTGCTTCGTAGTTGTCATGGACATGGATTATCAAAAGGAACCATTATCCAAATCTTTTACCATGGACTAGATGAAATCTCTCAAGGCATCCTTGATGCTGGAGGAATATTTCTCTATAAAACTCCAAACGATGCACATCAATTACTCGAAGATCGAGTGCAACTCAAGCTTGATTGGTCCAAAGACTCCAAAACTAAACCACTCCGAAAAACCGTTGCCTTTGTCAAAAATACCGATACATCAAAACTTATGGAGAAGATGGAAGCATTAACCTCAAAAATCGACTCGCAATACAAAGATATCAAAGAAGAAATGAAAGAGATGCGAGACGGATGCAACAACTATGGAGGAAATCATCCATCGTCCGAGTGCGACGATAAACCTATGGGTAGACCGAAGGAAGGAGAAGCAAATTACGCTCAAGGAGGATACCGTGGAGGAGGATATCGTAGTAATTATTACGGACGAAATTCTGGAAATTGGCAAGATCGCCGACCAAGGGATGACAACCGTGATTCTTAACCATGAACCGACGATCCGCCCCCACAAAATCCTGATAAAAAGATGGAAGAAACTGAATTTTAAAAAACCATGAGAGAATTCGTGGCTGGTCAAAAATCCGCAAATGATTTTATAAAAAATCAATTTTTCAATCTCAAAGCCAAAGTTGAGCAAGGACAAAAAAATCATCAAGCATCTATCCAAGATCTTGAAAACAAGTTTGGCAGATTTTCTGACCAACATTCCTCTCGACCATCTGGCTTATTGCCAAGTAACACCCAATCCAACCCGAAGCCATCGAATGAATAACCGTACCGTCCACCACAAACAAGAAATGAGCATATCAATGCTGTCTTCACAAGAAGTGGTCTCTCGTACGATCCACCACCAAATCCTAACACTCCTGTCACTGTTGATAGTGAGGACGAAGCCGAGGAGCAAAACACAACTCAAACCACCAAGAAAAACATCCCATCCGTTAAGGCGTATACACCAAAAATTCCTTATCCTCAACGCCTGAAGAAAGAAAAGATGGAAGAACGTTATAAAAAGTTCATCGAAATAATCAAGGAGGTTAGACTCAATGTTCCTCTCGTTGATGTCTTAGCCGGAATGCCCAATTACGGGAAATTTCTGAAAGAACTTCTTAATAACAAAAGCAAGCTTGAGCAAATATCAGCAGCTTTTCTTAACGAAAAATGCTCAGCTATAGTTCAAAACAAAATCCCACCGAAGCTCGAAGATCCTGGGAGCTTTCTTATTCCATGCACTTTCGAGAATAATATTAAATGTGATGCTTTGGCTGACCTTGGCGCAAGTATCAATTTGATGCCTTATTCACTCTATTCCAAGTTGTGCAAAAACAGCCTCAAACCAACAAAAATGAGCATTCGATTGGCAAATCATTCCTATCAATATCCTATGGGGATAGCTGAGAATATGCTTGTTCAAGTTGGCAAGTTCATTTTTCCAGTAGACTTTGTGATCTTGGAAATGGAAGAAGATAATAAAGTCCCACTAATTCTGGGAAGACCTTTCCTAAATACCGCCGATGCGATCATCAAAGTAAAAGGAAAAGAACTCAACCTTGGAGTTGGGGATGATCGAATCACGTTTCTAATAGATAAAGCAATGCGCTATCCATATTCCAGTGATGCCACTTGTTTTAACATTGATATTATTGATGAAGTCACTGATGAGGAGTTGGATGCATTACTGAACGAATCTGATCCGTTCATGAATACTTCTGAAAAATCAATGAAACAGATTTAGACAAAGAATTTGATGATTTCATGAAAGTATAATTCGAAGGAGATAACTCAGAAGAAGAAGAGGAAATGGAGGAAGAAGAAGAAAATTTTGAGGAAATCACTTTCAATAACGAGTTGCGAATAAAATCCTCTATCGAAGAACCGCCCACAGATCTCGAACTTAAACCTCTCCCAGATCATCTTGAATATGCTTATTTGGAGGAAAATTCTCTTTTTCCAGTAGTCATATCTTCATTGCTTGATGATAATGAGAAAGAAAGTTTAGTTTCTGTCCTAAAAAATCACAAACAAGCTTTTGCTTGGAAAACATCCGACATCCCAGGAATTAGTCCCAATTTCTGCAAACATAAAATCAATTTTGAAGAAGGGATTAAACCTGTGGTAGAACGTCAACATCGACTCAATCCCAACATGAAAGAAGTTGTTAAAAAGGAAATCATCAAACTTCTCGATGCTGGAATCATTTACCCAATTGAGGATAGCCCTTGGGTAAGCCCTGTACACTGTGTTCCCAAGAAAGGAGGAATGACGGTTGTAACTAATGAACGAAAGAACTAGTTCCAACAAAAACTGTGACCGGTTGGCGCGTTTGTATTGACTATCAAAAGTTAAACAAAGCCACCAGGAAAGATCATTTTCCTCTACCGTTCATGGATCAAATTCTTGAAAGACTAGCAGGAAATAAATTCTTTTGTTTCCTCGACGGATTTTCAGGATATTTCCAAATTCCTATAGATCCTAACGACCAAGAAAAGACCACTTTCACTTGTCCTTTTGGAACCTACGCATATCGGCGTATGCCTTTCGGTCTTTGCAATGCACCTGCGACTTTTCAGCGATGTATGATCGCCATATTCCAAGACATGCTAGAAACCTCCATGGAAGTTTTCATGGATGATTTTTTAGTCTTTGGAGACTTATTTGAAGCTTGTCTTTCTAATCTCGATAAAATGCTCGAAAGATGCGAAGCTGCACGTCTTGTCCTTAACTGGGAAAAATGCCACTTTATGGTAACCGAAGGAATTGGGCTTGGTCACAAAATCTCTAGTGCCGGAATGGAAGTCGATAAGGCAAAGGTCGATGTCATCTCGAAACTTCCACCACCAACTAACGTCAAAGCCGTTAGAAGTTTTTTAGGACATGCTGGTTTTTACCGCCGATTCATCAAAGATTTTTCTAAAATATCTCGTCCGATGACAAAACTTCTTGAGAAAGAATCCATTTTTGACTTCAATGCTGATTGCATACAAGCTTTCAAAACTCTAAAATCTCAACTTACTAGTGCTCCGATTATGGTCTCACCTAATTGGTCACTACCCTTCGAACTTATGTGCGACGCAAGCGATTTTGCTGTGGGAGCTGTCTTAGGTCAACGTGAAGGAAAACACTTTCGGCCTATATATTTTGCTAGCAAGACACTGAATAGTGCCCAGCAAAATTATACCGTCACCGAAAAAGAATTACTGGCCGTCGTTTTCGCATTCGACAAATTCCGATCATACCTTGTACTCTAAAAAACAGTCGTTTTTACTGATCATTCAGCACTCAAGTATCTGTTCACCAATCAAGATGATAAACCACGTCTTATAAGATGGATTTTGCTACTCCAAGAATTCGACATCAAAATCAAAGATAAGAAAGGAGCAGAAAATCTTGCTGCTGATCACTTATCTCGACTTGAAAATCCTAACCTTGAGGAGTTAAAAGAAGAAGAAATCGATGATTATTTTCCTGATGAAACTCGCATGACCATCGATGAAAATGACGATCCTTGGTTTGCTGACTTTGCGAACTACCTCGCCGGAGGAATTCTCAGACAAGGTCTAACTCATGCTCAAAGGAACAAATTCTTTTCGGAACTTAAATACTACTTTTGGAAAGAGCCATATCCTTTCAAAATGTGCCCCGATGGGATGATCCGAAGATGTGTTTCCAGTTCCGAAACTCGAAAAATTCTTGACGAATGTCATCATGGTCCAACTGGGGGACATTATGGTCCTTCCACCACAGCTAAGAAAGTTTTTGATGCTGGATTCTATTGGCCAACAATATTCAAAGAAGCACACACACTTGTTCAAAACTGTGATGCTTGTCAAAGAACCACCAATCTCTCTCGAAGGGATGAAATGCCATTAACAAGCATTCAAGTGTGTGAAATATTCGATATTTGGGGAATAGATTTCATGGGACCCTTCCCTAAATCCCACAAATTCGAATACATTCTAGTTGCTATAGATTACGTGTCCAAATGGGCAGAAGCTGAAGCTTTATCAACTAACGATGCTCATGTCGTCGTTAATTTTCTCAAGAAGCTTTTCGCTCGTTATGGAATTCCCAAGGCATTAATAAGCGATCGAGGAACCCATTTTTGCAACCAACAAATGATGAAAACCATGAAAAGATATGGAGTTCATCATCGATTTGCAACAGCCTATCATCCACAAACCAGTGGTCAAGTCGAAAATACCAACAAAGCTCTCAAAAGAATTCTAGAAAAAACAGTGAAAGACAATCCTTCAGTTTGGGCAAAGAAACTTGACGATGCTCTGTGGGCATTTCGTACAGCCTATAAGACTCCAATTGGCACAATCTTGTATGGTAAGACTTGTCATTTACCATTCGAAGTTGAACATCGTGCTTATTGGGCTCTCAGAAATTGTAACACCGATCTCAAAATAGCTGGAGAAAAAAGATTCCTGCAACTGCACGAACTCGATGAATTAAGACTCCAAGCTTATGAAAATTCCAAACTGTACAAAGCCAGAACAAAAGCTTATCACGATAAAAAGCTACGAATTCGAAAAGAATTCAAAGCCGGAGATAAAGTTCTGCTTTTTGACATGAAATTCAAATTCAAAGCTCCTAAGTTACAACCAAAATGGTTTGGACCATATGTCGTTAAACATGGATATCCATCTGGGTATGTCGAACTCTATGACAAACAAGGTGGAAGTTTCATTGTTAATGGACACCGAATCAAGTTATACTACGACAAGGAGCAAACGAATGAAGTTTCAGTTGCGGCAGTATCCTGGCAACACCATGAGAATGAATTCGAAACTATCACTTTTGTAGCACCATTTCCAGGAAGTATCCCACAAACTGTTCCTGGGAAACCATCTGCTGAGTTCGTCTGGGACGATATTGAAGCTACTGGTGAAGAATTCATGTACATCCCCGAACTTTTCAAAATGTTCAAAGATGCCCTTGCGGCCAAATAAATTCGGGAAGGCTCGAGTCAGGCTGATGACTCGGTAATAAAACAAGCGCTTCTCGGGAGGCAACCCTTGTGTTTCTTTTATTTTGATGGTCACTTCCCAAAGTTTAAACCTTCGGTTGAACTTAAGTGTGGGGGAGTGCCATCCTTTTAACAAAATCTTTTGTTTGTTTATAAGATTGTGTGCAGGTAATGATTTCTCGAGTGGACGCCAGGAATAAAGAAAGAATTCTAAGCTGATAAACTCATTGACATATCTGGTTTCATCTCTATTTTCCTTATTTCTATACTTTGAAGTTCGTTTCTCATTGAGAACAATGTGTAACTTAAGTGTGTGGGGGGGGGGGGGGGTGAATAGGAAAAATTAGAGTTTTCATGCTTAAATTTAAAATTTTGTTTGCCCTTATGATCTAGTTGTTTTCACACTTTTAGGATTATCTATCAGAATAACTGGATCATTCCATTGGTAAAAATTGGTAATATTTGAAATTTCGAGATGTGTTCCGATTACTATTGCAATCCATTCAGGGATCGATAAACATTTGCTAGCACATATTACACCCTTTCCACTAAATTGTGAGGATTTGAGCCTATTTCTTATTAGCATACATCTTTTATGCTTGGATCTTTTGATATGAGTGTGCCGGTGATTTTATTTATTCTAGAACTTGTGCTTGTAAATCATTACTAGACCGCAGTGAGATTGCATTCGTGCATTATAAGTGAATTCGTGTGATAAAGAGGCACCTTAGGAATAAAACCCAAATGGCCTTCCGTTTACATCTAATGATTATTATCTAGCCACATCGGTTAGTTAACCACTTACATGGACCCATTTGTAGTGCTCATTTTTAGCACTAGATACCCCTAGTATACCCTCTGAGCCATCCCTTTCATTTTTGCTTCACCCAGAAAATACAAAAATATTTTACACCTATAAACCTTAGCCTACCCTTTGTCAATGTCTAATTGGTTGGTTGCTAGTTGCTTGGAATGTTGGATTGTTTTAGATGATTATTAGTTTGCCACACTATGTTATTCGTATGTGCCATCTTGACAAATACGAAGTATGGAGGAGATGTATGTTCAAAAAAAAAATCAAGCCAATGTGCTCTATTATTATGTAGATGAAGGAAGATAAAGTATGTTTGAGATATCGATTAGCCAATGTGCTAAGACGTGATATATATATTTGGTGATCGATATGAGAAGAGAAGATTGTATCTATAATCATTTTCGGATTTGCGGATTGTTTGGTGACTAGCAACATGGGTATTAGACTTGATTTCATTTTTATTTTAACACCAATTTCATAAATATTCCCATGCCTTATCCATACCCTATATTCACCCTTAGCCTATCGTTATAACCTGAATGAAAGCCCTCTTTAGATGTCTTTGCTTGGTGCTCACGCCACGTCGGTGGAGTTTTGTTTCTTGTACAAGCTTATGGTAATAATCTAATCATGACTGAGCAATGAGTGTGATTTATCTTGATACTCCACTAAAAATGAGTGATTGAGTGAATTATATTTCGTTCCTTTTTCGTGAGGTGTTTTGAAATGTTAATCATGCAAGAAAATCATTGGATATTGTCAAACATCTTGATATTTCACCTTTATAAAGCATAATTGATGAATCATCTCTCGTATTTATACTTGGTTGGTTTGCATCATATTTTCATAATCACGATCTTGTACCAGTGGATGTTTGTTTTTTCTAGATTTGCTTGAAGGCAAGCAAAGTTTAAGTGTGGGGGAATTTGATAACGCTCAGATTGTGCATGTTTTTAGTAGCGTTATGTGTGCTTTTATATCTGTTATTTGGTTATATTTGCATGACTATATTACTCAAACACAGCAAAAGATGTTTGTCTAGTGTTTATAACCAAGTGCAGAGAAACGGATGGAGAATGAAGAAATGTTTAGCAAAACAAAGATTCCCGTTTCAGTAAATCTAAATCAGTACCTCAAGGACCTTTGAAGACCTTAGTGATTGAAGAGCCAAGTTCCACAAGACAAAGTGAAGGGAAGATCAAGTTTTCATACCTCAGAAGATCCAACCGGATCTGATTGCAATCGCAACCGATTCGGTTGGAAGGCGGCCAGACGTACCATGTTTACCATTGCCAACCAATCGGTCGCAACCCGCAACCGGATCGGTTAGCCTGTTATTGTAGAAGACCAACCGGATCGGTTGGTCGTATGACCGATCCGGTTGAAGGAGCTGCATCTGCCAAAATTCATTACTAAGCTTTCCCTTTGCATCCAAACGATTCTAGGTCCTTCTCTTGGTGTATTCTAGTCCCTTCCAAGCTCCTTGGAGGCTAAGTTTAGCATTTAATACCCTAGGCCTTAGACTTAGTATAAATAGAGGCTAATTGTGAGCATATGAGACACACCTAAAATACAAATCTCTATACTCATCAAACCAAGCCTTAAGCTCTCAAAATTCGTCGTTAGAAATCCAGAGAAGTTTGGAGTTCCATAAGTTCCACATTTGGAGGCCAAAACACCAAGAAGTCCACCTCAATCTTTTGGGAATCATTACTTCACCATTTGTAATCTTATTCCAAGCATTGTAATACTTTTAATCATGTTTTCTAATGTTCAAAGTTATGAGTTTATGTTCATGTTTGCTATGAGTGGCTAGTTTCTTTATACACTTGCTTAAATGATGTTGATTATTATATGATTTGTTAGTGATTGTGTTAACATGTTTTAATTCAATTTCAAGTCAATTCTAAGATCCAATTGTGCTAAAGTTTCATAGTGACATTTGTTAATCAAGTTTGGCTAATTGATCTAAACGTTGGGGGGTCGAAATAACTAATTGTTTTTCAAATAGTCATAATCATTTTGTCTATGGATGATTGTTTTACCCATTATTCTTGATTATACAAAGGAACTAAGGTGTGATTGTAATAGAAACTCTTTTTGATTATCAAGTTGGATTGGTTGGAAACATCTAAATGGTCGTAAGATTAGTTGTTGAGAATCAATTGTAGCCTTTTGTCTATAATCGGTTACCTTTTGTATTGACCATTTCTTAAGCGATTTGATGAACAAAAGAATGTTTTTGTGTTTAAGTTTATGTATGTAAACTTATGAAACTTGAATTGATCTTGAATTGATTGGTTAAACTTAATGCTTGTTTTTATAAACTAAACTCTTGATCAAAGTTTGACTTGTAAGAACAATAGATTAGTCTGCCAACTAATTATCACAACCAACATGTTAAGAGGTTAACACAATCACATTAATCTATGATATGAAACTAGTTTAAGCAAGTGTAGTTTTTAATCATCTGAATTTCATTATATCTATTTGCTTTGTTATATGTTTTGGATAGACTCCGTTAATTTAAACTTGTATTTAGATTCACTCAAATCCCTGTGAATGATCCCGACTTACCTTCATAATCTTGCTATAACGGACGAGTATACTTGCTCGTATGTGTTATTGGTAATATTGGTAATTCACCTTTTATAATTTTAAACTTGTACACTCCCGACACATCATGTACTGAAGTACACCTACGGTTCAGATGAGTCGCTGAGGTACACCGAGGTATCACCTCACGACTGTAGACCGTTTGAGACACACTAAGCGTAATCCACGGGGAGTTACCGAAGTGACCTGCTGTCAGGGCTGTTTGATGTTGACCTTGGCAGGAGTTTCCATTCAATCATTGAGGATCACGGATGTGAACCTCTCATGAATGTTCTCGACAGATTGCTAAGATCCGTGAAGGACTCTATATGAACCACTGAATCATTGAAGATCTTATTTGTTGATCAACAAGTGATGAAATGTCAAGTGTTCCTAAGAGATCTTTTGATGAATCTCGTGGCTCTAGACTCAATTGTACGTTTTGGTTTTCCTGAGCGGAGACTAGGGAGAGGGTCTCCTTCTTCAATATCAGCAATCTCTAAGAGAAAGCCGACAGATTATGTAGGGTTCCCTGTGAGAATGAAACAAGCTTCTGTAGAGAGAAACTTGAGTGGCTAAGAAGGTTTAGTGCATGCGTCACTGGGTCCATGACGACTTTTAATCTTCAATATCGGTGTCAACAAGTGACAACCAGTAGATATGAATTGAACCCGGTGTCTGCCCTAAGTTGAATAATCTGGAGGGCTATTTCTTTTCACCCTTTACTTTACGTTTCTTTTTGATTCTTCAACTCCTTCTTTCTCCGATTCTCATTTTCTCATTTTTACAATCATTCCTAAGTACTTCTAACACTAACTAATGGTAGTGTCCTTGGGTAGATCCCTCCGGCTCTGGCGGATCATAGGACGGTTATTCCTAACCTTAGTCACCTTATAAATCCATGACTAACCTAAGTTGCCATAAAACCATTTTGTACCACTGAAAATGTAATCTCTCACAGTGTTTATTAATGAAAACATTTTAGTACCACTGTAGAGATATGATTTTGCATAAATACTCCCCCTCCACATGTGCTTAATTGTTTTAATGGTTAAATGCACAGTGAGGAAAGAGCGCGCACATTTTGAATTGATCAACTCAAGATGCACAGTCCCCCGCGAGACACGGTTACGTTGCATAGTTAAAGAGTTGCATTGTCAGCTTTTAGGTGACAACTAGTTCTAATAACTATCTTGAAGGTGTAGACAAACCTCGAAAGGTTGTCAAACCCGTCAAAGTTCATGCCTACCAAGAGTTTCTCGAATGGTACATTCTACTAGGACAAGTCCTTTGCGAGACACGTTTACATCACTAGCAAACTAGTTTGAAATTATTACCCGTCCCGGACAAGTCTTTTCGAGTTACTAACAGTTAAGAATTTCGTCAATTCGTTGGTTAAGTCTATGCACACGAGAAAGCAACAAACATATTTCTTATCACATATTTTCTCCCCCTCAAAAATGGATATAAAATGTTATTTTTGAAACGTTGTAAGAATAAATATGACCATTTCGAGTGTTTCGGGAAGAGTGACATAAAGAAAGTTTTGTTTGAACAAAGTTTTAAGTCAAATACTCCCCCTCAACAAGTGATATGAACGGTTGAGGTTTTGAAAAATTGTAAGGGTAAGTACTTGTTCTTTTGAGCAAAACCTTGAAAAGTGAACGGTTTGATAGGTTTTACTCAAAGGTAAGAAGCTTTCGCTCCTTTTATAAGGATTGTGGCACTGAAGCGTACCACAGGGTCCTTTCTTTACAATTACGGGTTGTACACTGTAATGTGTGCACAAGCCATAGACATAGAATATCATGCATCCAAATTTATATGAAAGAAACAATTCAAGGAGTATCGGGAAGTCCAGTGATGTTCCCAGGAATGCGCACGGGGCGTTGATAGCCGGTGATGTTGATCCTGGGTCGACCACCAACAAAGCTTTCGAGCGTTCTAAACTGATCCCGTCTGAACAACCTTTCATCAATCATCTTGATGATCCTCTTTACGTCCCTCCTTTCTTGAGAATTCCATCATTTAGGAGACCCGATCTTTAGATGTATATCCTTCAACCAGTACGCCAATCCGTCCCTAACCATCTTCAAAGTATGATCTCCAAATTTGTGAAGCTCATTACACGCCATCAAGCAATTTCTTCGAAGTTCACTGTGATAAACGACGCCGAATGGTTTGCTGATGATCGTATACTGTGGAAGCTGGTTGATGTCGGGAAGATCAAGCTGAGGTGGAGTGAAGTTTACACGTTTCTGATATGACTCAACGACAAGCTGGAGATCTTCAACATGTTCTTTCATAACTATGCGTCTGATGAAAATAAGTAGTGACTTGATGAATTCTCGTTGTATTTCGGTTGAAAATTGTCTCATGCGACCCTGTACTTTGGCAAGGTACATGTCTTCAATATCATTGAGAGACAAGTTCTCAAAGTCAGCTTCACAGAACGCATAATCCCTTTCATCCTGTCGTTTGACCACAATCTTCTTGAGAAAGGTGTAGTCCCATTTGGATGAAAGACCAACGTGTTGGATGGCAACGATGTCTTTGGTACTAAATACTGCATGTTGTGACTTTTGAACCTGGCAGCTTCGGTAGTAGATTCGTCGGCGTTCTGGCCAGTGATGAATCCCGTACAATGCATCTCGGTCGTATGCTAACACATTGTCAGAGAATAAGTGATTGGCACGTTCCTTAATGGCTACGCAGTTTGAGTAGACAACTGCTGGGAATGGAAGAGTCAACGATGTAGCGTATTTTCTTGAACCATCGCCACCGTGTAGAAGAAAATCCAAGTCATTGTTGAAGAAATATCGAAATGGAATCCGTGGTTCATCTGGTTGGCCAATGGTCGGTAGAGGTTTGGTCCAATCGGTGTAGTATGGAGGGTTGTCCCTTTTTTTGAAGTCGATGTTTGCTTCCGGGTTGAGCCAATCCATGTTGTTAGACATGGCTCGAGCAATGTTATCAAGGTGATATTCGACCTCGAGAGCACTTTTAGAGCTGTCTTTTAGAAGTTGAAACGCTTCATTTTTGATTCGCTTCAGCTCAGATTTCGTCATTTTCTTCACTTGGAACTTTTCATGCAACAGTTTAGCATGCTCCAATATAGAACCTTCGACCAGATTTTGACCTTCATCAGGGTAGGGAGTTTGATTGACAAGTGTGGAGAACCATTCAAATTCTGGTGTTTGATCGTCATCTAGCCATGATACGACTTCAGGCTGAGTCGTCTTCTTCTGCTTTTTAGATGGATTTGATGATGATTCAGGTTTCTGCACTTGTTTGGGTGAGGTGGGTTGTTGTTGGGGCTCACGGACTTCCTCATCATCACCACCTATGTACTCAAAGTAGTCACCAGTTTTCTGAGTCTTGGGTGGTGACTCAGAATCCTGAGGTTTTTTAGTAGGAGTCTGAGTGGGCGGCCTCTGTTGTGCAGGAGTTTGTTGTGGAGGAGGTGGCATCGAAGAAGATTCACCAGACTGTTTCTGACGTTTAGGTGCAGAGTCTTTATCCTTATCCTTGTCTTCATCATCTCTACGACATTTCAACTTTTCTGCTTCAAATCTACAAGCCTCTTGAAGTTGGTAGTCAAGAATGCTTGAAACAATTTTGCTTCTTCAGAGTTGAATGTTGCAGATCGTGGCGCCATTTGTGTTACCAGCTTGGCCACCAATTCATTGTTAGAGAAAACTATCGGACTGGTTTGATCGATTGTGATGTTTAAGGGCGTTGATCGGATAGTTTGCTTGGCGATCTGCATCAGATTTGGATAAAGTTGTCTAGTGAACAACTCCTTTGTAACCTTAAGAACTTACTCCAGAAGGTACTTTTTCGTGTAGCCTTCTATCATTGCGTTCAGTTCCTCCTGACGATGAGTTTTCATGAAGTCCTGGACAAACTTCCTTTCCTCTTCCATCTTGTCTTTCTCGTTATACAGATGCTGAATGTGATCAGCAAAGAAGTTTAACTTCTTGTTGAGAACATCTTTCTTTCTGACTGCTTTGACAGCTTTTGCAATCCGTTCATGATCTTGAGAAATCCAAGATTTAGATGGTTTCTTCACATATTTGGATGATGATCTGGTTGACTTCTTTGATGGTGGTGGTGATGAGTGAGAAGAAGAATCTGATGAAGATGAGACGTGAGGAGACTCCGGGTCCTTTGGCGGTTCAGAAGTTTCCTTCTGTGTACGAGTCGGACTATCCAGAAGAAACATGTCATAATCAGTATCTTTATCCTTCTTCTTCTTGTCAGTTTCCGGTTCCTCAAAATTGTAGACTATTGTATCCTATGTATCCTTTTGCTGTTGCTCAAGGGTGGTAGCACCAACTCCCTTATCGGGTCGATTAACCACATCAGGAGTTGGTTCGGAGTGGGCAGCACCACTAGTTCCTCCGGGTCCACCCATTTGGTCTTTAGCAAATTCTTTAGCTTTATGTTGGTGTCTGAGGATATTGACCGTCTTCTTGTATCCTTTTTTCGGTGGATCTTCATCACTCTATGAGCTTTCATCATCATAGGGTACAAGTAACGGAGTCTTTCCTTTACCCTTATCAGCTTGAGGACTTGGAGGTCTTTGTACTGTTGGAATCTCAGTGACATCTTTTGCGGTTTCAGAATAGTGGACCTCCTCGTCTGATTCTGTAGCTTCAGAACTTTCGTCCCTAAGTTGTAGTTTCGGTTCAGGTTTGGGTTTTGGAATAGGAGTAGCTTCCTTTCCGGGAACAAACCGTTTACTTGGTGGGTTCCTTTTGGGATATTTCCTTTGACTTCCCGTACTTGTGGCACTTCCAGCACTGCCTCTTCTGGTCCTCCGAGTAGGTGTCCCAGAAGCCTTTTCATCAAGGAAGCCAACTTTACCTTCTTTAACGGCTACGCGATACCTTTTGTAGGTTTCCAGCTTTTTGATTTCATTTGTAAGAAGGTGATCGGGCAACTCAGCTCCCTATTTCTTCGTAGATGATTCTTTGATTCTGACAGAAAGTATTGGCTCAGTCAGGATGTCATGATTATCTGGGTCATTGATTCTTCTGGGGATATCAGGATGAAGTCCAAGAGCTCTCTGGATCAACAACTTGGTGTATCTGACATAGGGAATTTTGGAGCCAAGCTTCTTGTGAAACAGCATCATGTCTTCCCATAGCAATGCTTCGATTATTATGTCCTTTTTGCTGATCAGAGACCAGAAAATCTGCAGTTCCATGAGCTTGGGATGCTCATAGCCATTGTCACTACCCGAGACTGACTTTGTGATGATCATGTAGAGTGTCCTCCATGGTTGAGGAATATTCTTCAGGTCCACGTGAGAATTCTTCGTAATGATTCCTGCAGCTTCATCATAACCGATGTCTATCAAGAATTGCAGCACAGTCTCTTCAGTAGGGGTAGCAAAGAAGTCGGTTGGGGCGATGTCTGGAATGACGAGAACAGCCCGTAAGTCATCAGGAGTGATAGTGACTTGTTTGTGATTAAGAGTCACATTCATAGCATTTTGACCAGTGATCCTCTGCATCGAATCCCAGAATTTTTGTATGTAGACCTCTGGAACTGTGGCAGAGTGTGAGAGCATATTTTGGTAAGGATGATTCCTGAGAATATCCACCACAATAAGACAAGATGATTCTGAGCATGTTAGGGTGGCAAAGTCAACCCTAAGATTGTTCTTTCCAAGCTTTCTTGGATAACCTTCTGGAAAGATATCAGCAATTGTAAGAACTTCTTGTGCATCCACGTTTATTTGTTCAGCCATGTCGTGATCTGAAATACCATTAGCCAAAAGAACCAACATATCAAAAGACATAATGTTAGTCAACAGAAGGTTTTATTGTCTAGTTATAGAATGTATAATGTTAATGATTGTTACGAGTCCTAAGTCACTTGTTTTTGTCCAATAGTCCAATGACGTTGTGAAATGTTTCGTGAATTAGTTAACTTTAAGTTTTAAAGTTTATGTTATCACTTACAGTTCACAATGTATCAAGCTTTTAAGTTTATTAGTGACATTATTGGATTCGTGATGATATGATAAGCTTATTAACAAGTTTGTACACGTAACAATTCATTATGAAGGTCAATCCAAGCTTATGCGTAGCAATGCCAAAGTTATGCGTAAGCAAGTGTGTTTTACGCGTAGTTATAAGCTTATGCGTAGGATCCCATCTTATGCGTAGAAAATGTTACGCGTAGGAAAAGGGGAACTTACGCGTAGAGCTTACGCGTAGGCGTATAAAAACCTTACGCGTAAGGCTTACTCGTAAGAGTAGACCTTATGCGTAGAGGCACTGTTTACGCATATCCTTCACAGGTTACGCGTAGTCCCACTGTAGAACCTTACGCGTAGGCATAACTGACTATGCGTAGGGTAATCCTGATGCGTAGAAATGCAAATGACCTTGATTCTAAATTTTTAAGCGTAGCAAGCCTGAAATAAGTTCATCAAGTCATTAACATTAACACAATACTTCATTTTAACAACAATTTATGGTAAGAACACTTGTTAAACAGTTATGCGTAGAAATACATACGCGTAATTCAAAACCCTAATAGTTCAAGAATTACGCGTAACAATTTTAACCATGGAAATTGCACAAGACTTTTTCTGGTAGTTTAAGAGTGTTGTGGGAGTCTTTATACCAAGTTATAATACCTAACTCGTTGTGAATCAAAAGTTACCAAATATTATGAACTTTAAACCCTAATTACAAATTGTTCACCAATTTGTGTTTCTGGGTGGTTAATAACAATGGAAATCATTAATTCAACAACTTAAGACCATAACCCAACAATCTTTTATACCAAAACACTTTACATTTGGAAAAACCCAAATCGACACATAAACCCTAATTTTCAAAAATCGTGATACGTGTTTCTGGGTGGGTTTAGATGGTTGAAATGGTATCCTTGATGTATAAACAACGTTTTGACATTATCCATATAACCAAAAACGTCCACACAATGATTGTGTGTTCATACGCTTATGCGTAGAACACATAATCACGCGTAACATGATTTTTAACCGTTGGTTTTGAATAAAATTCAAGACCTTGTCTTAAAAACATGTTTAGATCGTAAAAACACTTACACAACGATGATCAAATCAACAGATATCTTGAACGATTATAAGGCGTAGGATGTGTTAGGTTTTGTGTAATAAATGTGAAGAAGAAAAGTAGGTGGGAGGGAGTTTTATTAAAAATGAGTTTAACCTTTTGACAGTTTTGGTCCCTCCACCTTTTCCTTTTTCAAACAAAGCCTTTTAACTTCCATTTTGGTTACCAAACAAAGGTTTTTAAGAAAGAAAATTGACGACACTCCCCCTCGACTTGAGAAAATAATGAAAGGTTATTAATTTTTGTCCGAAGAGTGTCATTGAACCAGAAAATTTACCACCATTGTTTAAAAGAAACAACCGAGAAAGGATAACATGCAATTACACAGATGTTTTGAAACAGTTAATAGATTATTTTCTCCCCCTCAACACTTGATCGGAAATATGCTGAACTTTGAAAGATTAACGTGTTGACGGAAGAAATGTACTTGCAATGTTGAAAGAAAAATAGATTAGAGGAATATTTTTGTTGTTTTTATCAGATTTTGTATTTTTGTATTTTGTTTTTGAAAAAAATTTATTTACAAAAAAGAGTTTTGGTGTTTGACAGGTGTTTAAGACTGTTTTAGGAGGTCATACAATTCCTATTGAGTCAAACACCTCATACCAATCCGATGGACCAACTCATTAAACCTAGCGGGAGGCAAGGCTTTGGTGAGCAGATCTGCCAATTGGTATTCAGTACCCATAAAGTATAATTCAACGGTACCCTGTTCCACGTGATCCTTGATGAAATGATAGCGAAGATCAATGTGCTTTGATTTCGAGTGTTGAACTGAGTTGCACGAGATCGCAATGGCACTCCGATTGTCGCAGTACATCGGGATTCTGTCAAATACGTAACCATAGTCTTTGAGTTGTGTTCTCATCCAGATGACTTGAGCACAACACCCCGACATGGCTACATATTCTGCTTCAGTTAAGGACAACGATGTACAATCCTGCTTCTTTGATTGCCAAGACACCAGTTTATCACCTAGAAATTGTAGAGCTCCTGAAGTACTTTTTCGTGAATCTAAACATCCTGCGTGATCAGCATCTGAAAAAGCGATTAGTTCAAAACCAGAATCCTTCGGATACCAGATCCCTAAGTTAATGGTTCCCTTGATGTATCGGAGGATTCTTTTAGCCTCAGAGAGGTGGGTTTTAGTTGGCATGACTGATAACGGGAGCATAGATAGACAGCAAAGACAATATCAGGTCGGCTAGCTGTTAGGTACATTAGAGACCCAATAATACTACGGTATTTTGTAGGGTCCACTAATTTCCCTTTTAGATCAGCGTCTAGCTTCTTGGTATGAGTCATTGGTGTGGCATAAGTATCACAGGATTTCATTCCAAATTTGTTTAGCAATTCAAGGGCATATTTGGACTGACTCAAGAAAATACCACGGGGTGATTGATGAACTTGCAGTCCTAGAGAGAATGTAAGTTCACCCATCATGGACATTTCAAAATTTTTCTTCACTAGTTTTGCAAAAGCGATTGAGTACTTATCATGTGTAGACCCAAAAATGATGTCATCCACATGAATTTGAACAATTAAGATATGTGCCCCGTGATATTGTATAAAAAGAGTAGGGTCGACCGAACCTTTGGTGAAATGATTGGCAATGAGGAAAGATGATAGCTTATCGTACCATGCCTGAGGAGCTTGTTTAAGACCGTATAGAGCTTCGTTCAGTTTGTAGACATGGTTCGCGAACTCAGGATCAACGAATCCATCTGTTTGGCTGGCATACACTGTTTCTTTAAGTTGTCCATTGAGAAACGCAGTTTTGACATCCATTTGATAGACCGTCATATTCATATGAGCCGCGAACACGAGAAATATCCGAATAGCCTCCAAACGAGCAACCAGAGCAAAAGATTCTTCAAAGTCTATTCCCTCTTCCTGACGATAACCCTTAGCAACGAGTCGTGACTTGTTACGGATAACATTCCCTTCAGCATCCAATTTGTTTTTCCAAATCCATTTTAGACCGATGACATAAACCCCTGTTGGTCTTTCAACTAGTTCCCATACTTCAAGTCTTTTGAATTGGTTGAGCTCTTCTTGCATGGATTCAATCCAGGTGTCTTTGGTCATTGCGTCTTTGATGTTTTTGGGCTCAGATTGGCAGACGGTGAGTGCATAAATGCAGTGTTCACTATCTGAGTGAAGACGTTGTCTTGTAACGACCGGTTGATTCGGGTTGCCAATAATATTTTCCAGAGGATGATCTTTTGT
This sequence comes from Chrysanthemum seticuspe, assembly GCA_019973895.1. Taxonomy (NCBI): domain Eukaryota; kingdom Viridiplantae; phylum Streptophyta; class Magnoliopsida; order Asterales; family Asteraceae; genus Chrysanthemum; species Chrysanthemum seticuspe. The sequence continues at coordinate 303,273,164 of BPTQ01000005.1, forward strand.
CCATTTATGTGTAGAGGGTTGATGTTGGTATACATTGTGCAGATTTTGAGGATTTAAATGGTTTGTTAAAGATTCCGCGACATCTGGTGCAGCAGTCTCATTAGCAAACGGGTTAAAGAATGCATTTGGACCAAAATCGGCAGGTGGGGGTACTTCATTCAGAACATCATCAGCTGGTTCATCATTGTTGGAAGCAGTTTGTTCAACTGTTGTGTTGGAGTCAACTGGTGGTGCTTCGTTAACAGTAGTTGTTGTCGCATGTGTATCAGGTATATGAATATTATCAGGTTGTGCAGCGGAAACAGCGGATACACCTTGAGCACGTTCATCAATATCATCACTGAACAGTGGAGCAAATAACCTTTCCATTTGTTGACGAGTGAGCTGGGGGCTTTGTTCAGCTGATGATGGGGTTTGGGGAAAGTTTAAACGGTTGCGACCGGGTTCTAAGCTGTTATACTCAGATGCCATTTTCGTAAGTTCATCAAAATGAGCATGAATCGTTTCCATTACCTCCTTTGTTCGACGATTCCAGATGCGGAAACCTTTAGAATTATCACAGTATCCAATAAAGACTCCAATGTCAGCTTTGGCTTTGAGCTTTCCAAAGTCATCACGATCATTATTCGGATAGCAAAGAGATCCAAATACATGAAAGTGTTTTAGATTCGGTTTTCTGTTGTGGACAAGCTCAAATGGTGTTTTGTTGTTGCGTTTTGTAATCAAAAAACGGTTTTGAGTATAACATGCAGTAGAGACGGCTTAAGCCCACAAGTAATCTGGGACTTTGGCATTTATTAACATTGTTCTTACAGCTTCCACCAATGTTCGGTTTCGTCTTTCAACAACTCCGTTTTGTTCAGGTGTACGAGCAATAGATGTTTGATGTTGTATTCCTGCTTTCTCATAGAATTCACGAAGGGTTTGGTTAACAAATTCAGTTCCTCTGTCTGTTCTGATTTGCCAGACGGTGTTGCGGAGCTGAACCTGTATTTTCGTGAGAAAGGTGATAATCATCTGTGGAGCTTGGTCTTCGCTTCGAAGAAAGTAGACCCAAGTCCATCGTCAATAGTCATCAAGGATTACTAAAATGTAGCGTTTGCCGTTGATCGTTTGCACACTCATCGGGCCACACAAATCCATGTGAAGAAGATGAAGCACATGCTGAGAGCTGTGTTCCACCTTTGAAGGAAAATGAGCACGATCACAGGATGAGCAAAGGTGATCTTTTGAATACCAAAATCGTGGGAGTCCTTCTACTAGTTTGTGTCGAGCAAGGTTGGTGACGGTCTGAAAGTTTAGATGTGAGAGACGACGGTGCCATAGCAAGGATTTTGTAGATGTTGCCTTTGAAAGTAAGCAGATGGGGGAAGAAGCAACCATGTCTTGCATAGAGATAGTGTAAAGACTAGACGAACGTGAGCCAGACATAAGGTTGTTTCCTTGTAGATCACGAATGAAACAAGTTTTCTCCCTGAAAGCAACTTCCAAATCTCCATCACAAAATTGACCTACTGAAAACAGATTGTGACCGAGGCCTTCCACATAGTAAACTCTGCTTATTTCGATGTTCCCATTAACATAATCTCCGTAGCCCATGATAGCTGCGAAGTGATCATTCCCGAACCTGATAGTGCCAATGAACTTTGCAATAAAGTTGGTTAACAGCTTAAGATTGCCTGTCATGTGTCGGGAACAGCCGCTATCAACAATCCAAAGAATGATCTGTATCACCTGCATTACACACAGACGACACAGATGGAATAGAAGTAGATGTGGAACCCAAAATGTTAGAGGGTTCCGGAGCAGTTAGAGTAGACATACACACATTAATAATTTTAGGCATCCATTTAAATCCGAATGTGTTATGTATCCATTTCTGCCATCTATAACTACTATTTGTTTTAGTCTTGCTGAATGCACTAGGTGGTACTACATTCTTAGGAGGTGATATTGGAGCTACAGGGATAGCAGCGTGTTTCTTAGAATCTAAAGAAGGCGGTCTACCAAGCACAGACTTAGAATGATTTGTTGGCCTAGAGGTATTTCGAATCTTAGGATTCCGTAAATGAGAGATGATAGCTTTAGCAACACATTTGTCATGACAATCAGAATTCATACTTTTAAGACAAATATTACAAGGTGCCTCAGACATAATATCAAAAGTACTTAACGGTTTAGCATTCGTTACATAACTATTTCTATTACATTTGCCAGACGCAATTTCTATAGTGGAAGCAGCGTGAGTCTTATTCATTGTCCTAGGGTGTTCTTCTACTTTAGCAGTCCTTATTGATCTTTTCTTAGGTCGCAACTTCCTATTCTTCGTTTGAGTGCTCCTAGGATGTGAAGTGCGGACGTTTGGAAAAGACGAAACTAGTCCTGTTTCAGTAGAAGAAAGCACGTTAGCAACTTGTGATTTGGCAGTAGGAATTTTAGGTTCACGAGTACTAAGTGTGACTGGAGCTATCTTCTTAATGACGGTTAGGGGCAAATGTTCATACTTTCCTAACATTTCTCTTAGCTTAAAGATAGTGTGCACCAACTCTTGATTTTCAGAACGAAGATTTCCCGAAAAATTCATGACTTCCTTAGTGTGTTTGAGAAGATGATCAAGCTCGTTTGATGCTTCAACACGAGTCTTTTTGAGTAAATCAAATATGACATCATATTCCTGTTTGACTTTTACAAGTTCTTGTTCATATTTAGAGATTTGACCTTTCAAAGACACGTTTTGATCATCCAGTTGCTCAATGTTTGGACTAAACGATTTAGATTGCAACTGGGTGATTTTCTTTTGCAAAGCAAGTTCACGATTTTGACAATCTTTTTGACACCATTGAAGACGACATTTTGCGTTTGAAAGCTTGTTATTCAATCGTTCATTTTCAGTTTTTAAAGATTTGAATTGATGCACAAGATCAGAATTATCAACGGTAACAACATTATCAACGATATCAGCAGAGATAAAATCAGATGCAAATGGCAAAGCATGAAGTAACACAACATTGTGGATATCAGCACATATAACATCTTCCAAGAGTCGATCAACATCTTTTCTCAACATTTTATTTTTGCGTTTTGTATTAGAAATAGATGTTTCTGTTTTCTCGAAAACGTTTTTCATCACTCCAAGTTCCTTATGAAAGTCCTTTTCCCAGGCTATTGCACAACTTTTCAAATTTTTAACATTAGGTAAAATATTTTTCTGAAAAATGTCTCTTTGTTCACGCGCGAGAGGCGATTGAAAATGTTGAACTTTGATTTCAGAATGATATTCTATCTCATGTTCTAAAGTTTTGAGGTCAGCCATAAAAATGTACAAATATCTGAGAATTTTGCGATTTTCAGGTTTTGAATTAAGTTCACTGATTGAAGGTAAAGGACCATAAGTTTGTGCAAAGTCTGTTTTTGGATTAACATTCGAAGACTCAGGTGTTTTAATGATAACCCTTGGTGTGTTAAAAGAATCCGTTGACGGGACGAAAGTGACCGTTTGTGAATAAGTAAAAGGTTTGTTATAAACCACTTTTGCTAATTTTGATCGACTCTCGTCTTCAGCATCTAATTCCTCTTAACGATTATATTCAACAACAGTCATAACAGTATCATCAATTTTATATTCTGCACTGTAAACTTCCCAATTTGGTTTGAATGTTTTGGGAGAAAGCTTAGGTTTGTAATCAGCAAGATTTAATCCATATCCTTTTGGATTGGGTTTTAAAGTAAACTTTTCAATAGCTGTTACAGATTCACCATGTTTGTAAACAACAGTTTTAAACTCTTTAAGCTTATTTTGCAAACCAACAATTTCTTCCAGATAGTTATCTATTCGATTTGTTGAATGCTTTTTGTATGCAGAGAACTGTTTTTGACAAGTTAACAACTCAGCCTTAGCTTTTTGATTGTCCAAGGTGAGAGCGTTAATCTGCTTTTTATGTTCATGTTTCAGTTGTTCTATGTCAGACAACAAAGCATTTTTTGAAGCGGCTATATTACGCATCTGTCTCTCTAAATATTTTTCGTTTTGATGAGATTTAGCAAAAGCTGCTTCAAAACCTTTTTCACGTTTTTCTTGAGCTTTGAAAAAATTGAGTTGCATGTTTAAACATTCAAAATCCTTGGTTAACAGTGCATGTTTGCGTTTTAAGTCCTCATTAATGGCACGACATTCTTCCACTATGGTTCGTTGGTCTTGTATTAAACGAGCAAAATCTGGATGAGGCAAAAGTTCGGTTTGTTCAACGTAAGTCTCAACATGATCATTATTGAGATCCTCAAGTATAACCACGGAGTCAATTTGATTATCAAGGGAAACCATAAGGTCATCTTCATCGTCAAATGTAACTACAGGATCAATTTGAAAATCATCAGAATGAGAAGTGGAAGACTCATTTTGAACATTCTGAGCCTTGCCGGATGACTCGTTCGGGGTCAAGGAAACTTCCTTTTCTTCGAGCAAGTTTTATAATACCCTAGGCAGTGAACCTAATCGTTGTAGTGTAGTAATTAGGGTAAGCCACGGGTATTGATATCGTTCTCTAGGGGAATAGGAATGCTAGTGAGAAGTTACTACGCTAAGGTTGAGGTTGAGGAAGATTATTTTTGTATTTTTATATTTAATGAAATTGAAAGGTACGAATCTCGGGTATTGGATTTGGGGGGTTGGTATTTCTACCGATTACTCTACTATTATCTAATTATCTAAACTAAGGTTGTGGGAGTCTATGTCTAATTAATGTGTACTCGTATGATAGTTTAAAGATGTGTTTACTTAGGTTTTACTACTCCTTAATTATCTCCTATTGGTGGTTGAGTTGTCACGTCCTTATTCTTAGTTGCGTTGTGTGTCTAAAGTTGTAGGGTATGCGTTTCTCCCTAACTCTTTGAACTTACCAAAGAGTCTCGTCTACAAAACCCACTAGGGATGATAAACTCTTACTCTAAGGCACTCTTTGGATAGTTTAGCCTACAACTACTCAGGTAATCATATTCTAAGGTACACAAAGATGAATCAAGCATTAAGTACACAACGAATGACCTATCGCATTACTGGATCATTAATCAACTAACATAAGAAACAACCAATCAATATTCAATAATTAAGTTTCATACTTCCTAAGCAAACACACAAATAAATTAGCCGGACATGGAAAAGATGCACGCATACACACAAATAATCAAAGACATAATTGAATTGATGAAGTAAATACTTATCTTGATGTAAGATAGGGTTTAGAACCCTAAAATACTGTACAAGACACCTTAGGTTTGGTTTTAGGTTTCACTCCAAAAGACTCTCTGAAAACTGAAAAATTCGGATTCTATATATAAGATTACATATGCGACGTCGTCACCTTATGTTTCGTGATGCCCTCGTGTCGCCGTCATTAGGGTTTCGTCTTGGCCATGTTAACCTTGCGACGGCGTCACCTTATGCCTGTGATGCCATCCTCTTCAGCTTCTGACACCGTTTGGGTCACATCTAGGCCGTCTGAGTTGCGACGGTCTACTCCTTTAAAGCCCGACGCCGTCTCTTGAAAATACGAGTTTTGTCTTCTGACCCGTCACAAAATCCTACGACGGCGTCGCAGTTAAGCAGTGACGCCATCGCCTTCTGTTTTCAGCAGCTTTGAGTGTCTCGATTTTGACTTTGGCCATTTTCTTCGTATATTCGCGCCTTTTCGTCCAAATAAGTGCCATTCCAGCATTTTGCCTTCAAGAGACCTAAAAAGTGAAAAAGAACGATATTAAGCAATAATGGATACAAAAGTGATCAAATAAGGGCTAAAACGACCCCTCAAAATGGTACCTTTTAAAACCTTGTCAAATATCCCTACACTTGTTATTTGCTTGTCCTCAAGCAAATGTGCTTTTAGCCAATTAATTTATAAGTTAGGGGTCATGAAGCATTAATTCAAAACGGTCCACAACACATATAAGCCCCGCAAAAGTCATAATAAGCACGGAAATTACATACCAGCACCTCACATGGGGTGTTTGGATGCTTACATCTCTCTCGGGTGTATATATGAAATATAACAAATAGGAAATGGAAGATAAAAACTCATTAACCGGTCCTAGTACATAGATTACCATAGGCTTGAGAATAGATCAAATCTCCATCGCTTTGGCGTAAGCACCTAGGAAAGACTATCAAAGAGGTCTTTTAAAGGGTTGTAATGTTAAGCTTACGGTAGGGAAATAACGGGTTTGGTGGGATAGGCTATTTTGTGGTGGCAAGTCAAAAATCTCTATGTTACAAGCATACGAAGAATGGCCTTGCTAAGCCAAGACTCGAAACTCTAAAACTCTAGGCAACGGAAATAAACAAACATAAATTTAAAGGATAGATGTAGGATGGTAGCCCGTATTTTTTTTAACTCTATATATTTTTTTTCTTTTTCTATTTTTTTTCGATTTTTTTTTTCATACACTTTTACTCTACCATCCTCTACGGTAACATCAAAATGATAGGGATTTATAGGCACATCGCTACACTTGAGTTTTTATTACTCTAACACTAATTTGACCCGAATTGAAAAGATCAAAACACTTGGGGTACATTATTATGCAAACAAAGGGAATTTGAATTTAACGTTCCCTTCCCGTCATTTCATAAACTTTAACTTTTCCCATGAATCCCAATCGTCCCAAAACTGTATACAAAGGATATGAATCGACTTAGCAACTCATGCAAGCAACCAGATAATTGAACTAAGGGTTTAGGGTGATAACAATAGTTTGCTGTTAGCCTTAATAGTTTTATTAAAAGTGATGGTCATTCACGATTAGGAACTTTGTATCGTGTGTTAGATATCGTGATAGAATAGTCAACGGGCTCGTGGATTGGGCTAAGCTATTTGGTTAAACGTTAAGCTTAGCTAGCCGTTTATAATGTGTAATCCAATCCAAGTCCACGAAAGCCCAAAGAAAAGCCCAAGCCAAGCCCATAGGAAAGCCTTTTAGGTTTTCAAGTCTTGTACTATATATACCCCTCAAATGGTCATTTGAGGGGTGTGCTTGAAAGTGTGTGTGTGTGTGTGTTTTTCCTTTGGAATATACAACATCTTGTGTTTATCTTTATCTCACATATACACGAATTTATATCTTCAAGTCACCATCTTTCTCATCTTATTTCTAAGCTTTGTTTGTGTTTGTTTCACGTGGGTATACTTGTATACGTGTTGGGTTTGCTTGGTAAAGTGATAAGGTTGATAAATATAAGGTCCTACAATTGGTATCAATCGCCTAACAATGGTTTAGGAGTGTTTGGTTGAAGTTTTTGTTTGTGTAGTATACGCGTAGTTTCGTTCTCAAAGTTTCACGCTTAAAGCTTTAATTTTTGCACTCAAAAATTCAAGATTCTTGTGGTTTAAGGTTTATTTGGTGCTAAAGTTTCAGTTTTTTGCAAAAAGTTCGAAGCTTTACGCGTTTTGGTTAAGTTTTGAGCTCGTTTTTGATTCTTTGGTCATTTCTACTCGTAACTTTTCTAGGCACTTTGGGTGAAAAAGGTCAACATTTTTGGGTTATTCGAGTGTTTTTAAGGATATCTGTGCAAGAGAAATCGGTTGAATCATTGAAAATTTTTTACGAGTAGGTCAAAACCCTAGTTCTACTCGTAAGAAAGTCAACTACGCATAGTTTTCTACTCGTAACTTTTTGGTGAAGAATCTTCGTGCTATAACGGTGACTCAGTGCTTCCCTCACTTGGATAAGTGTGTGGAACACTTCGACTTTTGGATATCTCTTACACTGTGATAGTGTAAAGGATTTTTGGGCAAAACCCTAATCTTACGCATAAGTTTTTACTTACGCGTAGAATACTTTACGCATAAGCATTTTTCTTACGCCTAAGTTTTTCTTACGCATAAGCTAAATCTTACGCTTAACTTTTTCTACTCGTAACTTTAAACCTACGCATAAGATCCTACGCCTAAGGAATCCTACGCCTAAGATCCTACGCATAAGGTTCCTACGCCTAAGTTTCTACTCGTAACTTGTGTTTCTACGCCTAAGCTCTTCTACTCATAAGTTTAAAAAAAAAAAAAAAAAAAAAAAAAAAAATTCAAATTTACCAGGAACAAGGTATTCAAATTTACGCGAGATTCAAATTTTGGTTTAACTGTGAAAATTTTGGTCAAAAATTCAAATTTTTGGGCCTAAATTCAAATTTTTCGGGTCAAATTTTGCGTCCAAATTGTCATAACTCAAAATTTTCATACGTCCTCAGAATTGATTTTTGTAGTGAATTTCAAATTTTGGGCGAAAATTTTTAAGAACCGAGTTTACGAGTACGACTTTCGGAATCACCTCAACTGAGCTTAATCATCATAAACCACAACTCCTTTATCGTTGAATCGATCCTACATCAACTTTATCAGATCATACCTTCATCAATGGCTAGTCAACAAGATATTCATGCAGCCGGTGCCGAAAACCGTCCTCCTATGTTGGAAAAAGGTGGTTATCTTCAATGGACAAGTCGAATGCTTCGTTACATCAAGACAAAACCTAATGGAAAATTGATGATCAAATCCATTCAGGATGGACCCTTCATACCTCGACAAGTCCAAGACCCTGGAAATCCTGATGCAACACCTCCCACCCCACCATTTTTTCGTCTTCAAAAAGAATCGGAATACTCTGAAGAGGATCAGAAGAAAGTCGAAGCAGATGACATGGCAATTCATATTATCCAACTGGGTCTACCAAGAGACATATTTGCTGCTGTAGACAGTTGTGAAACTGCTTTCGATATGTGGGAACGTGTTAGATGACTTTGTCATGGAACAGAAATTGGTCAACAAGACACAGAGAACAAGTTGCTAACTGCTTGGGAGAAGTTTACATCTACTCCAGGAGAATCCATCGAATCCTACTATGGAAGGTTCTGCACTTTAATGAATGAGCTGATCAGAAACAAGTTGACACCCAGAACTATTGTGAGAAACATCAAGTTCTTGAACAATCTACCAGAAGAATGGGGACGATATGTCACTATTGTCAACCAAACAAAAGACTTACATCAAGTGAACTTTGATCAACTCAACGATTTTCTGAAACAAAATCAAGCTGAAGTGAATGAAGTCAGGCAAGAAAGATTAGCAAAGAATCATGATCCATTAGCACTCATTGCAAAGACTCAAACTCCAGTGAATACACAACAACAACCTTCATCATCTTCCACTAACAACAACTTGCAGCAATACATCCCTCAACAACAAAACTATCCACCTGAACAACAACATTACCAGGAACAAGGTATCACTGATCTTGAAATGGAACAAGAAGAAGCTTTGTCTCAAGCATTTGCATTTTTGGGTAAAGCATTCAGAGGTCGCTATTCCACACCAACTAACAACAACCAAAGGATTTCATCAAACACTCGCAACAGGCAAGTTGCCCAGCCGGGTGTGAATATAGGTCGTCAAGGACAAATGGTTGGAGTTATTGGGAATCAGCAGGGATATGCTACTGGATTTCGTAATCAGGCGGTTCCGAATCAGGGTAATCAGATGGGTCAGAATGTTGGGAATAGAGCAGTGGGAAATCAGAATGGGAATGTTGCAGCTCCAGTCGTTGGGAATTATGGAAATGTGAATCAGGGTAATCAGGTTACGTGTTATAACTGTCAAGGAGTGGGTCACATGGCAAGAAACTGTCCCACTAAACCGCACAAGAAGACTGGTGATTTTCTTCGAAAAGCTGCTTTGTTAGCAGATAAGCAAGCAGCGGGGTTACAGTTGAGTGCTGAGGAAAATGACTTTTTCGCTATTGTGGATGAATTGGAAGACCTCGAGGAACTCAATGCAAACTGCATCTTCATGGCAAATCTTCAGGAGACTAAGTACGAAACTGACTCAGACTCACCTCCTGTCTATGACGCCAACGCAGTATCTGAGGTACCAATCATTGATCCATGCTATAACAATGTCATATTTGATGTGTTTACTCATGACGAACAGCATTCTGTGACATCAGTACCTACTTATGATACATACCTGGACAATCCGAGTTGTAGCAATACTAACTCTAAGACTCCAGATGTGGATCCTAGTGGAGACTGTGTGGCACAAAATACTGAGACTGATGAGGAAACTCGTACTTATTTTGAATCATTAATCAACAACTGTGGCATTGAAATTGAGAAAGTTAAAAAGGTCAATCGCGATGTTAAGGCCGCGAATGCCAAATTGACCGCTGAGCTTGAGAGTTACAAGGAGAACGCAAAAGCCTTTGAATTTCAGAAAAACAAAGAATCAAAACTAGAAATTGGTTATCGAAATTTGGTTTCTAAAGAACAACTTTTGCAAATCAAGTATAACACACTTGATGTGAATTTGAACCTAAAAATTAAATCTTTAAACAAGGAAATTTCTGATTTAAATAACCAACTTTCTAAACCAAAAGAAATGTTTTCTAATCTTGAAAAAGAGAAGAAGCAGTTGATTACTGATTTTTCAAAACGAGAAGATTCTCTTCTTGATGAAATTCTTGATAAAAATGAAAAAATCCAAACCTTGGAAAATTTGCTTCTTAAAACGGGTCATTCTGCTCAAACAATCAAGATGCTTTCTAATCAAGTAAATCCGCTTTTTCATACTAATAATAGAATGGCACTTGGTAACGACCCTTCTTCGTTCCTCAAGAAAGCTCAGAAATCTCAGAATGTGTTAAACAATGGAAATGTTTTGCATAAACCCATAACTGTTCGTGATTCTCTTGAAACGTTGGAACTATCTGAGGAGAGTAGATCAAAAATGAAACAAAAGAATCCGGAAATCAAACCTATTGATTATGACAAATGGAACAAAATTAACGGAATTACTTTTGTTAATCAAAAAGAAAAGTCAAAGTTCTCCATCACAACAAGTGTTTCAAACAAAGAGTCAACACCTGCTTCAAAATCTGTTTCAAAACCAGTGGTTGTCTCAAATTCTATTTCGAACATTGAACAAATGTCTTCAAACAATCCTTTTAACACAAGTGATGCGAGAAGTATTTTAGACAATGTGAAAACTAGAATTGTGGATCTTCAAGACACTGTTAAAACTAAAACCACTATTACACCTAACAACTGGTTCTCTAGTTTTGACATCGAACAAAGAAAGTTTTTTGAAACTCAAATTGCCCCTCAGCTGAATGCCATCAGTGCAAGGGTAATTCATTTTGAACAAGCGTTTTTGAAAGAAACAACTGACTTTGTCAAGGACCATAAATCCCTGGTAAAGCAAGCTAATGACTGTGTTGAACAAATCAAAGTTTTGGAAAATTTAAATGACTCTCTCTTCGAAGATGTTCTGACTACTGATATTATGTCCATCATTTTGCAAACATATTCTGTTGAAGATCATGAAAGACTCCAGTCTGAGACCTCCGAAATTGTTTCAAAATATGAAAAAGCACTTGAGAAACTTGAAAAAGAAAATATCTCATATTTTAAACAACTTGATCGTAAAACTGAGGAATCCAAGTATGACAAATTGTCGTATGAGCGTGCCTACAATGACATGAAAGCGAAAAATGATCTTTTGAGGGCTCAGCTGGAAGGTCAAAAAGGAATGGCAGTGGATACTAAGATTACAAAACCATTGACTGCGGAGAAAGCAAATGTTCCCAAACCGGTTTTAAAACCAAAAATGTCTGTTTCTATGCCTCCTCCAAAAGTCAATGAGAAAAATGTTTCATCAAAACCAGTCACTCCACCTGCCCTACCTAAACAAAATGTTGATAAGGGAAAAGCGGTTATCGAGAAACCAACAGTTTTAGCTCCTGGCCTTTTTAAGATGAGTACCACTAATGCGTCTGCCTCCACATCTAAAACATATGGAACAAACGACATAAGTTTAGATAAGCACTCTAAAGAGACTAGGAAAGCTGAAACCACTTCTCTAGATAAAAATGTGAATCCTAATGAGTGTGCCTTACCTTCTACAGGACTAGGAAGCACCTCTAGGAGCAGCAGACTAAAGCCTAAGAGCAATACAAGGAACAATAGAGTCTCGCTTGCCTCTAAGAGTAGTCGCTTGAATAAAGAGAAGAAAGTAGAAGAACACCCTAGGAATTTACCGCTTTGTAATAAGAAAGACATTTCATCTGAATGTAATGAACCTATGAAATCTGCTAAGTTTAATGAATCTGTTTGTTTAACTGGCAAGAAATATTTAACTAATGTTCATGATGAGTGTGTTTCTAAGAATGAGATTGTTAAGCCTGTTAATAAGATTGTTCCCAAAAGAACTTATGCTAAAAGAATAGGAAGACTAGTCGCGAGACTTAGGCTTTACACTACTGATAGGGAGCATAATGTTTACTTTAGGGATGACATTTGGAAACCCACGGGTAGAACTTTCACACTCGAGAATGGAAGAATGAGTGATGCACCTGTCTTACCAATAGATGACTTCTATGAGTGTGATCAGGATTTTACCTCTAACCCAAAGGAACCAAAATCAAAACGGTTTCCAAAATCTTCTTCTTCTGTGATTGGCAGGTTATCGAAATATGTCTTTGGATCGTCGACTCGGGTTGCTCCAAGCACATGACCGGGAATCTGAAGCTGCTGATCAATTTCGTCTAGAAATTCATGGGAACCGTACGTTTCAGAAATGATCATGTAGCAGCTATCATGGGTTATGGAGATCTACCGTTTGGAAATTATTTGATCACTCGGGTTTACTATGTCCAAGGGTTGGGACACAATTTGTTCTCAGTCGGGCAGTTCTGTGATGCAGATTTAGAGGTTGCTTTTAGGAAAAATGCTTGCTTCGTTAGAAACTTGGATGGCACTGATCTCTTAACTGGGAATCGTGATACAAACTTGTATGCTATCGACATCAACCAAATGGCCTCTTCATCACCAATATGTCTTATGACAAGAGCATCTGGAACACAGTCCTGGTTGTGGCACAGAAGGTTATCCCATCTCAATTTTGACACCATCAACAATCTTGCCAAAGACAACATCGTCAATGGACTTCCAAAGTTCAAATACACCAAGGATCACTTATGTCCATCATGCGAACAAGGAAAAAGCAAAAGAGCATCATATCAACCCAAATCCGTACCTAGTTCGGAAGCAAAGTTGCATATGTTGCACATGGACTTATGTGGCCCAATGAGAGTTGAAAGCATTAACGGGAAAAAGTATATTCTTGTTATCGTCGATGATTATTCGAGATATACATGGGTAAAGTTTCTAAGATCAAAAGACGAAGCACCAGGCATCATCATCACCTTTTTGAAACGCATTCAAGTACTTCTTCAAACTCCAGTAAGGGTTGTAAGAACAGACAACGGCACTGAATTCACAAATCAGGAGTTAAGAGCTTTGAAGATGTTGGAATTACTCATCAGACATCAGCTGTTAGAACTCCACAGCAGAATGGGGTAGTTGAAAGAAGAAATCGAACTCTTGTGGAAGCTGCTCGCACAATGCTAATTTATTCTAGTGCACCGTTATTTCTATGGGCTGATGTTGTTGCCACTGCTTGTTTCACTCAGAACCGATCCCTTATCCATCCAAGATTCAATAAAACCCCATATGAGATAGTGAACAACAGAAAACCGGATATCTCTTACTTTCACGTGTTTGGCGCTTTGTGCTATCCTACGAATGACAGAGAAGATCTTGGAAAACTGAAAGCAAAAGGTGATATTGGAATCTTCATTGGATATTCAGATAACTCGAGGGCATTCAGGGTGTATAACAGAAGGCTAAGGAGGATCATGGAGACGATGAATGTGAAGTTTGATGAACTTTCACAAATGGCTTCTGAGAGACTCGCTCTAGAACCCGCACTAAACCGACAGACTTCTGGACACATCAGTTCAGGACTCGTACCTCAAAGAGCTCAATCAACTTCTTATGACAATCCTAAAGAACAAGAATGGGAGAATTTCTTCGAGTTAATGTTCGATGAATACTATGGTGGAACTTCGACAAATGCATCAAACCATCATTCCGCTGCACCCGCTCAAAATCATCCTCCACCACCAACAGAAGATGCATCTACAACGGTCGAAACCAATGCACCAACTCCATCAACATCATCTACATCTACTCAAGTTCTTGCACCTGTTCTACCAGCAGTTGATGAGCAAAACCAAAACCAAAACGATGCAACATTAGATGAAGACTTATTTGAAAACCCGTTTGCTACGGAATCAGCTGAATCTTCTTCAAGCTTACGAGAACCATCTAACTCGCATACGTATAACCAACGGTATCCATCTACTCTGAAGTGGACAAAAGACCACCCAATTGAACAAGTTATTGGTGAACCTTCACGGCCAATTCAGACGAGACGTCAACTTGCCACCGATTGCGACTTGTGCATTTACCTTTGCTCAATTAGCAATCTAGAGCCAAAGAACATTCGCGAGGCAATGGCAGATCCCGCATGGATAGAAGCAATGCAGGAGGAACGTCTTCAATACCGTCTACATGACTCGTGGGAAAAGGTTCCAAGACCCATTGACGTTAGAGTCATTGATCTTAAATGGTTATGGAAAAACAAACGGGATGAAGAAATGACTGTAATTCGCAACAAAGCTCGTCTTGTGGCCAAAGGATACAGACAGGAAGAGGGAATAGACTTTGAAGAGTCATTCGCGCCGGTAGCTAGACTTGAAGCAGTCAGGATATTCTTGGCATATGCAGCTCACAAAAACATCACGGTTTATCAGATGGACATTAAGACCGCGTTCTTGAATGGAAATCTGAAAGAAGAAGTGTACGTGAGTCAGCCTGAAGGCTTCATCGACTTGGAACATCCAGACTACGTCTACAAACTCAAAAAGGCAATCTATGGTTTAAAACAAGCTCCGAGAGCGTGGTATGACGAACTGTCCTCTTTCCTTATCCAAAACAATTTCACCAAAGGAACAGTTGATCCTACCTTGTTTACACAAAAATGCAAAAACGACATTTTGATTGTTCAGATTTACGTGGACGACATCATTTTTGGGTCCACTAATCCGAATCTCTCAAAACATTTTGAAAATCTCATGAAAAGTAAATTTGAAATGTCCATGATGGGGGAACTAAAATTCTTTCTTGGTTTACAAATACATCAGTCCCCTCGTGGAATTTTTATAAATCAAGCTAAGTATACAACTGAGATTTTGAAAAATCATGGTATGGACAATTGTGACTCGGTCGGAACACCAATGGTAACTTCACCAAAAATTGGAGCCGATTTGTTTAGGAAACCTATTGATCCGAAGAAATATCGGAGCATGATTGGTTCTCTCATGTATCTTACTGCTAGTCGACCAGATATTCATTTTGCTGTTTGCTTATTAGCACGGTTTCAGGCAAAGCCTACCGAACTGCACCTCAAAGAGGTTAAACGGATCTTTCGGTACCTGAAGACATCCATTCACATGGGACTTTGGTATCCGAAGGAATCCGGATTTGATCTAATTGCCTTTTCAGATGCGGACCACGCAGGTGATCAAGTTACAGCAAAAAGTACATCTGGAGGAGCACAATTTTTGGGTGAAAAGCTAGTCAGCTGGTCTTCAAAGAAACAAGATTGCACTGCACTGTCAACCGCTGAAGCTGAGTATGTGTCTCTATCTGCGTGTTGTGCTCAAGTTCTATGGATGAGAACACAACTCACAGATTATGGCTTTACTTTCGATAAAATACCTATGTATTGTGACTCGAAAAGTGCCATAGCCATATCATACAATCCTGTTCATCACTCAAAGACTAAGCATATCAGAGTCCGCTATCACTTCATCAAAGAGTACATCGAAAATGGTACTGTTGAATTATTCTTCGTGAAGACTGATTACCAACTCGCCGATCTATTAACAAAAGCCCTTCCAAAAGAAAGGTTTGAGTATTTAGTTCGACGAATTGGAATGCGAAGCCTAACCCCTGAGGAGTTAGAACGTCTTCTCGAATATTCTTGAAAATGATTTTCCAAAAAGCTTCGCTGTAAATATTTTTGAAAAACAAAATACAAAATTTGAAAAACCAACAAAAGCAAAATATAAAAATATAAAACTTTCAAAAATACAAAAACAATATAAAACAAAAAAATCCAAAAATATTCTTCTACGACATGTCTCTTGTATAATCGATATTCTGTACGTATCTAAAAATGTCATTCAACAATGATACAGGCATGTACAGATGCTTGAGCGAGAGTTCTTTAATTGTTTTCCAAAACATGTCGTCTCTCAAAATTTCTTCATAAAATGGCTTTCGTATACATCAGTACGAAACCCGGACCGAAATGATGACTTTTGATTATTTTTCAAATCAAAACTCGTGCTTTGATCGAAAAATGAGATGTACGCTTCAGTGCACTACATTTAAAACTGGTGAGAAATCATCATCATCTTGATCACCTTTTCAAGATTGTTCAAAAAGATTTTCAAAATCTTTCAAATAGTTTGTGCTCAAGATAACTCCCTCTAAAACCCTTTAATTGAGTATGCTTTATTAAAGGGGGAGTATAAAAACAAAATGTTCCAAATTCATGCTTAAATCAAATCCGTTTGTCTCTCCAAACTATTCTAAAATGTTGTTTAATCAGTTGATATCAAAAATATCACGATTATGCTATTTTTGAGGGGGAGGAGACGTGATTAAAATGTATCAAAAAGTTTTTAATGATCGTGGTTTGAATCTCAAAATGAGCTCGACTCAGTCGGAACCAATGAATTGACGAGCAATCATGTACCATCTCGAGAAACTTTCTATGGACTTGACCAAGACGGGTAATAATTTCAAGCTAGTTCTCTAGTGATGTAAACGTGTCTCGAATCGGTCTAGTTCATTTAAAGTCGATCAATTCAAAAAGTGCGAACTCTACCCTCTATGTGCAGATTTCTGTCAAAACTTATAAGCACATGTGAAGGGGGAGTGTTTCTAAAATTATAAAACTCTCGGAGTGTTCCAAACATGTTTTCTATCATAAACACTCTGAGAGATTTTCAAGGAAAATGGTTTTATGGCAACAATAGGACAGTCATGGAGTTATAAGGTGACTAAGGATAGGAAAATCCGTCCTATGATCCGCCAGAGCCGGAGGGATCTACCCAAGGACAATACACATAGTTAGTATAAGAAGTCCTCAGGTATGATTAAAAAAAGGAGTAATGTGAGAAAGGAGAAAGAAGGGGTTGAAGAATTAAAAAGAAATGAAAAAGAAAGGGTGAAAAGAAATAACCCTCCATATTCAACCTCAGGGCAGAAACCGGGTTCAATTCATATGCTACTGGTTGTCACTAGATGACACTGGTATTGAAGACAAAGAAGTCATGGACCCAGTGACGCACTGCACTAAACCTTCTAGCCACTCAATTCCTCTTAAAAGGATTTGTTTCATTCTCACTGGGAACCCTACATAATCTATCGACTTTCTCTTAGAGATTGTTGATATTGAAGAAGGAGACCCTCTCCCTAGTCTCCGCTCAGGAAAACCAAAATGCACTAATTAAGTCTAGAGCCACGAGATTCATCAAAAGATCTCATAGGAACACTTGACATGACATCGCTTGTTGTTCATCAATAAGGGCACAAGTGATATATTATAGAGTCCTACGCAGATCTTAGAAATTTTCCAGAACATTTATGAGAGGTTTCACAATTGTGATCCTCAGTGATTGAATGGAAATTCCTGCCAGGGTCAACATCAATCAGCCCTGACAGCAGGTCACTTCGGTAATTCTCCGTGGATTACGCTTAGTGTGTCCCAAATGGTCTACAGTCGTGGGGTGATGCTTCGGTGTACCTCAGCGACTCATCTGAACTGTAGATGTACTTCGAAATTCAAACTTGTAAGTGCCGGAATCCGCTTATTACTAACAATGTTTTATGTTTTCTTCTTATGGAAGCTCCGGAGCGGATGGATCATGCAGACTCGCCACATGCTCATACCAACAACACATGAAAGTTCTCATCATAATCAAAGGAGATGATTCTTCGTCAATGTCAAAGAATCTACAAAGTTTAAAGACTCCAGAACTACATCATTGGTAACCAAAAGACAAATAGAAGTGTGAGCATGGTGGAGAAAGAAGTGGAGAATGACGTGGAGACACCTAACCATCGAAGTTGACAACGGCAGACAACCACATTATCTGATCACAAAGCATGAAGGAACAAAGAATCAAGACTATTCTATATCTACACTCAAAGTTCAAGCTCAAGGAAAGTAGAGACCTAATCAAGTGGAGCATCGTTTGAATGACCACCCCTTAGGGGGAGATTGTTAGCCTTAATAGTTTTATTAAAAGTGATGGTCATTCACGATTAGGAACTTTGTATCGTGTGTTAGATATCGTGATAGAATAGTCAACGGGCTCGTGGATTGGGCTAAGCTATTTGGTTAAACGTTAAGCTTAGCTAGCCGTTTATAATGTGTAATCCAATCCAAGTCCACGAAAGCCCAAAGAAAAGCCCAAGCCAAGCCCATAGGAAAGCCTTTTAGGTTTTCAAGTCTTGTACTATATATACCCCTCAAATGGTCATTTGAGGGGTGTGCTTGAAAGTGTGTGTGTGTGTGTGTTTTTCCTTTGGAATATACAACATCTTGTGTTTATCTTTATCTCACATATACACGAATTTATATCTTCAAGTCACCATATTTCTCATCTTATTTCTAAGCTTTGTTTGTGTTTGTTTCACGTGGGTATAGTTGTATACGTGTTGGGTTTGCTTGGTAAAGTGATAAGGTTGATAAATATAAGGTCCTACATTTGCACTAAAAGTGAGTGCATAAGGGGTAGGCTAAGGCGATTTGGGTGTATATTTGGGGTGGGGTGTAAACAATGTTCTTCATTGATATTCCGGAAAAACCAAAACATCACGAGAACTGCGAAAAGGATAGGCTCTGAGGGGTTAACTAGGGGTATCATGCACTAAAGATGAGTACAACGCAAAGGGTGTGGGGGAATTACTCAACCGATGTGGAAGAAGTAATTATATTACGGGTATCAAACAAGGGTTTATCCTAATGCCTCTTATCATTTAGTTATTCCTAACTACACAAGTGTAGTCTCACTTGCGATCTCGGAATGCATCACAAAACAAGTTCTAGAATCTAATATACTACCGGTTCACACTCTAAGCATTGAAGATGAATGCTTTAATTCCTACTAATCTAAGGGCGATCCTCACATTTTGGGTGGAATTTGGGTGGTAAAGGGTTTTTTGTGCTAGTCATGCAACTTCCTATCCATGAGACGCTTTTGTTAAGACTAATGTCCCACTCCTATATGTCATGAAAAAAATTTAAATTTGGTGCCAAAATTACCTTAACCGACATTTTCTCATGGTTTATTACACAATCACAATTGGACAAAGCAAATAATCAAGGATAAGCATAGTTTCAAAGTTCCCGTTTTATTTTTCCTCCCTACACTTAAACTGAACATTGTCCCCAATGTTCCCCGAAAGTATCAAAGTTATGATAATGGAAGGTAATTAAAAACGAAAGAAACTAATACTCCCCTGATTCGCTCGGTAGGATCCGTGTAAAGTGGTGGTTAAATCCTTTTCAAGAAGAATTATTGCGTGAAAAGCTCCTTCCAATCTTGTGTAACTTCTCCTTGACAAACTAAACCTGCACACTTGAAGAAAACAAACGAAACCTTCGCGTAAAATCGGCGGTAATAATATATATAAGACTCGATTTAAACTAGGATATAATGCTTGTGGAATGGATGTTTACAGAATTTCTAAGACAATTAAGACCTGGAAAATTCCAAAAATTTATAAGTAGCTCAGAAAACGAGAAAAAGTGATCTGATGTTTTTACTCCTTCATGACGTCGTCAGGTTGCAATCCTGACAAAAACTGGTCTGCGATTTTCGGAAAAAAAAATTCTGGAAAATTTACATCTTTAGAATCTGAAAAAATTTCTGCAAAAACATCCATTATGACTCGATACAAGCATTTGACTTGAACAAACAAATATATATATCTTTTAGTTAATTGTTATTCTCATGTTTACGTTTCATTTGAAAACGTGTGTAATCCTCCCTACACTTATCCCTTATGTAAAATACCTTTATATGCAATTAAGATGAGGTTAAAAACAAAATAAAGCATTTTTACAAATTTAAACATGAGGATAAACAATTAATAAAAGATACATGACACTAACAAGCAAACAATTAAGCATGGGTTGCCTCCCACGAAGCGCTTTTCTTTATTTAAGAGTCTTGTAGCTAGACTCGAAGTCGTGCTCCTACGTTTTTTCACGCACGCTCTCGTGCTCATACTTAAGCCATTCCAACGCTCTTTCATTCTTTTTGTAATCATCTCCCAATTCAAGGCATTTTTTGTAATACCGCTTAGTTTTCTCATATGGGTACCTAAGCCCACTTTGCTTATCCCTTTCACTAAGCAATGGAATAGGGGTCATTCTATTACACGCCTCAATGTCCTTGTGTTTAAACCTAGGGTGAGCGCGTGACATCTGGTAGATGAAATCTTCAACTTCATCAGAGAATGTAATTAGACCATCAATCATCCGTTCATTCAACCTAGTCAATTTTTTGAAAGGTTTTCCAAAAATCACTTGAGTGAGGTCCTTATCTATAAATTCTCCTAAGTCTTCTAAGACCATGAACTCTACCAAATAAGCAAAACTTCTGACAAATACGTGTAAATAAATTACTGCTTCAACAACATTGTTCCCTTGATAGGTTAACTCATTGACCTTGATTTTGTTGTATAGATCCCTTGAGATTAAGTTTAAAGGTAAAAATGAATTCAAATAAGCATCGAACCCTTCTAGTCCTATTTTGCAGGGGAATTGCATGTTAAAGGGGCCATCTTTCTCAATCCTACACCTAGGGTCAAAACATTGGGAGGGGTCTTCCTAAATTTATGAACTAACTTCATTAAGGACCTCCCTGCTATCAAGTGCTTCACCATAATCAAATTCCTTATCAGAATCTGAGTAATAGAAAGGACTTTGTTGTTGCCAATTTATCTCATTATGCCCTAAGTGATTACCAAAATGGTGAGTGGGTGAGGTGTTTTGTGGGATTGCGTTCTCAATCTCGGGATTGGGGACGGGTAGGGTGAAGAATCTTCGGTGGAAGATACGGATCATGGTGGGTGATGGTTTTTACGAATGAATGTCACGAAGAAGGGGGATAGACTAAGAGAAAGCTAAAAATAAGAAAAAAATTTACTTGATAGGAATCAAGCAAAGAACCTAAACGAGGTGGACTACTAACTAGCTGTTCTATTCCCCGACAATGGTGCCAAAAACTTGATAACACTACACGCGTCGTTCGGGGTCAAGGAAACTTCCTTTTCTTTGAGCAAGTTTTATAACACCCTAGGCAGTGAACCTAATCGTTGTAGTGTAGTAATTAGGGTAAACCACGTGTATTGATATCGTTCTCTAGGGGAATATGAATGCTAGTGAGAAGTTACTACGCTAAGGTTGAGGTTGAGGAAGATTATTTTTGTATTTTTATATTTTATGAAATTGAAAGGTACGAATCTCGGGTATTGGATTTGGGGGGTTGGTATTTCTACCCATTACTCTACGATTATCTAATTATCTAAACTAAGGTTGTGGGAGTCTATGTCTAATCAATGTGTACTCGTATGATAGTTTAAAGATGTGTTTACTTAGGTTTTACTAGTCCTTAATTATCTCCTATTGGTGGTTGAGTTGTTACATCAGTATTCTTAGTTGCGTTGTGTGTCTAAAGTTGTAGGCTATGCGTTTCTCCCTAACTCTTTGAACTTACCAACGGGTCTCGTCTACAAAACCCACTAGGGATGATAAACTCTTACTCTAAGGCACTCTTTGGATAGTTTAGCCTACAACTACTCAGGTAATCATATTCTAAGGTTCACAAAGATGAATCAAGAATTAAGTACACAACGAATGACCTATCGCATTACTAGATCATTAATCAACTAAGATAAGAAACAACCAATCAATATTCAATAATTAAGTTTCATACTTCCTAAGCATACACACAAATAAATTAGCCAGACATGGAGAACATGCACGCATACACACAAATAATCAAAGACATAATTGAATTGATGAAGTAAATACTTATCTTGATGTAAGATAGGGTTTGGAACCCTAAAATACTGTACAAGACACCTTAGGTTCGGTTTTAGGTTTTCACTCCAAAAGACTCTCTTAAAACTGAAAAAATTCGGATTCTATAAATAAGATTACATATGCGACGACGTCACCTTATGTTTCGTGACGCCGTCGTGTCGCCGTCATTAGGGTTTCGTCTTGGCCACGTTAACCTTGCGAGGGCGTCACCTTATGCCTGTGACGCCGTCCTCTTAAGCTTCTGACGCCGTCTGGGTCACATCTAGGCCGTCTGAGTTGCGACGGTCTACTCCTTTAAAGCCCGACACCGTCTCTTGAAAATACGAGTTTTGTCTTCTGACCCGTCACAAAATCCTACGACAGCGTCGCAGTTAAGCAGTGACGCCATCGCCTTCTGTTTTTAGCAGCTTTGAGTGTCTCGATTTTGACTTTGGCCATTTTCTTCGTATATTCGCGCCTTTTCGTCCAAATAAGTGCCATTCCAGCATTTTGCCTTCAAGAGACCTAAAAAGTGAAAAGGAACGATATTAAGTAATAACGGATACAAAAGTTATCAAATAAGGGCTAAAACGACCCCTCAAAATGGTACCTTTTAAAACCTTATCACCGGATTCAGATGTTGGCGGAGATATTAGATCAGAGATAAACATGGTTTGTTCGGGTACCTGAGACAAGCCATCAGTGTCATACACTGGGCCTGTTTCACTCATATGTGTGACAATCCGTACTTTCAGGTCATTTCTCGACACAGTTCATGTCTAATTTTATTCAACATTTTAGTAAACTTGGTTTACTTGTTTCAAATTCGCGTAACCTTAAAGGTTTAGCGGCGAATTCATGATCATAACATCACGTACATTTCATATGGACTAAGATTAGTCTACATTTCATTGACATCATTTACATCTCATTAGTTCATTCATGACATTTCATTTCATATTTTACGCGTAATTTTTATGTTTAATAATCTTTATCGCGTGAGTTATTATTTTGTATATTTAATCCGTTACTTTCAAAAATGATCCCGAAGTATTTTTAAACTTATATTTAGTTCATAAAAACTATATTTTTAGTTTTCCTAGTGTTTCAAATTTATTTGGTATATTAATCGTTAAAGTTAAATTATTACGACGTTTTCTTAAAAATTATACGATAATTATTTTTATCACTCAAATTTCACAAGAAAAGTATTTTTACAATTTTTATCATCTCATTACATTATATTTTGACCTATTAAAAACTTACTTGTACCAAAAATCTATCATTTACCTTTTACTTTTACATTTTATCAATTTCTTATACTTTCTTTACAAATTATTTACAAATATTTATACAAGTTTTTTAAAAAAAAAAAAAAAAAAAAAAAAACAAAATATCTAGTCCCTCCCCCCTTGGCCGACTTTGGGGGAGGGGACAATTAATGAGGATGGTTTGTGTTTTTAACTTATAAGGCTTACTTAACAAAATTATTACTCTTATCTTCATTTTAATTTTCTTCAAGTGTTAAAAAGATCTTTCTCTCCTCTTTTGGCTCCTCTCCTAACCGGCCACTCAACAAGAACACAAGGGATCAAAAATTTTTCCAAGATCAAGCATTATAACAATCTAGTGTATACTCTTTCTAAGATTTTGAAATAAAAATCTAGAGTATTTAAGTATAACCTTGTTACTAGCACCTCTTCACTTGCACTAGTAAGCTTGTTTACTTCATTTTTATGTTTCCTCTTCATTTTCATAAGTTTCCTTACATTTTTGGAGCTTATATGCATGTATTGTGATTTATACCATTTATTTCATAATTTTAAAGTTATATATACATATTTGGTCATCCTATAATTATTCCCATGGTAATCTTTGGTCTTGATGGTGATTAGGAACCCATGGCACCCTAAGAAGGTGTATGGTAGGATTAGATTAGCTTTGGAGTTGATTTGAAGGGATTAGAATAGGTTTTGTCCGAGAAAAACTATTTTCGATAACTATATATTTGGTTCTGTCCTTAAAACGAATTTCTGGAAAAACCCACTGATGGTACGACCTTTTGGCCTTGATAATTAGAAAATATACTTTAAAACGAATCCGTGGCCTTTTGAACGGACAAAAACGGAGTTATAACGAAGCCGTGGTGAATTTTTGAAGTTTGACGACGAAACATATTTTTTTTCTGAAAAACAGCAAACAGTTTTTACATATTTCGGGTCAAAAACGAGCCTTAAGCTTCACAAATTATTTCGACTTGTCAAAAATATATTAGTTTACTTCGATACGAAGCTAAGGACATATTTTACGTAGAAAACGGATTTAAAACGACAAATATATGCACGTTTTTATAAGTTGCCGTAAATATTATTTTCTGAAAAATTATAATATTTCTACGTAACAAGTATTTCACTAGCTGAAACGTCCATGTTTGCGGCAGTTTTTAACCATGATGTGAAACTTTTTAGAACGAAGTGTCTTCTAGTAAAATCAAGTTCATCGGCCATATTTTTCAAATCAAAAAGCCGTTTGTCAAGCGGAGTCATAGTAAATTATTTACGGATGTTCAAACATTGGCCGAAACTCATTTTCTGCACACAATTAGCAAAAATCACCAACTTTAACCTTTAATATCTTTATGATCGAGACCTTTTGGACGAAAACTCCTGAACTGAAACTTCTAGATATCGATACAAACTTTCCAAAACAGTCGAGTTCGTTCTCTAACGATCGACGTACACCGTTTTACGGCTACTTTTCCGGAGCCATTTTTGTTAATTTCAAGAAAATTCCGACGACATTGTTTTGCGACGAAAAGTAGTAATTTCACCAAAAATCATTATAAAACTATTGTAGGATGACATTTTGACGTAAAAACTTGAAAAGTGATTTTTGAAGGGTCAAGACGTCAAAAGAGTATTTTTTCGACGATAAGTAATATTTTCAAAACTCGCAAATGGTATAAATGACATACGTAGTGCATGCATATCATAACATTACATTGCAACTCATTACATATCATATCATTCGTAATAGGTCCCGGTTGACGCATCATTATAAACCTCGGTGTACTCACTTTTGCCGTTATTCCAGTTTATCCAAGTGAGTTTTCATAGCCCCGTTGTACACATTTAATTCTTTTCAAACCTACGGGGGAGAATACATTGCACAACATTTTATTACGATACCAAGTACATTAAATTCATTACATTGCTTAAGTTACCGTAATTGCCAATTGAAAGTCCCCATTCCCATTACCTGAACATGAATCGTTAATTTTGAAGCGAGGATGAGTGGATAGATCTATCGAGGGTGACTCCTCCATCCGGGTTGGTGAATCCCAACTAGTCATACGGATGCATTTCATTTTATAACATTACGGAGTTGTCTGGCAAACACTCTGCAGGGGCATACATTATAAATTGTCTAGTTTCGGTGTCATGGACTTATTGCAATTGTAACATTTTTACGTGACTTAATTGTCATGCCTGATCTATACTTGTGTAGTCGTATAAAACATTTACATAAACCTATGATTTCTCACCAACATTATTGTTGACCTTTTTAGCAATGTATTTTCAGGTAACTGAGGCATTCGCATCATGACATGGTTAGGGACCTATATTTTGAGTCGCGGCGTCGACTTACATTATTGTACATTATGGCTTTTTATTTCAAAACATCGTTTGGATTTGTAACATATTTGTATTTTGGCAAACTTGTAAAACCTTTTGGGACCGATGTTGTACTCTGATTATGTTTTTATGAAATATCCAACGATGTGTTTATAAAACGACACTTTAGGTCGTTCAATATAACTGTGATGTGGTGCTATGACAGTCAATCCCCAGGAATTCCATTCCGCTGCAAAACAGGTAAATTGGGGGTGTGACAATATGTAACTCTTGCATATTAGCCATCAACAAAACTGCTGAATTGGTCTGCAAGTCCTCCATATCATCATCTGAGTCTGCATCTGCCATAAAGCTCTGTTCTTTGTATGTGAGAGTTCCACCAGCTTCATCCTTAAGAGCCAAAAGAAGTGCCTCTTTGTGATAAGCACTGTCCCTAGTCCTCGACTTTGGGCATGCATTTTCCAGGTGTCCCTTCTCATTGCAGTTGTAGCATCGAAGACCATTTAACCCATTATGAGCATTTCCCTGTTCCACCACTGGAGCTCTGTTGTTATTCCTACCCGCAACATTAAACCCTTGAGCACCCTCATCTGACGACCATAACCACGATTCTGAACTTCAAATCGTCCATTGTTCACAACAGCTTGATTCCTTGTGTTAGACGAGTTACGAATGCGATTGTTGGATCTGTTGGTATAACGGCCAAAAGCATTAGCAATCATAACAAATCCTTGTTGCAGTGCTTCGAACGGATTGATATCCTCATTAGCTTCAGTGACAGTTGATTGAGCATTGTTGTTGTTATATGGAACCAATTGATTTTGTTGCTGTGAAGGATCATGTGGTGGGTTTGAAGCAGTTGGTTGAGTTGCTGATTGAGGAGGATAATTCTGTTGAGCATGTAAGGCAAGTTGTTGATTTTTCGGATGTGTCGGTGGAGAAATTTGAGCACGGAGAATCCTTTCACGATCAACTTCCTTTTCATGAGGCTTTAAGTAATCGTACAACAACCCATAGGTAGATTGATGCATATTCTTTGCTTGACGGAGAAAAATGACATACTTTTCCCATTCAGGACCAAGACTACTCAGGAACTTAGTATTCACTGCAATTCTTGGCATAATGATGTTGTGTTTATCCAAATCATTGATGATGTCTGAAAAACGATGATGGTAAGACTCTAGTGTCTCTCCAGGTTCAATCATGAAGTGTCCATAAGCCAAGTAGATTTTGGATTCCAAATCCTCTTGATTGAGTACAGATCCCTCCATAAGTAGACGAATATGTGCCCACATCTTTTGTGTAGTCTTTTGAGCATCAACACTACTAATAATTGGGTTTGGTAATCCTAAGAGGATATATTCCATTGCAAGTTCATCTACTTCATAGTGTAGAATTTCTGTAGGATTCAAGTCTGCAACAGCAGAAATGTTGGTTTGTTCATCTCTTGGTGGATTAGCATTCAGATCTCCGGGTACAACAACATTAGGCATCTGAAATGGACCTTCCAATATAACCTTCTTTAAGAACTTTCCATGTGGCTTCTTCAGATCACAAAACCTAAAGAACCTTATCACCCATTGATCATAGTTTCCTGGAGTGAGCATTGGAGGTCTATCAAGTGATCCAGCTTCATGTATTGATTGTTGGCTGCTTAAGGCTTCACACATCTTTGCAAACCAAGAGGGTTCCTTCATAGTGCTCCTTGAGGGATGTTGGTTGAATTCAGTTGTGTAAGGTTGAACTTGAAGACTAGGTGGTGGTTGAACCATTTGAGGTTGTGGAATTGCACCAAGTTGTGGAGTATGTTGTTGATTAAATTGTTGTTGATAAATGGCTTGTTGTTGATAAATGGCTTGTTGTTGATAAATGGCTTGTTGTTGATTCCATTGTTGATGTTGGGGACTTAGTTGTTGTTGTTGTTGACGTTGAGGATAAGTGTAAGGGAAATAGTTAGAGTATGGAGGTTGAGACATGTTGAAAACTTGTGTTGGTAAAAATGGATCTTTGTAGTCGAATGAACCTTTGTTGATGAAGTGTCCTTAGGCGTAGAAAAGACAAGAACCAAGTAGCACTTATGCGTAAAAACACCAAAGTTACGCGTAACAATAAGGAGTTACACGTATGATTTGGCTTACGCGTAAGTAGGAAAAAGCACTAACGTTATGCGTAAACAGTAAGTTATGCGTAGAAACTTAGGCGTAGGATTACCTTATGCGTAATAGTGAGTTTACGCGTAAAGTGAATCTTAAGCGTAGGATTTCTACGCGTAAGCTTATGCTTAAGCGTAAGTTTAGGGTTTTACCCAAATGATCTTTTACACTATCACAGTGCAAAAGATATCCAAAGTCGACGTATTTTCAGAATTATCCAAGTAAGAAAACACGGAATAAACCACGAAAATGAAGATCAAACCAAGGAAAAACTTACGCGTAATTTTAGGGTTTAACTACGCGTCGTTTTACTCAAAATTTGGATTTCGTCCAAAAGTGTTTCTAAACCAGTTTTTGTGTGATAAAAGAGCTTTAATAACACCAAAATACACAAAAGTGTGAAACTTGATGAACCAAAGCCTCTAAAACAGTTACGAGTAGGATGATACCCACGTTCAAAAACTCAATCAAAAACAACTATCCACGCATAAAGTTTGAAACTTTTTGCCAAAAACACTTATTTTAACACCTTAAGACATTGAAAGGACAAGAATCTTGGATTCAAAAGTGTAAAAAATATGTTTTTAAGTGAACCAAAGTATCAAGGTGCGTTTTAGGCATAGGACCGAAACCCACTTCAAAAACAAACACGATTCACCCAACTAGTAAGCAATTGATACCACTGATAGGTCACTAGTTTTACAAACACAAGCTATAGAGAAAGAGATGAGGCGATTGAACAAGATCTTAACACACATATACATGATACAAAGAGACGGTTAGGCGTAGGATATGAATGAAAATAAAACTTGAACAACCAACCCTCAAGTGAGGGTTATTACATAGTATTTATAGGCAAGGAGCTAGGGCAACACTCCCTCTCCTTCCCTATTTCCTTATTGGACTTGGGCCTAAGCTCATGGGCCTTCTACATAAGCTTAAGGCTAAAACAAACATAAAGGCTATAAATAAGCTAACTATTACATATTAATTACTAACACTTGATTAGTGTTTAGGAGTGATTCCAACAATATCTTAGTTTAGTAGAGTCTTATATATATTGTTACCGCCGATTTTACGCGAAGGTTTCATTTGTTTTCTTAAAGTGTGCAGGTTTAATTTACCAAGACGAAGATACATAAGATGAGAAGGAGCTTTTAACGCAAACGTTCTTCTTGAAGAAAGATGTAACCACCACTTTACACGGATCCTACCGAGCTAATCAGGGGATTATTAGTTTCTTTCGTCTTTAATTACCTTCGATTATCATAACTTTGATACTTTCAGGGAACATTGGGGACAATGTTCAGTTTAAGTGTAGGGAGGGAAAATAAAACGGGAACTTTGAAACTATGCTTATCCTTGACTATTTGCTTTATCCAGTTTCACTTGTGTAATAAACCATGAGAAATATCGGTTAGGGTAATTTTGGCACCAAATGTAAAATTTTTCATGACATATAGGATTGGGCCATTAGTCTTAATAAAGCGTCTCATGGATAGGAAATTATATGACTAGCACAAAAACCCTTTACCACTTAAATTCCACCCAAAATATGAGGATCGCCCTTAGATTTGTAGGAATTAAAGCATTCATCTTTAATGCTTAGAGTGTGAACCGGTAGTATAATAGATTCTAGAACTTGTTTTGTGATGCATTCCGAGATCGCTAGTAAGGCAACACTTGTGTAGTTAGGAATAACTAAATGATAAGAGGCATTAGGATAACCCTTGTTTGATACCCGTAATATAATTACTTCTTCCACATCAGTTGAGTAATTCCCCCACACCCTTGCGTTGTACTCATCTTTAGTACACGATACCCCTAGTTAACCACTCAGAGCCTATCCTTTTCATGGTTCTCGTGGTGTTTCGGTTTTCCGAAATATCAATGAAGAGCATTGTTTACAATCCACCCCCAAATGTACCAAATCGCCTTAGCCTACCTTGTATGCACTCACTTTTAGTGCATTATTGTTATCACACTAAACCCTTAGTTCAATTATCTTGTTGCTTGCATAAGTTGCTAAGTCGAGTCATATCCTTTGTACACAATTTTGGGACGATTGGGACTCATGGGAAAAGTTAAACTTTATGAAATGACGGGAAGGGAACGTTAAATTTAGATTCCCTTTATTTGCATAATAATGTACTCCAAGTGTTTTGATCTTTTCAATTCAGGTCAAATTAGTGTTAGAGTAATAAAAACTCAATTGTAGGGATGTGCCTATAAATCCCTATCATTTTGATGTTATCGTAGAGGATGGTATAGTAAGAGTGTATGAAAAAAAATATCAAAAAAAAAAAAAGAAAAAAGAGAAAAAGAAAAAAATAGAGTGTTAAAAAAAAACAGGCTACTATTTTACATCTATCTTAAAATTTATGTTTGTTTGTTTCAGTTATCTAGAGTTTAGAGTGTCGAGTCAACGCCATTATTTGCATGCTTGTAACATAAAGATTTTTGACTTGCCACCACTAAATCGCCTATCCCACCAAACCCTTTGTTTCCCTACCAAAAGCCTAACATTACAACCCTTTAAAATACCTCTTGGATAGTCTTTCCTAGGTGCTTACGCCAAAGCGATGAAGGTTTGATCTCGTCTCAAGCCTATGGTAATCTATGTTCTAGGACCGGTTAATGAGTGTTTATCTTCCATTTCCAACTTGTTATATTTCATATACACCCGAGAGATGTGAGTATCCAAACACCCCATGTGAGGTGCTAGTATATAATTTCCGTGCTTGTTATGACTTTTGCGGGGCTTATATGTGTTATGGATCGTTCTAAACTAATGCTTCATGACCCCTAATTTATAAATTAATTGGCTAAAAGCACATTTGCTTGAGGACAAGCAAATACCAAGTGTAGGGATATTTGATAAGGTTTTAAAATGTACCTTTTTGAGGGGTCATTTAAGCCCTTAATTGATCACTTTGTATCCGTTATTACTTAATATCGTTCCTTTTCACTTTTTAGGTCTCTTGAAGGCAAATTGCTGGAATGACACTTTTTCGGACGAAAAGGCGCGAATATACGAAGTCAATGGCCTAAGTCAAGAATCGAGACACTCAAGCTGCTGAAATGAAAGGGTACGACATCAGGTTCTACTTGTGACGCCGTCGAAACAAGTTTTGTGACGACTCAGTAGCCAAATTGCTTATTTACAAGTGATGGCATCAGGTGTTAAAAGAGTAGGGCGTCGCAGCTCAGACGGCCTAGATTTGATCCAGACAACGTCAGAGACTGAAGGAGATGGCGTCACAGGCATAAGGTGACGCCGTCACAATGATAACATGGCCAATACGAAACCCTAATGACGGCGACCCGACGACGTCACAAATTAAAGGGTGACGCCGTCGCAGTTGTAACCTTATATATAGAATCCAAATTTTTCAGTTTTCAGAGTGTAGTTTTGTGGAGTAAAAACCTAAACCGAACCAAGGCTGTCTTGTACAGTATTTTAGGGTTCCATACCCTATCTTACATCAAGATAAATGTTTTACTTCAATAATTTAATTATGTCTTCAATTGATTGTGTTTATGTTTGCCTGTTCCCCATGTCCAGCTAATTTATTTGTGTGTTTGCTTAGGTAATATGAAACTTAGCTATTGAATATTGATTGGTTGTCTCTTATCTTAATTGAGATTGACCTAGTATTGCGATAGGTCATACGTTGTGTTGTTAATGCTTGATTAATCTTTGTTGAACCTTAGTTTATAATCACCTAGAGTAATTGTAGGCTATACATCCAAAGAATACCTTAGTGTTAAGTTTATAAATCCTAGAGATTTTGTAGTCATTAACCTTTGGTAGCTTCAAAGAGTTAGGGATAAACGCATACCCTACGACCATAGAGACACAACGCAATTAAGAATATGGACGTGACAATTCAACCATCAATAGGAGATAACTAGGGAGTAATAAAGCCTAAGCAAATACATTTTTAATCATCATACGAGCATACAACAATAGACATAGATTACATTCACCTTAGCTTAGATAATTAGATAAGCAGAAGTAATCGGTAGAAATACCACCCCCCAAATCCAAACCCCGAGATTCGTACCTTAGCATTTCCTAAAAAACATAAAAATATAAAATATAAACTTCCTCAACCCCAACCTTAGCGTAGTAACTTCTCACTAGCATTCATATTCCTATAGAGAACGATATCAATTCTCGTGGCTTACCCTATTACTACACTACAACGATTAGGTTCACTGCCTAGGGTGTTAAAAACTTGATCAACGAAAAGGAAGTTCCTTTGACCCCGAACGCGCTGTGTAAGCGTATCATTAAGCTTCGGTTGCATGAACTTAGTGCTAGCGTAACATGTTTCAAAACTATTTTGAAAGGTTTATGATATTGGTCAAACTCTGTTTGAATACTTAAACCTATGAACTCACTAGCTTTTTGCTGACTTTTAGCATGTTTTTCTCAGGTGTTTAATCTGTAGGCAAGGAAATGGCAAGGCAAGGGTCATAGACTATCCGCTAAAGTGTTTTTACACAAATTATATTTTATCTTATGAAACAACTAAAACATATGGGCCATAATTTTCGCACTTGACATTAAATGTAAATTTCTTTAAAAATTAATGAAATTTAAATGAAGTATCTATTCTGTTATTTATTATCTTGTGTTGTGCATACCAATTGAATAACACCCCACATGCTTTCGATGTATCAGTTTTGGGGGTGTTACACATATACAACTAGGAATAATAAATGTACAGCTAACAAATATTAGATATGCAATTAAGAAACATGCTTTCCTAAATGCCTAGAGATGACGACATGTTGTGTAGTGTTCAATTTTAGAGGAAATAACAATATCATAGATTCATATCCATTTGAGAAGTCGTTTTATATTGTATATCGAATTTGTTTTTATTGTTGTTGTGTACTCTTTACTAATGCATGTTTGGTCGATGTAACTATTCATATATGCTCAAGTCATAATCGAGAATTATACTGCTAGAAATATGTGTGTTTATGGGGTCAGACACGCATACACTGAAGGAATATTTTTAATAATATAATCAATGTATTTATAGTAAATATATTAATTATATTAATTAATATTATTGATTAACGGCCATTAATTAAATAGTTAAACGTTTTAATTAACTAATAGGCCTACAAATGAATGGCTTTAACCTCCCCCATACACCGGAAACGGTATTGGGTACCCATAACCCGTGGAAGACGGCATTGGGCGTTACGTTTTTTTGTTAAAGCCCAAACATGTGATAAGCCCATGGAAACCATGTTGTGGCCGGCCTAAGGGGGATGGGAGGGCTTTGGGTTTTTCTTGGAGGTTAAGCTAAGATAATGCTATATAATGAACGATTTTTGTTAATTATTTGCATCCCTTGGAAAACCTAATCACAAGCAAGACATCCCATCTATTTCCCTAGCTTAAATCGAATGAAAAACAACCCTAAAACCTTAGGGTTTGTTGAACAAAATAAAAAAAACAACAAACCGTGTGTTTCATTATTTGATTCGTGAACTAGAACTAGCATTCGGGTATTCTACCGGCCGTGTAGTGTGCTAGATCATAGAGATCACCTCCTTTGGTGATTTGAACTGTTTCGTGAAGTTCAAGTGAAGAACCAAGATCCAAGTTGTTGCTCCATTTGTTGATCCGAATAATAAACAATAGGTTAGTAAATAACGTGTTATTTATGTTTTAATTCATGATGGTTAGACGGATCCCTTTGGAACGATCTATCCGCTACGTACTTGTTAGCCTTAATAGTTATTAATAGAAGTGATGGTCATTCACATTTAGGAACTTTGTAACATGTGTTAGATATTATACTAGAATAGTCAACGGGCTCGTGGATTGGGCTAATCTAAATGGTTAGACGTTTAGTTATGCTAGCCTTGTATAAGTTCACTTAACCCAATCCAATCCAAGTCCCATCCGCGAGGCCCATGGAAAGCCCTTTAGGGCGTTTGTACTTGGAGTATAAATACCCCTCAAAGTCTCATTTTAGGGGTGTGCTTGAGTTTGTTTTGTGTGTGTTTTCTTTAAGCAATATAACAACTTCTTGTTTTCATCTTTCTCTACACATACACGAGTAACATCATCAAGTCACCATCTTTCTCTTAATCTTTCTTCTTTCTTTCTACGCATACGTGTGTTTGTGTTTGGTTCGTGTAACTTGTGTGATAAGTAGTATACATGATATGGTTGAGATATTTAAGGTCCTACAATTGGTATCAATTGCCTAACAATGGTTTAGGTGTGTTTGTGTTCGTTTTTTGTTAAAGCTTTACAAGAAAAGTCGCGTTTTTTCCTATAAACATGGGCTTTTTTGCATAAAGTTTTGATTTTTACGTGTTGTTAAGCTTAAAGTTGTAGACTTAATAGATCTTTAAGTGTTTTGAAAGAAGTTTTTGCAAAAGAAATTGTTTGGAAACGTGTTTTTGGTGAAAAAAATCGTGTTTTTGCATTTCTGGGCATTTTTCACGCGTAAGCAACTTTTGGTCAAAACCCTCTTTTTACGCATAAGAAAAAGTCAAAACCCTAGTTTTCTACGTGTAAGGTCTACGCGTAAGATTTGAATTTTACGCATAAGCTTTTGGTTCAGATTCTTCGTGCTTCAACGGTTACTCAGTGCTTCCCTCACTTGGATAAGTTTGTGGAACACTTCGACTTGTGGATATCTTTCACGCTTGGACAAGTGTGAAGGATTTTGGTTTTAAACCTAAACTTATGCATAAGCATAATTGCTTACGAGTAACACTCTAAGCCTAAGCTAACACTTACACGTAAGGTTTTTATGACTAAGCATTTTGTTTACGCATAAGACTTACGTTTAACCTTAAGTTTACGCGTAAATTGGGTTTTACGCATAAGGTATCCTATGCCTAAGCTTTCTACGCATAAGGAACCCTACGCATAAGCACTAATATCTACACTTAAGAACAGGTTTACGAGTAAGATTTTGAGCAAAACTTCAAACGGCCATAACTTTTGAACCGTAACTCCGTTTTCAGCGTTCTACCCATCAAAACGACCGTGAGAACGAGGAGAATGACACGCCGAATGAACTATCTTCGAGTCCTAAAAATGCTCCAAACATAAGTTATTGAGGTTTTTAAGTTTTTAGACCAAATTTTCACTACAACAACCGAGCTTAATCTTCATTAAACACAACTCCTTTATCGTTGAATCGATCCTACATCAACTTTATCATCAGATACCTTCATCAATGGCAACTCAACAAGACATTCATACAGCTGGTGCCGAAAACCGTCCTCCTATGTTGGAAAAAGGTGATTATCTTCATTGGACAAGTCGTATGCTCCGCTACATCAAGACCAAACCTAATGGAAAACTAATGATTCAATCCATTACGAATGGACCCTTCAAGCCTCGACAAGTCCAAATTCCTGGAAATCCGGATGCAACACCTCCCGTTCCACCATCATTTCGTGTTCAATATGAATCATAATACACTGAAGAGGATAAGATGCAAGTCAATGCAGATGACATGGCAATTCACATTATCCAACTAGGATTGCCAAGAGACATCTTTGCTGCTGTTGAAAGTTGTGAAACTGCTTTTGATATGTGGGAACGTGTTAGAAGGCTATGTTATGGAACAGAAATTGGTAAACAAGACATGGAGAACAAGCTGCTAAATAAATGGGAAAAGTTCACATCAACTCCAGGAGAATCCATTGAATCCTACTATGGAAGGTTTTGCACTTTGATGAATGAGCTTATCAGAAACAAGTTGGCACCCAGAACTATCGTGCAAAACATCAAATTTCTCAACAATCTTCCAGAAGAATGGGGACGATATGTCAAACAAAGGACTTACATCAGGTGAATTTTGATCAACTAAACGATTTTCTAAAACAAAACCAAGCTAAAGTCAATGAAGTTAGGAAAGAAAGATTGGCAAAGAATCATGATCCCTTGGCACTAATTGCAAAGACTCCAACTCCATTGAACTCACAACAACAAGCTTCATCATCTTCCACTAACAACAACTTGTAGCAATACATTCCACAACCACAAGCTGTTTTCCCTCAACAACAATTCTATCCACCAGAACAACAAGTCATTCAACAACAACAGTATCCACAATACCAGGAACAAGGAATCACTGATCCTGAAACTGAACAAGAAGAGGCTTTGTCACATGCATTTGCATTCTTGGGTAAATCATTAAGAAGTCGCTATTCCACACCAACTAACAACAACCAAAGGATTTCATCAAACACTCGCAACAGGCAAATTGCACAGCCGGGTTTGAATATGGGTCATCAAGGACAAATAGTTGGAGTTATTGGGAATCAGCAGTGATATGCTACCGGATTTCGCATGGGTAATCAGGCAGTTCCGTATCAGGGTAATCAGTTGGGTCAGAATGTTTGAAATCAGATGGGACAGAATGTTGGGAATAGAGCAGTGGATAATCAGAATGGGAATGTTGCAGCTCCAGTCGTTGGGAATTATGGAAATGTGAATCAGGGTAATCAAGTTAAGTGTTACAACTATCAAAGAGTGGGTCACATGGCAAGGAATTGTCCCTCCAAGCCAAAAAAGAAGGATCTTGCGTATCTTCAGAAAGCTATCATGTTGGTACAATAGGAAAACGCATCTTCATGGCAAATCTTCAGGAAGCTACGTACGAAAGTGACTCTGACGCACCTCCTTTTTATGACGCCAATGCAGTATCTGAGGTACCAATCATTCATCCATGCTATAACAATGTCATATTTGATGTGTTTACTCATGACGAACAACATTCTGTGACATCCGCACATACTTATGATACATACCTAGACAATCCGAGTTGTAGCAATACTAACTCTGAAACTCCAGATGTGGATCCTAGTGGAGGCTGTGTGGCACAAAATACTGAGACTGATGAGGAAATACGTGCTTATTTTGAAAAATTAATCAATAACTGTGGCATTGAAATCGAGAAAGTTAAAACGTTCAATCGCGAAATTAAGGCCGCGAAGGCTAAATTGACTGCTAAGCTTGAGAGTTACATGGAGAACGCAAAAGCTTTTGAATTTCACAAAAATAAAGAGTCAGAATTAGAAATTGGTTATCGAAATTCCATTTTAAAAGAACAACAATTGCAAATCAAGTATAACACACTTGATGTGAATTTGAACTTGAAAATAAAATCTTTAAACAAGGAAATTTCTGATATAAATGACCAACTTTCTAAACAAAAAGCACTATTTTCTAATCTTGAAAAAGAGAAGAAACAGTTGATTGCTGATTTTTCAAAACGAGAAGATTCTCTTCTTAATGAAATTCTTGATAAGAATTAAAAGATAAAAAATTTGGAAAATTTGCTTGTTACAACGGGTCATTCAGCCAAATCAACCAATATGCTGATTAATCAAACAAATTCGTATTTTCATACAACTCAAAAAATGGCTCTTGGTAACATACCTCTGTGTTTCCGCAAGAAAGCTCAGAAAGAAAGAAATGTGTTGAACAATGGAAAACCTTTGCATGAACCCATAATTGTTCATGATTCTCTTGAAACGTTAGAACTATCTGATGAGAAAAAATAAAACAAAAGAATTCAGAAATAAAACCAATCAATTATAACAATTGGAACCAAATTAATGGAATTACTTTTGTGTCTCAAAAAGAAAAATCAAAGTTTTCCATAACACCCAGTGTTTCAAACAGTGTGTCAACACCAGTCTCAAAACCAGTTTCAACTCCTGTAGTGTCTCAAAATCTCTTTCGAAAATCGAACAAATGTCTTCAAACAACCCTTTTAACACAAGTGATGCTAGAAGCATTTTAGATGACGTTAAAACTAGAATTGGGGATCTTCAAGAGACTGTTAAATCTAAAACCAATATTACAACTAATATATGGTTTTCTAGTTTTGATGATGAAATGAAAAAGTTTTTTGAAACTCAAATTGCCCCTCATCTGAATAACATCAACTCAAGGGTAATTCATTTTGAACGAGCATTTTTGAAAGAAACAACTGACTTTGTCAAGGACCATAGATCCCTAGTAAAGCAAGCTAATGAAAGTGTTGAACATATCAAAGTTTTGGAAAATTTAAATGATTCTCTCTTCAAAGATGTTCTGACTACTGATATTATGTCCATTATTTTACAAACATATTCTGTTGAAGATCATGAAAGACTCCAGTCTGAGACCTCCAAAATTGTCTCAAAATATGAAAAAGCTCTTGCAAAACTTGAAAAAGAAAATGTATCATATTTTAAACAACTTGATCGAAAAACTAAGGAATGAAAGTATGGCAAACTGTCGTATGAGCGTGCCTACAATGACATGAAAGCGAAAAATGATCTTTTGAGGGCTCAACTGGAATGTCAAAAAGGAAAGGCAGTGGATACTGAGACTACAAAACCATTGACTGAGGAGAAAGAAAATGTTCCCAAACCAGTTTTCAAACCAAAAATGTCTGTTTCTCTGCCTCCTCCAAAATTCAATGAGAAAAATGATTTATCAAAACCAGTCACTCCACCTGCCTTGCCCGAACAAAATGTTGAAAAAGGAAAAGCGGTTATAGAGACACCAAAAGTTCTAGCACCTCGCCTTTTTAAGATGAGTACCACTAATGCGTCTGCCTCCACATCTAAACCATATGGAACAAATTACATAAGTTTAGAAAAGCACTCTAAAGAGACTAGGAAAGCCGAAACCACTTCTCTAGATAAAAATGTGAATCCTAATGCATGTGCCTTACCTTCTACAGGAGTAGAAAGCACCTCTAGGAGCAGTAGACTCAAGCCTAAGAGCAATACAAGGAACGATAGAATCTCGCATGCCTATAAGAGTAGTCGCTTGAATAAAGAGAAGAAAGTAGAAGAACACCCTAGGAATTTATCGCTTTATAATAAGAAAGACACTTCATCTGAATGTAACGAACCTATGAAACTTGCTAAGTCTAATGAATGTGTTAAATCTCTTTGTTTAACTTGCAAGAAATCTTTAATTAATGTTCAAGATGATTGTGTTTCTAAGAATGTAAATGATAAGCCTGTTAAGAAGAACGTTCCAAAAAGAACTTATGCTAAATGAATAGGAAGACTAGTTGCAAGACTTAGGCTTTACACTACTGATAAGAAGCATAGTGTTTACTTTAGGGATGACATTTGGAAACCTACGGGTAGAATTTTCACATTCCAGAATGGTACAATGAGTGACCAACCAGAATACCCAGTAGAAAACTTCTTTGAGTGTGATCAGGATTTTACCTCTAACCCAAAGGAACCAAAATCAGAACGGTTTCCAAAATCTTCTTCTTCTGTTATTGGCATTTTATCGAAATATGTGTTTGGATCGTCGACTTGGGTTGCTCTAAGCACATGACCAAGAATCTAAAGCTGCTGATCAATTTCGTCTGGAAATTCATGGGAACCGTATGTTTTGGAAATGATCATGTAGCAGCTATCATGGGTTATGGAGAACTACCGTTTGGAAATTATTTGATCACTCGGGTTTACTATGTTGAAGGGTTGGGACACAATTTGTTTTTAGTCAGGCAGTTCTGTGATGCAGATTTAGAGGTTGCTTTTAGGAAAAATGCTTTCTTCGTTAGAAACTTGGATGGCACTGATCTCTTAACTAGGAATCATGATACAAACTTGTATGCTATCGACATAAACCAAATGGCCTCTTCATCACCAATATGTCTTATGACACGCGCATGTGGAACAAAATCCTGGTTGTGGCATAGAAGATTATCCCATCTCAATTTTGACACCCTCAACAAACTTGCCAAAGACAACATCGTCAACGGACTTCCAAAGTTCAAATACACCAAGGATCACTTATGTCCATCATGCGAACAAGGAAAAATCAAAAGAGCATCATATAAACCCAAAACCGTACCTAGTTCAGAAGCAAAGTTACATATGTTGCACATGGATTTATGTGGCCCAATGAGAGTTGAAAGCATTATTGGGAAAAAGTATATTCTTGTTATCATCGATGATTATTAGAGATATACATGGTTAGGTTTCTGAGATCAAAAGACGAAGCACCAGGCATCATCATCACCTTTCTGAAGTGAATTCAAGTACTTCTTCAAACTCCAGTAAGGGTTGTAAGAACAAAAAACGGCACAGAATTCACAAATCAGGAGTTAAGAACTTATTTTGAAGAGGTTGGAATCACACATCAGACATAAGTTGTTAGAACTCCACAGCAGAATGGGGTAGTTGAAAGAAAAATCGAACTCTTATGGAAGCTGCTCGCACAATGCTAATCTATTCTAGTGCACCGTTATTTCTATGGGCTGATGTTGTTGCCACTGCTTGTTTCACTTAGAACCGATCCCTAATCCATCCTAGATTGTTGGGATATGAAAGTGCTGAATAGTTAAAGTACTGACGATTGACAAAGTACTGCAGAATGGCAAAGAACTGGAGAAAGTCAAAGAGTCAAAGTCCTGCTAAAGATAAAGTCAAAGTACTGCATATGAAGGTCAAAGTACTGCAAGAGTTAAAGAACTGTTTATTCGTTTATGGAAAGTATTGTAAATCTAGATTATATTACTTGTCGTACAAGGATACAATTGTAAACCGACTAGGGTTATCCTTGAGCCTATAAAAGGACCCCTAGATTGGCATTAGAGGTACGAATTCACAAGTCTTAGAGTTTACGATTACAAAGTTGTTTAGAGTTTAGAGAGTTCAATTTTATTAGTGTTGTTGAAGTATCTGCATAAGAAGCAGATTTAGAGTTAATAAAGTTATTCTTCTTAGATTTATTGAGTAAATTCCGCGTACTTAATAAACATTACTCAGTGTTTCATTGTTAATAACTTAGGATTTATCCGAGGTTATTAAACCTTAAACAAGCTAGTTAAGTTAGTTTGGTTAGAGTACATCGATCCAACAAGTGGTATCAGAGCTTGTGTGGAAACACTGACTAAGAAGAAACCCTACTACAACAAACTTAAAGATGTCGACTGAAGTTGTTCCACCACCATCAATCACCTCACTAAGGATTCCAATCATCAAGAAGGGAGAATATGACTTATGGTGTATGAAGATGAGGCAGTACATTGCCATTACAGACCATGCTTTATGGAATGTAATTGTCAATGGTAATGAAGTTGTTCCAAAACCTGTAGCAGTTGAAGGACAACCTAAACCACCCAAAGCTGTTTTACCAGTTGCTACCATAAGGAATCAAGAGAAGGCTCTTAATACTCTCTTGTCTGCTATACCTGATGGCAATTTCTTGAAGTTTCATGATGCTAAAGATGCAAAGCAGCCCTGGGCTGCTCTCAAGACAAGATTCGGAGGGAATGAAGCCTCTAAGAAGATGCACAGAAATCTTCTTAAGCAACAGTTTGAAACTTTCACAGTTGGTGAAAGAGAGAGTCTTGATGCTGCATATGATAGGTTTCAGAATCTTCTCAACATGTTGGAGCTATACAAGGCAGAAGTATCAGTTGAAGATGCTAATCTGAAGTTTCTAAGGAGCTTGCCATCTTCATGGCATGTTATTGCTACAATGATCAGAGGACAACCTGGTTTAGATGTCATGGACTTTGATGATCTCTACAACCATCTTAAGGTTTATAAGCATGAGATGAATGGTCAAAAAAGTTCTAAGTCTCACAGTATTGCTTTCCTATCATCTGAAAAGAGGGGCAGTACTTCAACCAAAAGTACTGCTTCTCCTACTCAAAGTACTGTGACTCAAAGTACTGTCTCGTATGTGCTCCCACCCATGCTCAGCAAGCACTACTATCTACTACTATGCACTCAGATGAAGTTGTGTGTTCCTTCTTTGCCCAATAGGCTTCTTTACCTGTCACCTATGAAGAAGATCTCTCACAGATTGAAGAGGATGCTTTGGAAGAAATTGATATCAGGTGGCAAGTTGTAATTATTACTGCAAAGGATTAAGAAGTACATGAAGAAAACAGGGAAGAACATTGATTTCAAGCCAAAACAGGGAATCACTTTTGACAAATCAAAGATTGAATGCTTCAATTGTCAAAAGACTGGACACTTTGCAAGGGAGTGCAGATTAGCTAAGTATCAAGCAAATAGGATGACTGAGAAACCAAAGCTGGAACTCAAAGAAATCCCTATTACTGAAACCAAAGCTTTGGTTGCTCAAGAAAGTCTTTCAGAGGTTGACTGGAGTGCTGAGTTTGATGATGAACCAGTAACCTACTGTATGGTTGATATGGAGGAAGAGGTTGAAGAAGCTGGGGAAGAACTGGACTGGAGCTCTGTTTTTTATGAAGAACCTAAACATGTTGCTTTGGAACCCAGAGACTGTCTAGGAGGATTTTATTGGAGCTTGGAGTCTGAAGATGATCCTGTACTACTTGCTATGGTAGCTACATCACCAAGTTCATCTCCTATCTCTGAGGTATGCTCAAATTGTCATGATTTCTATCAAAAACTGTTAAATAGTTATGTGATTGAAAGAGATAATTGCATTAGGGCTAGGTCTGAAGTAGCAGGTTATCAAATTACTTTAGAGTCTATGGAAGCCAAAATATTAACCCATGAAAATAATGAAATGGCTTGGGCTGAAAAATATGAACAACAGGATTACCAGTTAAAACTTAGTGAATGGAAGCTAAACTGTAAAATTGCTGAAATTGAGAAACTCGCTAAGGAAAGAGATGAGTTGTTAGCTAAGTTTGATGCCTGGAATGAATCTGGCATGTCACATGTTTCTAATGTTGAAAACCAGAGAAGAGCTTACATTAGAACTGGCTTAGGTTTTGGTATGGACTTTACTAACATGGAAGAAAACATAACTAGTGATCAGGATGACTTAGAAGATATAACCACTAGTGATGGTGAACTTATTAATTATGTAGACACATCTAATAATGAGGGTTCAATTAGTGATTCACCTCCTGAGCCTAAGAAAGACACTGGTTATCATGCAGTTCCTCATCC
Source organism: Chrysanthemum seticuspe (assembly GCA_019973895.1). Lineage (NCBI taxonomy): Eukaryota > Viridiplantae > Streptophyta > Magnoliopsida > Asterales > Asteraceae > Chrysanthemum > Chrysanthemum seticuspe. The sequence goes on from BPTQ01000005.1 coordinate 303,315,923, forward strand.
CACTGGTATTCATCAACCCCCTAGGCCTGATGTTTCTAGATTTGGTGTAGATAGTCTTGAGTTTAGGAAGAAGCTTATTGGTCAATCTAGGACTGATATCCCAAATGAAACTATTGAAACCAATGTTCAAAGTCAAGCAGTACCTTCAACTCAAAGTACTGCTCCACAAGCAGTACCTTCAGGAAAACCTTTTCAAAACAGTACTGCTAAACCTTTTTGGGATAACTTTGGTCAAAACAGATCTAATCATACATCTAGAAGGCACAATAGTTTTTGGTCATAGACATAGAAGTAGACATTTTGGAAGAATGGGTGAAAAACTGTGCTTTGTGTGTTATAGTCCTCATCACTTAATCAAAGATTGTGACCGACACTCCGAATACCTTAGCAAGTTCCCAAAGAATAAGTCTACCAACCAGAAACCTAGAGAGCACAAACCAGTCTAGAATAATTCAAATAGGGTAAATCATAGTAATTTCTCACCAGACCATAGGTACCCTCACCAGAGAAGACATTTTTCTAGGAAACCAGTACCTTCACAAGCAGTACCTTCTCAAAGTACTACTCAGCCTACACAAAGTACTGCTCATACTACTTGGAATAGGAATCCTAGGAGATCCCACTATTATCAACCTAGAAGGTATTACAATTGACATAGAGGATCTAGATCACAGGAACCAAGTGTTAAAACTGAATGGGTTAAAAGGGAAAGTATTGCTGATGGACAAACAGTACGTTCAACAAAAAGTGAATCAGATATTTTTGTGATACAAGATAATGTGAATGATTTTGCAAAAGAGAGTTTTAGCTATATCAATTAAGTCTCTAGTAGTCTCAATCTGATAAGGTCCTTCATCAACGGATTTGAGAATGTTGACCCCATTTTCCTTTCCAAGACAGTACAATCTGATCCCTTGAGCCCAAGATTCGTAGTCAGTTTTGTCAAGCATGGGTGGACGAGTATCTGAACCAGCTGCTTGAACATCCTCGGCAACAGTGGAGATGATTGTAGGTACGTTGGTAGACATGTTAACAGATTACACGGGATTTTATAACTCTATGATTAAACTGGGAAATAGATTCTTTCACGGGATTTTACTAAATCAAGAGAAAACCGTATTATAAGCAAAAATCACCCAAGTCGCTAAGAAACCTTGAACCAAGTCGCTAAAAACCAAGTTGCTAACAATCAAGTCGCTATAAAGCCAAGTCACTAAGACACAGTCAAGTCGCTAAAGAACAACTGGCTAAGCACCAATTCGCTATGTTGTCAAGTCGCTAAATAGCAACTCGCTAAGCACCAAATCGCTAACACCAAGTCGCTAACAAACTTAAGTACAAGTCGCTAACTTTCACCAAGTCGCTACCCGTAGTGGAGAATCCACTAAGTGTACTGTTTGTCGGCTTGTCTCAATAGACAAGTCGCTAAGCTCAAATCGCTAACAACTTCAACTGCAACTCGCTACCAACTTACAAAGCAAGTCGCTACCAAGATTAATAATCCGTGGCTCAAGTCGCTAGCAAGAAAATCTCACAAACACCACTTTTCAATCCAAAAACAACCCAACCACGATGATTCAAGCTTACCAAATCAAAACCCAAGCACATAAAATGATTCTAAACACAAAAGCACACCCAAAATTCAAACTTTAACACTAGAGATGATCCAAATTATGCAAAAACCACTAAACTTTTTCAAACTCTAAAACCATCTAAAAACCACTAGAAATCCAAGAATATGTAAGAGATGATCAAACCATGGCTCTTGATACCATTTGTAACATATTGGATTTCACAAACACACTAAACCATAATCACAAGTAGGTGTACAAAGATATTTAGAGAGAGAAAGTTAGAGGTTGAGAACTTTAGTGAGGGAACGAAGAAATATTATTATGAGCTCCAACTCTCTACCTTGGAAGTCAGAGAGTATTTATAGTCATTACATAAATCGCCACCTATCGGGCTGTGGATCAGGCATACAATGGGTATGAGCTTTCTAAATACTACTTAACTTATAATAATCTACGACTCTGAGCTTTCTAATGATTACATTTACTTGAGGTGACCGACTCTTCAATGACTGGATTAACTAAATCCTAACAGTTCCACCAGCTTCATCCTTGAGAGCCAAGAGTAAAGCCTCTTTGTGATAAGTGCTGCCTCTTTTCCTCGGCTTTGGGCATGCATTAGCCAGATGACCCTTTTCATTGCAGTTATAGCATCGGAGACCATTAACCCCAATCTGAGCATTTCCCTGATCAACCACTTGAACCCACTGTTGTGGAGCACCCATGTTATTCCTTCCATTAACATTAAACCCTTGACCACTATTCATCTGACGACCATTTCCACGATTCTGAACCTCAACCCTTCCATTGTTAATAACAGCTTGATTCCTTGTATTTGAGGAGGTGCGAATGCGGTTGTTGGATTTGTTAGAAAATCATCTGAAGGCTCTTGAAATCATAAAAAATCATTGATTCAATGCATCGAAGGCTTTTGATTCCTCATTTGATTCACTGTAGAGTGTTTGATCATTGTTGTATAGGTGATGATGAATATAATAAACATATATATATCAAATAAACGCAGCGGAATCATCACCAACAATGGATCCATATTGCCATATGATCAATCAAATAAAACATAGATAAGGTTTATACCTTTGTAGCGTGATTCCGGTAACGAGACACCAATCACCTCCACGAATGGAACCAAGAAACCAAAAGACCAATAAGGTTGGCCTTTCCCAATGTGTGAAACACACTACACGTCCAACGAACACCCTTTGATGCTAGTCTTAACCCTTGTACCAATCCTTGCACAAGACTACCATTAGAATTATGTAGGAAGGAAAAACCAAAAAGCAAAACCCTAGTGTGTGTGTGTTTTTGGCCGTCCAAAGAGGGGAGGGAGTGATTTGAAGACCAAATTGTAACTTATCAATCATAATCAATTATCATCAATTTGCATTAAAGCTAATTGATATCAAATTAATAGTTACACATTAGGCCCTTCAAAGTCCAAAAGCTCCACTTTACTCCCTTATGTAACAAAGGTTATACATAATGTAAATACGATAAATACATTCTGATAATGGTGTCTAAGTGTATATGTGTGTGACCCCATAGGCTCACATATGACTAGCCATATAATTATTTATTATGACACGAGCATACTCCAACAGCTCCCACTTGCGACGTCATAATAGACAAGTAATTATACAAGCAATGGTTAGCGTCTAGCAACATGCCAATGCCCCTAGTGATATGTGAGGTCAGCTTCTCAAACATTTCATTAAATGGTTTATATGTCATATATCCCTTTGTTTCAGATACCATGTTGAATATTAGACATGGATCAAAAGTCATTCTAATTGTTCAACTATTATGTTCTCAATCTTGATATTGAACAAGATTACCAAGTGAATTAAGATTCATCTTAATCTCATTTGGGTGCGGCCATACAAACATCTGTTCAAATCATCGAGGGGCCCAATAGTATCTAAATCCAAAACATGTGGAGGAACAAATCCTATTTTGACTGCACGTGTCATTCATGTGCTTCAAATCATTCCTGATTGTGGCCTTTATGACTACCTTGTTCAGGACAGCGTTTAACCATATCAAGGAATGAAACTCCACACATGCAAAACATGCTTGCACCTCAAGTCTAAGGATAATAGACGTAACCATTTTCGAGATTCACTATATGACGCCGATCCATGCAGTGAATGCTCGTAGGTTGGGTCAGTCCAATGCTCATCACTATGAACAACATGTGAGTTTGGCAAAAAAGTCACCAAGACACTCAAAATTGTCTTAATTTGATGGTACTCCCGTACCGTCAACCGACAATGGACAAGTTTTGAATGAAGAAATTCATTCATGGATTTAAACATGCAAATATAGAATACAGTTGATATAAAAGAAAACTATAATAACCATTAAATCAATTCATTACATAATATAAACTGTTTAACATTCCAATTATTCAAATACTAAAATAAACAGATCTACATGAGACTACTAGCTGGTCGAAGTCCAATATTCCTGGCATGCCCAACATGTTTCGTGCAAGGCATAGCTTAAGTAAGAGGATCAGCTAAGTTGTCATCCGTGTGAACTTTTAGAAGACGAATATCACCACTTTCGATAACTTCTCGAATGTAATGAACTTTCCGACGAAAGTGTTTGGCACCCTTTTGAACACCAGGTTCATTTGCAATGATAATGTCACCGGTATTATCACGGTACATATCCGTGGGTAGTTCATTGCTGGGGACAACGCCAAGCCCAGAAATGAATTTTCGTATCTAAATCGCCTCCATTGCAGCTTCGGAAGCAGCAATGTATTCTGCTTCTGTAGAGGACATTGCAATCGTGCTCTGTTTTGAACTCTTCCAGTCAACAGCGCCTCCATTCATGATGAAAACGAATCCTGTTTGGGACTTGGTGTCATCACGATCGGTCTGCCAACCAGCATCAGTATAGCAAGTGATACTGAGCTCGCGGTTGTCATCACCACCATAAACAAGAAACATATCTTTAGTATTACGAAGATACTTTAATATGTTCTTAACAGCAGTCCAGTGACATTCACCTGGATTCTGTTGATATCTACTCGTCAGGTTCTGAGCGAACGCTACATTAGGTCTAGTGCACCTTACCGCATACATGATGGATCCCACAGCAGAAGCATATGGGATACCCTTCATCCTTTTCACCTCTTCAGGTGTAGAGGGTTCTTGAGTTTTACTCAATTCTGTATTCGGTTGCATTGGAAGATTTCCACGTTTGGAATCTTGCATCCTAAATCGCTTTAGGATTTTGTCAATGTATGCACTTTGACTCAAGCCGATTAACCGCTTTGATCTATCCCTGTAGATCTTGATTCCAAGAATGTACGCAGCTTCGCCTAAGTGTTTCATTTCAAAACAATTTCCAAGCCAGGATTTTACATCTTGTAGCATTGGAATGTTGTTTCCCATGAGTAATATGTCATCGACATATAAGACTAGGAATACGACATTACTTCCACTAGTTTTCATATATACACATGGCTCATAAAATTTTGAGCGAAACCAATCCTTTTGATTTCCTCATCAAATCTCTTGTTCCAACTTCTAGATGCTTGCTTTAATCCATAAATGGATCTTTGAAGCTTGCAAACTTTGTTGGGATGTTTAGGATTCACGAAGCCTTCGGGTGGCACCATGTAAACATCTTCGTTCAGGTGGCCGTTCAAGAAGGTTGTCTTGACATCCATTTGCCAAATCTCATAGTCATAGTATGCTGCTATGGCTATAAGAATCCTAATAGCTTTAACGTCTGCAACAGGCGAGAAGGTCTCTTCATAGTCAATCCCGTAGGTTTGAGTGTAACCTTTTGCTACTAGACGGGCTTTATAGGTGTGTACATTTCCATCCATGTCGGTCTTCTTCTTGAAGAGCCATTTACTCCCAACGGTTTTAGCATTAGGAGGCAGGTCAACTTCGACCCAGACTTCATTGTCTTTCATGGATTTCATCTCTGATTTCATAGCTCCGAGCCATTTATCGCGTTCAGAACTCGATAATGCAGCTCGATAGTTAGCAGGTTCATCTTGATCCCCTAACTCATGTTCCTCAGCATCGACATAGAAACCATATCACTCAGGTTCTTGAGGTATCCTTGCGGATCTATGAATCGGAGCAACATCTCTATAAGGCTCGACATTTTCATGTTCAGTCTCATTTTGATGCTCACTAGTGTTACCAGAAGGTTGTGCATCTTCACTTTGAATTTCGTCAAAGTCTACGGTGCTCCCACTTGCTTCTTGTGAAATGAGATTGTTCTCAAGAAACTCAGCATAACGAGCAACAAATATTTTGTTCTCGGGTGGGTAGTAGAAGTAGTAACCCATCGTTTCCTTTGGGTATCCTACGAAGATACACTTGATAGATCTAGACTCAAGTTTGTTTGGCGTTTCTCGTTTCACGAGGGCCTCACAACCCCAGACCTTCAAGTAAGACAAGTTAGGGACTTTCCCATGCCATATTTCATATGGAGTCTTATCTACCTTCTTGGTTGGAACCATGTTGAGAATGCGAGCAGCAGACTCTAGGGCATAACCCCAAAAGGACATTGGCAACGTTGTTAGACTCATCATAGATCGAACCATGTCTAGCAAAGTACGATTTCTCCTTTCAGATACACCATTATGTTGTGGTGTATGTGGAGGAGTGAAATGTGAGACTACCCCACACTTTTTTAAATGATCTAAAAACTCTTGACTCATATATTCGCCTCCACGATCAGATCGAAGAGCTTTTATAGTCTTATCGAGTTGATTTTCTACCTCACTTTGAAATACTTTGAACGTTTCAAAGACTTCATGTTTATGTTTAATCAAGTAAACATAACCATATCGACTGAAATCGTCGGTAAAAGTGACGAAGTAGTTAGCTCCTTCCCTAGACATGATCCTAAATGGGCCACATACATCAGTATGTATGAGTCCAAGTAGGTCTTTAGCTCTTTCTCCAACATGGGAAAAAGGCTTGCTCGTCATCTTACCAGATATGCAAGAAACACATTTATCAAAAGATGTACCGTCAATTGATTCTAAAAGCCCATCTTGTTGCAGCTTCGTAATGCGTTTCTTGTTTATGTGGCAAAGACGATAATGCCATAGAAAAGTTGAATCCATGTTACGTTTAGATTTCTTGTTGCTAACATTATATATAGAACCATGGTTTGAATTAGGATCACGCATATCAATTTCAAAAATACCATCTCTAGGAATAGCATTAAAATAAAAAACATTATCCTTAGAAACCGAAATGCCAAAATCCGTAAAAACATGAATGAAACCATCATCCTTCAAATGAGAAAGTGAAACAACACCTCTAGTAATAGTAGGTGCGAAATGACAATTATTCAAAACAATAACTAGTCCATTAGGAAGGATTAAATCATAGCTTCCTATCGCTTTGACCGGTGCACGATTCCCATTACCAACGTACAGGTCCAAAGCGCCATGCTTCAACTTTAGACTTCCCCTAAGACCCTGCACATCATTACAAATGTGAGTCCCACAACCTGTATCATATACCCAGGATTTATTAGGAAAAGTATAGAGTTCTATAGTGAAGATACCTGATGAACTAGCCCCGCTAGCCTTGCTCTTCTTCAACTCCGCCAGGTACACCGGACAGTTTCTCTTCCAGTGCCCTACCATTCCACAGTGATGGCAGGGTAAGTCCTTGGCTGGGTGCTCCTTCTTATCAGGTGGGGGGACTTTAGGTTTGGGGGCGTAAGCAAGCTTACCCTTGCCTTTCCCTTGTCCCTTGCCAGGTGCTTGCGGTTTCCCCTTGTTCTTTTTCTGGATTTTACCTTTCTTGATAGCTAGGACAACTGGAGCTTTCTTGGGCATACCTTTTTTTGCAAGTTTGAGCATATTATGTTGTTCATGTATGGTCTTGCCCATGTTGTGCAAGTTGTAGTTTTGCACAAATTGTTCAAATTCCTTTGAAAGTGAGGCTAGTATCATGCTCACTCCAAGGATCTGAGGCATGGGGTATCCCAGTTGCTCCATCTGATCTAGATAGCCTTTCATTTTCATGATGTGGCTACTGACCGATTGTCCTTCCTCCTGCTTGCAAGCATGGAATGATCTGACAGTTTCAAATAATTCCTGCTCAGCTTGCTGTTCGAACATAGTTCTTAGTTCGGTTATCATGTCAAATGCTGTGAGGTCCTCTAAATTCTTTTGAATTTCTGGGATCATGCTCGCAAGCATAAGACAAGCAACTTCCTGTTGTTCATTAAACCTACGAATGTAGGCATTACGCACAGCAGCAGTGGCATTATCAGCAGGAGGCTCAAGTAAAGCCTGTTCCAGATGGTAAAACTTTTGTTCAGACTTGAGGACAATCCTCAAGTTTCGGTACCAGTCCAAAAAGTTGTTACCATTCAATCTCTCTTTCTCGAGAATTGATCTGATTGACGAGTTGTTGATGGTTTGAGTTGGAGTTGTCATCTACAAAACAAACAAAATTCAAATATTAGTATCATTCAATAATTAATCCTTTTTAAAAATTAACTACCCATGTTTTATAAGAAAAACAATTAATTTTGCGAAAAAGGCTAAGATCCTCATTGAGATTCCACCATCACATCAGTTGATCTGCTAGTAACGGTGGATTCAATAGGTAGGTAACATCGACCAATTGCAAATCAAGTGCAACTCTTAGATCATTATGGGACCCATGGCACTAGTGAACAAGCATCTAGTGTCAAGCTGGCATGTTTAGTCCCATCCTTGCCTCGGGTCAAGGTCTCACCGCTAAACTCGATTAAGTCATCCAATTTGAGAACGTGCGAAAATAAATCTAGGTCCCACGCATAGACAATAATCACCTTGGGTTACAATTCAACCTAGGTCCCACGCATAGGCAAAAAGTAACTGCAAGTGTTCTCAAGCGATTGGACGGCATGACTTAAATTTGTGACGGGTAAAATATTTTGATTTGAATCAAAAAAGGTGTACGAAGAAGCATGCATTCATTCTTCGTAGCACAAGTTAAAAACTTTTCTTAACTTAAGTCTAATCATTGTTTTAATTTATGTGTGTCAAGTTGTCCATTTTCGAGTCTAATATAAAACCTATATGGATAATAATAGAGATAGGACAATACAGAAATCAAATAACATACATAACTAGTTAAGTGTTATTTTTTAAAACAATGATTTTAAGTTAAATCCATATTTAAGCTTAGTTAAACTAAATCATAAGATTTAGTTTGAAAATGGTTTGTGTTGCGTTTTAAGTTTTAGAAAACGATTTGCAAGTTATATACATTCACAACATACATAATAAGCAAACAATCAACACACAACCACAATATGCAAAGCCTCAACCGATGAAAGAACCTATGCTTGGTCTCGTGAGCCATCACGAGAACCAAGAGTCAACTAGGGACATAAACCACAAACACACGGAGGACTCCCACTTGCTCCAAGGTCAAGCTAGGACAAGTAGAAGCCCATTATGCACATGAAAAGTGAATCTGCCAGCCCAGAATTTCTGCATTCGGAGGCCCAAATGGCCTAGAAGGAGTCATCTCCGAGCTTAGCACCAAGCTACAAAGTTGTGGGCCCATGAGTTGTCTACCTGCAGCAAAAATTTGGTTAAAAAATACGCCACCAATCATCGGGAAACGCCGTTTTACTGCAGCTTGTACGAGCAGCCATTTCGCGTCTTTATGTCTTTTATGCATCGCCATTCCATTCCAAGCATCGGTTACAATATATAGAATGTAAAATACATCTAATCTACTATCTATCTATTGTAAAATTCCCAAACAATGGCAAAAACCAAATTAAAACTCATACATAAAGGCCGAAACAATGGCAAACCCCAAATAACAAGAAATAAACGACAATCACAATCATTCATAGCACAAGTGGTCTAGGTTTTCATCGGCTTTGCATATACACATAATAATACAATAAAATTATGAACATAACAAGGTGTTGGCTAATCCCATGAGCAAACATGCATGTATTTGCCATGGGAACAATTTAAATAGCATGAAATAAAAGAATTAGCCAACGAATCGACGAAATAATTAACAAGAATTAAAACCCCGAATGGTACGCGTGTAAAATGGATTTAGATTCTCAAACCTACTTATATTATACCTTCTAAAAATCATTTTAGCACAGAAAATAAAGCCTTAGGGGCTGTTTTCAAACCGTTACAAGAATCGATTAAAACAACGCAATAAAAGCTATTTTTAGCGTACCGAACACATAGTTTAATTAACGTATGCGAAACCAATGACCATAGGACCAAAAATCACAGATCTTTATATTACTAATAATATTCCTAATCCATGAAAAATAGAGCCCTCAGGGCTGTTTTGAAAGTGGTTGCTTAAATCACTTAAAAACACGCATTTTTGACGATTTTTTCGCATACCCGATAATCATGTGGCACATATGATGGCTCGTGATACCACTATAGGTGATGATGAATATAATAATGTTAGGAATTAGAAAATTCCATAGTGAAGAGTCGGTCACCCCAACTATTATCTCGCATAAGCTAGCTCGTAGATTTGTCGTTAGTTACGTTATTTAGGAGTTTATTAGTTAGTTTGTAGTATAGTTCAGTTTAGTGCAACACCGTAGAGGAAGGACGGGTCTTTACCCACTATATCCCTGATCCATAGGCCGTCAGGAGGTCGTTTTGTTTGTAACCTATAAATACCCTCTACCTTGCAAGGTAGAGGGTTGGATGCTCTTTGGTAATCTAATATTCCACAAGTTTCTCTTACTAGAATATCCCACTTTCTCTCTCTCTAAAATCATCTATATGCTCATGGTGTTAATGTTATGATTTGTAAGTGAAATCCAATATCCTACAATTGGTATCAAGAGCCATGGTTAGATCATATCGTGCACATCTTTGGATTTCTAGTGGTTTTTAGGTGGTTTTTGAGTTTGAAAAAGTTTAGTGGTTTGTGCATAGTTTGGTTGATTTCTTGTGTTAAAGTTTGGATTTTGTTAGTACTTTTATGTTTAGAATCATCACAAGTGTTTAGGGTTTCATTTGATAAGCTTGAATCATCTTGGTTGGGTTGTTTTTGGATTGAAAAGTGATGTTTATGTGGTTTTTCTTGCTAGCGACTTGACATACAGACTTCTTTCTTCATAGCGACTTGCTTTGCAATTTTGTAGCGAGTTACAGTTTTGGAGCTAGCAACTTAGACCTAGCGACTAACAGTACAAGTAGTGGAATTTCCACTACGGGTAGCGACTTGGTCTGTAGCGAGTTGCTCTTTAGCGACTTGATTAGCGAATTGCTGCCAAAATTTTGCAAGCGACTTAAGGCTTAGCGAGTTACTACTTAGCGACTTGCAATTGTTTAGCGACTTGGTGGTATAGCGAATTAGGTGTTGGCGACTTGGTGTTAGTGACTAGAGTATTAGCGACTTGTACTTAGCGACTTGGCTGTTGATTTAGCGACTTGGGATTATTGCTATTTAGTTGCTAGCGAGTTGGTTCAAAATATCTAGCGACTTGGGGGTTCGTAATTTGATACTAACATCTTGTATACTTGGTATTTTGCTACTGGGATTTCCAATAACTTGGGGAGTAATTGATCTGTGCTAAACCGTCAAGTCTAATCACACAAGCTGGCCACTTGTGAATGGCCAACCGTGACAGACTTAAAACAGCTTAAGCACAAATGCAATGAAGTCCTGGAGAATAGAATGAATTCCCGGGTCGTTATGTCCCACGGAGACTCAATGGTGTGTAAACACTTGATCAGACGATAGAATGATCACTAATGATAGTGATCAGAAAGGTTTTGGATTGGATAATTACACTACTGAAAAAGTTTATAAATTAAAGCGACTTAAATGCAAATTAAAAAAATTAAAAAGATAAAATATATTAAATAAACGCTATCACTATATTTAAAATGATGAACGTTTAAAACCTAAAACATACGTTTAAATAAAATTACGTAAACGTACAAAATAAAACGTGAAAATAAAGAAGGAAAATACCTACGGATATGAAAAATACATTTTTACAATCCTAATTATACTAGAAAATTATTGGAAAAATAAAATTATTTTTAAAACTATTTATCTAATTATTATTAAATAAAAATTATTTTTACTTAATTAATAATAGACTAAAATACAAGAAAATATGAAATAAAGCTAGAAAAATGAAATTATAACTTGGAAAAATCTAAAATATGATAAAACTTATTTTAAAACTGAAAATATATTTTTTAGACTTTTTATATATTTATTATTAATTTAAAACTATTCAAAACTAATTTAAATTGTGAAAAATACCAAATAAAAGGGAAAAAATAAGGAAAAATCTTTTTTAAGCTTTTTATATTTTTCTTAAACTGGTAAAATTGAAAAATTATTTTTTTGGAACTTTTTCTTAATTAATTGTAATAAAAGCTAATTAAAAATGCTTAAAAACTAATTTAAATGCAGAAAAATAGCAAACCAACTTGGAAAAATCTGAAAAATTCAAGATAAACTTAAAATAATATTTAGAATTTAAGAAAAATATAAAAAACAGAGGTTGTATGGAGGAAAATGAAACTGAAGTGTCAAGTGCTTAAGAATAAGCACTTTAAATAAGCAAATGGAATCCAAAAGCCACCAACCCAAAACAGAAGCTTAAATATACTAAAAGTGACCAAATTCAACACAAATCAACAAGCCCTAACCACTGGATTGCAATATACCAAGATTTGACTAATATGAGTATAAGTGCAAAAACAGATTCTAGGGGGCTACTTTGAGCTAGGAAATAAGCACTAAAATAAGCTGTAAACTGGAAAACAGAAGAAGGGACCTAGAGAGGACCTGGCTAGGAACATGCAAACCAAAAATCAGACCCTAGTGAGCTAAGATGAGCTCTGTGCAAGGTCTGCAAGATCTGCACAAAACCTGTGCAGATCAGTGCAGTGTGCACAGGGCATACAAGCCTGTTTTGACAAGCTCATATGAGGCTTCTAAAAATTTGATAAAGATCTGGAAAAGTGCTAATAAGAAACAAGACTAGCTGAAGTTCTAATACCCAAAGTTTCAATGGCATTGAACCAGAAATGAATGCATGAAAAATCCTCCCATTTGGACTCAAAACTGATATTTTGCAATTTTGACTTTTAAGGCAGAATTGAAAGTTTGACTAAATGGAATTTTGATCATGAATTAAGGACTGATTATGATGTTACTTGATGAAATAACACTAATGCAAGCTATGTTTATGATTTCAAACACAAAATGAGCTTTTGACTTGCTAAAACTCCAACAGTAAGCAAATGAGACAGATTAAATAGGATTTTGACTTTTGACAGGCTATAGGCACAAAAGTAAGACAGATGGGAGTCAAAGACAGCTAAACAAACATAAACCAAGAGGTTCCATCTACTGAGTAAGCCTCTAGGACAGACATATCAGCAGTGCCAAACACACCTTTAATGACTGACTAGCAACTAAAATTGATAGAAACACTACACTAGCTTGTACCAATGATCAAACTGAGCTTAATTATATTTAATACAACTAAATAAACAAGTAAAAACAGATTATAACTATAAATACCAGTTCAAGAAAAATATGCAAACTAACTTGGAAAATGGAACTTGAAAAACAACTCACATAGGTCCAGCTTGTGTTGCAGGCTAAAACAAACCCAAAACCAATCTAAACTAGTCTATTTAAACCCCATCCAAGGCTCTGCAACAACCCCATTATCCATTTCTACATCCAACTGCACCAGTTTGACTTTTATTGACCATGTTACAAAACTACTTAAAACTTGATTGCAAGCTTACCAAAGGCTAAAATAAGCTTAAAGGAGCTTATTTGATTTTAACATAAGCTTATGAGAAGCTTGTACATAAAATTCGAAACTGAAAATATCAACAGTGAACCTTAAAAATTGGAACTTATATAAAAACTTTGATAGATGATCAAAAGCACATTACAAAGGTGTTATCACTTAAATGTGATACATAGAAACTAAGATTACAACATTTGAACTTAAATTAAAACATTTTATTAAAAAACGACATTTAAAGAAAAAAATAAAACTAGATAACACCTCTCTTGCCTCTTTCTTCCATTATTTATACACCAATACAGCTTCTCTCCTTTCTCTGAGTGAATCCCACTTGGATTTATGACCATTGGATCACTTGGGACCATTCTAGCCATTAGATGCATTTTGGCGGGAAATGGGTTTTTGACAGAAGGAGGTTGAGTAAAGGGGAAAGGAATGCATTTAATGATATTTGGATTGAGGTGGAGGAGGGGGGACAAAGGTGTGAAAAGAGTGAGCTGGGGGAATGGTGGCTTGAGTGTAGCAGGGAAGCAGTTGAGAAGATGAGACTTTGGCGCCAAGGGGGTGATTTGTTTGACTATTTGGGTTTGACCAGGTATTAGTAAGCAAGGGGGTCAAAACAGGGGGTCCAAATTAGGTTGTGGCAGGGGTCCATTTGAGTATTGACAAGTCCAAAGGGTTTTAAAAGGTTTAATATTACAAGGACTAGTTTTGTAATTCCTGAAAATTGAGGGACCTAAGCTGCCATTTCATCAAAGTTGCTCCAAGGATGAAAAGTGACAAGTTTCAATAATACAAGGACTAAACTTGACATTTTCAAATTTCCAGGGACCATTTTTGCCAATTTTCAAACTTGGAGGACCAAACTTGTAATTTTCTCAAACTTTTTATTTTTTTCACCAAAGGACTAACTTTGACAAGTTATGATTTAAAAAGGGCCTTTGGTGATTTTTCTTTTGAAATTATGGCTCGGGGACTATTTTTGACAATTTTAGAAACTTGGGGGACTGAAACTGCCAACTATGCAAACTTTGCTCATTTTTCATCTGATTTTAAACATTTTGCATCTGAAACATATAAAATGCAATTTTGAGATATTTTCAGTATTTTGATGCATTTCTGAGCATTTTTAAACGTTTTGCAGTTCAGATTTGACTAAAAATGATGAGTATTTACACACTCATCAATCCCCCACACTAAACTGTTGCTAGTCCCTAGCAATCTTTTGAGAAAACATAATGGATTTGAATCTCTTTACCAAAAGCCATTACTTCTGGAGTAGCCAAATATTTCAGTTCAAGTAAGAACCATGGTACACTGATAACCATGTGATTTTGAGCAAACCACCAGCTTTCAACGGATTTGATTTTGTCTTTACCAGAAGCCGTTTGCTTTGGACTAGCCAACTCTTAGATAAATTATCAATATTATCTTTGGTGAGCTGATTACCAATTATGGTTTTTCCACTGCCTTTACCACAAGCCATAAACTTGCGGGCTAGCCAACTCTTCACTTTTTAGGATATGGTGAGCTGAATACCATACAATTTTGGGCAAATTGCAAGCCGTAAACGGATTTGATATATCTTTACCAAGAGCCGTTTGCTCCTGGATTAGCCAATCCTTTTGTTTATTAGACAAGGCGGACTGATAACAAATTGAGTAAGTGTAGAACACTTACTCCAAAAAAAAAATTTGGCCAAAAACGGGGGAATTAGGCGGATAAATACATGATAAAATTCGTGAGAATTCCCCCCACACTTAGAAATGAATATTGCCCTCAATATTCAATGTACCGGCGGTTATGCCGAAACTGAGAACGTAAAAGGGAAATACTACGGACATTATTTGAAAGAGACTTTTTTTTTTTTTTTTTTTTTTTTTTTTTTATATATATATGAAAACTTATATATATATAATATGTGGGGTAACTCCCCCACACTAGGGTGGGATACACGGGTGAAAACCCATGTTTAGCTACTGTTTTTGATTACCGAGTCGCTAGCTTGACTCGTCCCCGAATTAATTGGTTCATGGGGAAGCAAAGTGGAAGAAACAATCTCCATCGGACTTTCAATCAAGATGTTTGGACAAACATTTAAAGCACGTGAAAGTTCCACACCGATGAGATATACATAGAACCGGCTCAAAAAATGATAAATGAAAATGCCGGGATAAAAAATAGTGTCCTCATTCCCGAAGGAGAAAAGGGAACGAGAAGTCACACCATATGTGAAGAAAAGAAAGAAAATCATGATAAAAATCATGACTAACTCCTCATTATCAGAAGGGGAATTCATGATTTTTGGATCATGAATCTCATCAGTGAGGATAGAATCGTCATCACATGATGGAAGAGATAAGTTAGAATACAGAGGTGGGACAAGTGGTGTGCTCTGAGAGCTAGCAATTTCCACCACTTCCGTGATGGTCTCTGTATCGGCCTCCGATATTTCATCGAAAAGAGGATTTACTTTCCCAAAAGTGTAGTCATTATTAAATTCAAAAAGAGGATTTGAGAAAATCCCGGAAGTAACCTCAGAAATGTCAAGAGAATCACAAAAAGGCAAATCACAATCACTATCGGATATATCCTCAGACTCACTTGGGATTGGGACAAGATCCTCAACACTTGATGATTCCGTTTCCGAAATAGTGCTGAGATGATCATCCTCCATTATGAGAGAGTCTTTGGAAGCAATAATAGGTAAGATAGGTGTGATAGCAATAGACTGAGGGAGTTGAGAAATGATATCTTTCAAAAGAATAACACTCTCCTCGTCGTCCTCATGATATTCCCTCATTTGAATAGTATCCTCATCATCATCGTCATCATATCGGATTCTTATATTCATCTGCTGAAGCTTACATACCATTCTTTTCATTTGTAGTTTCTTTCGAATGCGTATTTCTTCAGAACTTTGTGGAAGATTACACTCATCGTAATCATTGATATGCTGTGAAGGCTCGGAAGTCTGATGACTGATGGAATACTGTGGGGGTTGGGAATTGTCAAAACCGGGAGAATTGGAATTGTGAAAATTTTGATTCATCGGTTGACATTCAAAAGTCGCATGAGGACCCCCGCAATTCTCACAACAGAGATAATTGGGAAAATAACTTTCACCAAAGTTCTGAGTGTAACATGGTTCCGGCTCATAGACAAGCGGGACCCGTGGTGGACAATCAAAACCGTAATGAGAATCATTCCCACAAAACTCGCATGAGTAGGATTCGTACTGGGGCTGTGGAGGTAGGTAGGAAAAATCGGGTGTTTCATTATTTGAAATGGGATCGGGATTACCGACAAACTTGTCTCCGAAACTCACATTGGTACATCGCCGACAATTTCCACCGTTAAATGGACCTCCACACCAGGAACATGTCGAAAACCCTGACATGAAGAATTAAACGGATAAGAGGATAAGGAATGGAGAATTAAACAGGTTTGAGGATAAAGAAATGTAGAATTAAACAGATTGGAGGATAAAAGATGGATATTCTTGGATTTTTGAAAAATATGCTATAAAAACAAAGAATGAAAATATTTTTGGTGTTGCTAACACTTCAGGAAAAGTGTTAATGAACTTTTTGGATTTTTTGAAAAATTTACAAAAAACTTTTTACAAAAGATGGAATATGTGCAAGAATAGATCTGAAAAAGGTTTTAACACACGCTAAAGCCTCCCCGGCAGCGGCGCCAAAATTTGATCTGTGCTAAACCGTTAAGTCTAATCACACAAGCTGGCCACTTGTGAATGGCCAACCGTGACAGACTTAAAACAGCTTAAGCACAAATGCAATGAAGTCCTGGAGAATAGAATGAATTCCCGGGTCATTATGTCCCACGGAGACTCAATGGTGTATAAACACTTGATCAGACGATAGAATGATCACTAATGATAGTGATCAGAAAGGTTTTGGATTGGATAATTACACTACTGAAAAAGTTTATAAATTAAAGCGACTTAAATGCAAATTAAGAAAATTAAAATGATAAAATATATTAAATAAACGCTATCACTATATTTAAAATGATGAACGTTTAAAACCTAAAACATATGTTTAAATAAAATTACGTAAACGTACAAAATAAAACGTGAAAATAAAGAAGGAAAATACCTACGGATATGAAAAATACATTTTTACAATCCTAATTATACTATAAAATTATTGGAAAAATAAAATTATTTTTAAAACTATTTATCTAATTATTATTAAATAAAAACTATTTTTACTTAATTAATAATAGACTAAAATACAAGAAAATATGAAATAAAGCTAGAAAAATGAAATTATAACTTGTAAAAATCTAAAATATGATAAAACTTATTTTAAAACTGAAAATATATTTTTTAGACTTTTTATATATTTATTATTAATTTAAAACTGATCAAAACTAATTTAAATTGTGAAAAATACCAAATAAAAGGGAAAAAATAAGGAAAAATCTTTTTTAAGCTTTTTATATTTTTCTTAAACTGGGAAAATTGAAAAATTATTTTTTTGGAACTTTTTCTTAATTAATTGTAATAAAAGCTAATTAAAAATGCTTAAAAACTAATTTAAATGCAGAAAAATAGCAAACCAACTTGGAAAAATCTGAAAAATTCAAGATAAACTTAAAATAATATTTAGAATCTATGAAAAATATAAAAAACAGGGGTTGTGTGGAGGAAAATGAAACTGAAGTGTCAAGTGCTTAAGAATAAGCACTTTAAATAAGCAAATGGAATCCAAAAGCCACCAACCCAAAACAGAAGCTTAAATATACTAAAAGTGACCAAATTCAACACAAATCAACAAGCCCTAACCACTGGATTGCAATATACCAAGATTTGACTAATATGAGTATAAGTGCAAAAACAGATTCTAGGGGGGCTACTTTGAGCTAGGAAATAAGCACTAAAATAAGCTGTAAACTGGAAAACAGAAGAAGGGACCTAGAGAGGACCTGGCTAGGAACATGCAAACCAAAAATCAGACCCTAGTGAGCTAAGATGAGATCTGTGCAAGGTCTGCAAGATCTGCACAAAACCTGTGCAGATCAGTGCAGTGTGCACAGGGCATACAAGCCTGTTTTGACAAGCTCATATGAGGCTTCTAAAAATTTGATAAAAATCTGGAAAAATGCTAATAAGAAACAAGACCAGCTGAAGTTCTAATACCCAAAGTTTCAATGGCATTGACCCAGAAATGAATGCATGAAAAATCCTCCCATTTGGACTCAAAACTGATATTTTGCAATTTTGACTTTTAAGGCAGAATTGAAAGTTTGACTAAATGGAATTTTGATCATGAATTAAGGACTGATTATGATGTTACTTGATGAAATAACACTAATGCAAGCTATGTTTATGATTTCAAACACAAAATGAGCTTTTGACTTGCTAAAACTCCAACAGTAAGCAAATGAGACAGATTAAATAGGATTTTGACTTTTGACAGGCTATAGGCACAAAAGTAAGACAGATGGGAGTCAAAGACAGCTAAACAAACATAAACCAAGAGGTTCTATCTACTGAGTAAGCCTCTAGGACAGATATATCAGCAGTGCCAAACACACCTTTAATGACTGACTAGCAACTAAAATTGATAGAAACACTACACTAGCTTGTACCAATGATCAAACTGAGCTTAATTATATTTAATACAACTAAATAAACAAGTAAAAACAGATTATAACTATAAATACCAGTTCAAGCAAAATATGCAAACTAACTTGGAAAATGGAACTAGAAAAACAACTCACATAGGTCCAGCTTGTGTTGCAGGCTAAACCAAACCCGAAACCAATCTAAACTAGTCTATTTAAAACCCATCCAAGGCTCTGCAACAACCCCATTATCCATTTCCACATCCAACTGCACCAGTTTGACTTTTATTGACCATGTTACAAAACTACTTAAAACTTGATTGCAAGCTTACCAAAGGCTAAAATAAGCTTAAAGGAGCTTATTTGATTTTAACATAAGCTTATGAGAAGCTTGTACATAAAATTCAAAACTGAAAATATCAACAGTGAACCTTAAAAATTGGAACTTATATAAAAACTTTGATAGATGATCAAAAGCACATTACAAAGGTGTTATCACTTAAATGTGATACATAGAAACTAAGATTACAACATTTGAACTTATATTAAAACATTTTATTAAAAAACGACATTTAAAGAAAAAAATAAAACTAGCTAACACCTCTCTTGCCTCTTTCTTCCATTATTTATACACCAATACAGCTTCTCTCCTTTCTCTGAGTGAATCCCACTTGGATTTATGACCATTGGATCACTTGGGACCATTCTAGCCATTAGATGCATTTTGGCGGGAAATGGGTTTTTGACAGATGGAGGTTGAATAAAGGGGAAAGGAATGCATTTAATGATATTTGGATTGAGGTGGAGGAGGGGGGATAAAGGTGTGGAAAGAGTGAGCTGGGGGAATGGTGGCTTGAGTGTAGCAGGGAAGCAGTTGAGAAGATGAGACTTTGGCGCCAAGGGGGTGATTTGTTTGACTATTTGGGTTTGACCAGGTATTAGTAAGCAAGGGGTCAAAACAGGGGGTCCAAATTAGGTTGTGGCAGGGGTCCATTTGAGTATTGACAAGTCCAAAGGGTTTTAAAAGGTTTAATATCACAAGGACTAGTTTTGTAATTCCTGAAAATTGAGGGACCTAAGCTGCCAATTCATCAAAGTTGCTCCAAGGATGAAAAGTGACAAGTTTCAATAATACAAGGACTAAACTTGACATTTTCAAATTTCCAGGGACCATTTTTGCCAATTTTCAAACTTAGAGGACCAAACTTGTAATTTTCTCAAACTTTTTATATTTTTCACCAAAGGACTAATTTTGACAAGTTATGATTTAAAAAGGGCCTTTGGTGATTTTTCTTTTGAAATTATGGCTCAGGGACTATTTTTGACAATTTTAGAAACTTGGGGGACTGAAACTGCCAATTATGCAAACTTTGCTCATTTTTCATCTGATTTTAAACATTTTGCATCTGAAACATATAAAATGCAATTTTGAGATATTTTCAGTATTTTGATGCATTTCTGAGCATTTTTAAACGTTTTGCAGTTCAGATTTGACTAAAAATGATGAGTATTTACACACTCATCAGTAATTCAAAATAACACAATGTCAGTCATCACTGATCCTTTAATCACCAAAGTACTTGCTCTCTATGACACAGCACAGAATAGTGATACAGAATGCTTACCTGAATGCCATACATTTAATGATTCAGCATCGATTAATCAGAACAACTCAAATAAGTCACTCTTAATGTTTGCAAATGATGCTAAGAATATGGAATGCACCAGTGAGCCCTTTCAACATCTCAGTCAGCTTCTCAAACTACTGTTATCTACAACCATGGATCGAACAAGTTGTGCCATCCTTCGTCAGGATTTTCCCACTTTGACAAGAATTGTTTTACTTAACTTAGAACGACTGAGGATTCAAATTACCAAAGAAAAGTTCTCAACTGATGAGTCTCATGCCGCTCTTCAAACTATCTTCAATCAATTTCAGCCACTTATCCGGGAAGAATACTCCTCAGATTTTGATGATATCATGACTGGAATATCTTTCAAGAAACACACGGGAATGGAAATTCATGAGTTCAGAAACTCATTTATTCAACTTATGAGTAATATGGAAACATACATCAAGGAAGCTGCAAAAGAGAATAACAAGCTGAATGAATTGAATGAGTGCCAAGAGACACCATGGAGCAATTGTGACATGTCATGCAACATTCCAGTCGAACCAGCGAATGACACTGATTGCAGAATCTCAGTTGTAATTAAAAAGGATGAAGAGAACAGCACTGATCTCAAATTCTCAGAGTCAGAAAAGGTATCAATCGATAAGGTACACTTAACTGATCACATAAATTCTCATGAAAAGGTACCTGACTCTTACTCTGAACATAACATCGTGGAATCAATCTTTGTTTTACCTGAATCTAATGCAAATAACATGATTGAAAAAAGGGTATATGATGAGCTTTCAAACAAATTTTCAATTCTTGAAAAACATTGTATCTCATTGCAAATTGAAATACAACAAAAGGATGAAATGTCTTATGCAAAAAAACCGTGTACTAATCAGGAACTTCCAAAATTTCGAGAATTTTTTGAAATTAATCAGTTAAAATCCCAGATTCAGGACAAAGATTCGACCATTGGCAATCTGAAATTACTTCTTTCAGAATTCCAGAAATATGACTATCATGAGATGAGTGATACACTTGAATCTAGATATTCAGAACTTGCTCTTTGTGTGTCCAACCTACTAAGAGAAAATGAGCATTTAAGAATGAACCTTGAGGAAACAAATTCTAAGTTAGTCAATCAATCTAACCTCTTGATGAAAGACATTGATGACCTCAAAGCCCAAATTCAGGATAAGAGCTTCAATATTGTTGCCCTAAAAAATGAGCTTAGGAAGTCAATTGGAAATAGGATGAACACTAAGTTTGCAAAACCTTCAACTTTGGGAAAGTCAACTGTTCAGAACCACTCGAAACGAACTGTTATTAAACAACCTAATGCCTTTAGGTCTGAAAGAGTTAAACCATCAAAATCTAATATTTCCTCCCAGGTTGATAATATATATGTTTTGTCAAAACCAGTCACTTCATTGCCTAGTTCTGATATGATGAATCCCAAACCTTATACTTTTGTTTAGTACTCTCAGATCAGAAATGCAATAACTACAACTAGCTCTCATACAAAACAGCATCTGTCTGATCAATCCCCTAAGAAATACTCTAATCACAAAAGGACAAATAGTCAAAACAAGGTTGTGCACTCATTCAGTTCAACTAACAGTGGTTTCAAATGGATTCCTACTGGCAGATTTTTTAAGTTTACAGGACTTAAACGAACTTACATTCCTAGATCATGCCTCAAGTTGATTCCCACAGGAAAACTCTTCAAGAATGTCGAACCTAATAGGATCCCCATTAATGATACTTCTGTGGTATACTGTGATGCATCCAAATGTGATATTAAACATGTCACTAACCCTTCTATGTGTAATTCCACACGTGCTTCCAGTACAATGTGCTCTCAGTCTTTTTCAGGTACAATGCTAAACTCAATCAGGAACATCATGACTTGGTTTCCATCAGAAATGAACATGGCTTATTCAGGAGCTATAGCATGCCACAACTAAGGAACCTATTACTTTGACTCCTATTCATCTTGAATCAGGACTCGCTCCATTAATATCTGTTTATAAATTATCTAAAAAAAATGTTTCTTTAATAAAAGATTTATTCGTTGTCATCGATAACATCTACGATCCTAGAAATATCATTCAATAATGATACGGGATCATAGATGAAGTTGGAGCAACTATATAATTGTTAAAAAAAAAAAAAAAAAAAAGAAAAAAAGGGGGTTGGTTAATGTCAATCAATGGTCTTTGATGACATTGATTGAGGGGGAGATTTTGTATAAGTTTTTCTTAATTATCTATGCCATTGGCTTCTGTGCTGGTTATGATGTTTGCTCATTTGTAAGTTGTGGTCGTGTCTTGCTTTTGTGACTAACTGGTTATGCTATTGTAACTATCTGGTTATGGTGTGTCTCTCAGTTGTAGGTTGTGGTAGTTTCTTGCTCATGTGATTATCCTTGTGTACCCATGTATTGAGTGTCTTGCATTAAATGTTTATTTGATTCATGGTTATCATTGTGATTATCTATGCTAGAGACTTAGTCTAAAATCCTTGTTAGCGACTTACCACTCTTGCCTCTAAACCACAGGGACCGAATGTGTCAAATAGCCAAAATAGTCTTGCACTAGCGACTTACCACACTTTATTCTAAAACCACAGGGACCAAATGTGTCAAATTGCCAAAATTCCTTCCTATACCCCTAGCGACTTACTATTTCTTATTTTTATTTCTTAAATAAGTTTTTTTCTTTCTTTTCTCTCGTTCTTTTTCCTTCTCGTCTAAATAATTAAGTTCATCGTAGCGACTTATCAGTGGTATGTCTCGAATCTCTCCCTATTTTGGTTCTCTCTTACGCGTTTGTGTTTCATTTCTAACTTGTCACTTTAACCAGATCCGTACGAGCTCGTGTATTGTGACTGTTTGATTCCCACCTAGGTTCGATGTTTCATGAAATCGTGTTTTTTGTTGTTATTATGATGTTGCAAGTGTACAAATTGTTTGGTATATCTTATCGTGATTGCTTTTTAATGTGTTTCCATGTAATGGTGATGAATGAATGGTGGTTTGGGTGGTTTGTTTGTAGAGATTATGAGTTTTCTTGGTAGCGACTTTGGTAGTGTTCTTGATAGGGACTTAACTTTGTTCTTGGTAGCGACTTAAGCTTAAATGTTCATCGTGGCGAGTTAGCACTCAATTTAGCGACTAAGTTGCTGTGGTGAATTAGGGTATTATATTCTGGCGACTTGGGTAGCGACTTAGTTGTCGGCGACTTGTCTTTACAAGTTAGCGAATTAGTAACATTAGCGACTTAGTTAACGGATTTGTAGCGATTTGGTTATGTTACTGTTCATGGAGACTTGTCTCTACAAGTTAGCGAATTAGTAACTAGCGACTTAGTTAGCAAATTTGTAGCGACTTGGTGATGTTACTGTTCACAGCGACTTGTCTTTACAAGTTAGCGAATTAGCATATATAGCGACTTAAAGAGCTAAACTATTAGCGACTTGTCTGTGGTACTAGTGATGGCGATTTGTCTTTACAAGTTAGCGACATTGTTCACTTTCATGTAGCGAATTAGTCCAGTTTATCAGCTTGTCTATCTATAACTTTAGACATGTTTGGTGGATATTTTAGGGTCTAGGGTTATTAAAATGTTTAAAGGTTAATTGCTAAAGTTGATCTCATTCTCACAATACTTAGGATCTCCTGATTCGACTTGTTGAGTCAACATACTCTATGTAATCTGCTATGACATTTATGTTTAGGCAAACGGTACTTGGTTTCTCTCACGACAACCAATTGTTACTTTTTGCCTCATACATATTTGTTATATCACTTCTACATTTGTATCTTGGCTCATGGCATGATCCCTTTGCAATGCACTCTTTAACCTTTTAATCCCTTATCAACTCGTCGTGTGAAAATCTATCTTAAGGATTCAACTTCATTGAAATATCTCACTTGTGCCACTCAATCATTCTCTATATGAGTTTTGGGGACTCCTTCTGAGTTACTATTTCTATGTGTCTATGTTATAAGGGTGCTCTCAATGTGGTCTCACTTATCATTTATTATCTAACTCGTTCCCAATCATTACTGTTGATTGTATGTTTACTCAGATCATCAATGGCAAGTTCAAACCCTGAAAAGAGTGTTACCCCTTCGGCATCATCCAAAGTTCTCTCAGACGAAGAAATCCTTCCCAGGAGTCAATGGGCTGATATTGGAAAAAGTAACTGTTATGTGGACCTACAAAAGCTACAACAAAATCCGATACTCAAAGTGTCTATTGACATCCTCAAGAACACAAACTTCTTCGGTGCTATTACCAAGCAATGCTCAATTCCCACCATTTACATTCAACAATTCTGGAACACCATTCAATGGGACAAAATCACAGCTCAATACTCTTGCAAACTGGATGACAGGGAGTTCTGGATTGATTCTGCTATTCTGAGCAAGGCTCTTGGAATCACCCCATGTAACCCCAACATTCGTTCTGAATCTCCACCTGGTGCTGACGATCTGATTGTCTTTCTAATTGGGTTGGGTTATCAGAACAGCATATTAAGAGCATCCGACATCATCACTGGACACATGTATCAACCCTGGAGAGCTATTACAACTATTCTCAACTTGTGCTTATCTGGCAAAACATCAGGGTTTGATAAAGTGAGAATTCCCATCTTGGAAATTCTATGGGGTATTGTCAATAGGGTTGATGTGAATGTCTCAGATCGTATTTGGGAAGAATTTGCCTTATCAATGAACACATTCATATCTGATAGAACAAATTTTTAGAACAAAGCTCAAGGCCGAAAGAAACAGAACAAGCTTGTGATTCCCTGCATCATATTTTCAAAGCTTGTTATCCAGTTCTTGCAACAAAATCACAACTTCAATCCTAGGACTGAGTCAACTATACACAAAGCAGAAGATGAATTTGTTTTAGGAAACCTGAAATATGTTCCTAGAGGTATGGATAAAGAAATATTTGGACTACCAATTCCTGATATTCTACTCATGGCTGATATCAAGAAAAAGGACTACTTCAAACAGTTCATGAAAATTGCTGCAAGATCATCTGTTAAGTCACACCCACTCCCTCACAACCCAATGCTCCCAAGAACATCTTTGGCTCCAAAGCATCTTATGCTTCTCTTCCTAAAAAGAGACGCGAAAGATCTCAACAGTCAGACTCCTCATCCAAAAAGCATAAAGAAAAGAATAAGAAGGTGGAAAAAGATATCGGTGACAATGCTGAGGGAGCAAGGGATACCTCCAAGGTAGTTGACGAAGATGATGCTGCTCTGCAAATGGGGATCCAGCAAAGCCTAGAGAGTCAGAATATAAAAGCCCCAGTTGGAGGAATCGTGTTAAGAGAACCTGATCAAGTACCTCGACTATACACCTCAACCATAAAAGACAAAGGAAAAGGGGTTGCTAGTGTTGAAACAGAACAAGCAGCTCACATGCTTCTAACAATCTCATCATCTCCATCAAGCACCACTAATCAATATGAGCTGAAGAGAAGAACGGAATCATCTCCTGCTAAAGAACAATATGGATTGGACAAAGTGCCTGAAATGTTTAAAGAAACTCTTACACTAAGTGAGACTCAATCTGGTCAGAATGTTGATGCTCAGTTGCATAAAAGTTCCCAGGAGAATCTTCAGTCGAGATCTGATGATAACATGCACTTGGATGAACCCAATCTGTCTACCGACTCACTATCCTCTCTTAAGAATCTGGATACAGACTTCTCCTTCGGTGATCAATACTTAAATGACAAACCCATTGATACTGCATAATCCATGTTTACAGTCAGCATTCAGCAAGACACATCTACAATTCCTCCGATGTCAGCATCTTCACTATCGACTGCACTTCCACCTCCCATACCTACTCAATCAACTGTACGAACACCACCGACATCGTCACCAACCCCTGAACCTGTCATTACAGTTGCTGATGTGGATGCTCCACCAGCTTCACCACCACATATCCTTACCTCAGATCAACTACTGGACAAAGCTGTAAAAAAGGATAGAAGTCCTTGAAAGGAAACTTCCTAAATCTGTTGATTCCCTTGCAGATCGTGTCTATAGATTGGAGCACCTCAACTTCAATGAAGGGGTTGCTGCCGCCATTGAAGGGGAAGTCAAGGATGCTGTGGAATGGGCAATGGAGGCTCCACTTCTTAGACGATTCAAGGACATACCTATCACCGATATGAGAGCAGCTCTGTTTGAAAAGATGTATGAAGCTGAAGAGGACAAGCATGAGGTTCTTAAGAAACTCTATGAGGCACTTGAAGAATCCATTAAGTTCGAAAATTATGAGCAGTATATGATTGACATCACGGAAAAAGAAGCTAAAAAGAAAAGGAGACCAATTGTGTTGGAATCATCGAGGAAAGACCGCAAAGATCCTCCTCCACCACCAACGGGGGGCACTGGAACTTCTGGAGCTGGTAAACCTTCAATGACATCCAACACACCTCCACCACAACCACCATCATCACCGCCAAAACCTTCCAATCAATCAAGTCCTACAAATAAACAAGGCACTCAAAATAAATCTGCTGCTTGGACGACGGTTGATTCAAGGTTCACATCCACACCCACCTCCTTTCCTGATGCTCAAATGGTTCATGAAGAGTCGCATGTCATGACAGAGTCAGAATCTGATGAAGATGATGCATCAACTAAGCATATTCCTAAGCCATCAGAAGAAGATTGGTTAGATGATTACCTGGCAGGTAAACGCCCCAGCACATCCAGAGTTGCACCGTCAAGGGATACAATTCAAAGTTGTATCGTTGAAGATAGACCTCCTTCTCCAGAACCTACATGGTCCATCCCTGAGTCCAACTCAATGATACCCGACAACAATTGGGTATCTACTATCACCAGCAATTATAAAGAACCTGCTGAAGACTCTCTTCTACACTTCACTGGTGATATGGGAAGCTTTATTAAATGGTTTTGTGAACGGAAAAGTATCTCATCCTTAACTCTAAGAGATCTTGAAGGACCTGCTTATGAAATTGTTAAGGTCTTCCATTCAGATGCCAATGAACTTCAATACCCGATGGAAGAATGCCATAAGATGCTTAATGACCAAGTCAGTGAGCAAATTAGCCGCTTCAATGTTCACAAATCTCTTCCTCTTGGTGGTGAACCTGGTGAGATGACCATTCAGGCTGAATTCTTCTTCAACCATGACTTGGAGTATCTTTGTGGTCACTCTGCTGAAAGAAGACCTGCACTATCAATATCCAAGATGAAAGCTGCTACCTACTCTGATCAGGGGCTCGAACAGATGGTTCCTGATCGTTTCTGGGTCAATGAAGAACTTAAATATGACATTGCCGCATCATATGGTATTTCACACTGGTGGTACAAAAAGAAGAAATTCTATATTGAAAGACTTAGTGCTGACAAAAGACGCAAGAATGTTAGATCCGAGCTCCGTATCTTAAGTGTGGTTCGTGTAGAGATCTTCCCGATATATGGATATGAGTATCTGATGAAGATTGTCCTTAAGAGATTAGATTTGAAAGAATATACTATTGAAGAAAACGACTTCAAACATCTTCTGCCGAATGATTTCGAAGATCTCTACCTTCTGAATATTCAAGGACACCTTGAGTATTTGCCTGTCTGTGAGAAAAAGGCCCTATCTACTGTTGTTACTCTTTGGATTCGAGGCTTAGTCATTCAAAAACAAGTTGAGGACTTCCAACTCGGCATGGAAAGCTATCAAACCAGGATAAACCTTACATGTCCTCAATGGAGTGCCACAGGGCATGAATTTCATCATGAATACAAAGTCCTTGACACCCAAAGAGCCGTCATCTTTACTGACAGATATGGGACTCGCATGCTTATGAGACTATGTGAGCTCTACAAGTTCAGTGACGGTACGCTCAAGTTGGTCAAAGAAGAACTTGACACCAGAGTAAAAGAAGTCAAAATTGATATGAAATCTTGGGTTAAGACTACTTTTTGGACTGATGATGACTTGAAGATGTGTGAACATTTCATTGCTGCAATCAGACGAAGACTCAAGACACAAAGGATCTTCCGCAGCCTTGAAAGTTTTGTTGGTGGAAGGCTTCGGGATGGTCACAACAAACTTCTTCAGAGAACGAAATAAAGACATCTTTGGGACTCCATCTATTATGTATTAAATCTGTGTATTATGTGGTGTACTAACTTTGAACTACTGTAATACATGTAATAGCGATAGGTTTTGTACTATGGATTCCTCTTATTTCAAAAAGGGGAACTTCAGTGGTGTCTTCTTCTTTTCATATAAAACCGGACACATTTTTCTCCAACAAATGTTTTTATCTCATACATATTTAAATCACTTAAGATCCAAAATCTCAAAGGATTTAAAATTTTTGATCGGGGGAGAAAATGTGTTATAAATATGAAAGATGATTAAAAGATGACCAGTTTTGTGCATACTGCTCTCTAATATGTCCTAAACAATTTTCGAATCTCGAAGCATATATTAAGGGGGAGCATTTTTTCTTTTAACAAATTCAAGACTTCATGGTACACAATTTTCCAATTTTCTAAGGTACCTTGATTGTATGTTAAATGGCTTCTAATCGCTTGGTGATCTTGCCTGCACTTCAATATAAAGGGTTCCCTCTAGTATGTGCAAAACTCTTTTCAAACCTAGAAGCACATATTGAGGGGGAGCAAAATCTTGAAAACCTCATCCTTCCCCTAAAATGCTCTATCTACTTGATTCGATTTGGGAAGTGATGTTGATATCTTTTAGAAAATGGTAATCAAAGAATTTAATTCTTTCTCTTGCCTCCGTGGGCAAAACAATTTCAAAATACTTGATGCACATGTTGAGGGGGAGTTCTCGTTCTAAACATATCAAAAACAATTCAGGTACAAAATGCTTTGATAATATATCACAAGTATCTGAATTGATTTTCAAAATGGTTTTCAATTGGGTCCATATGGCAGGAGAACAATACCAAAAAGACCGACCAACTTTACTTTATGTATGGTGAGATAAGGATGATAAGGTTAGGTATTTGTTCCCATGATCCACCAGAACCGGAGGGATCTACCCAGGGACTATCCACTAGTTAGTGTAGAGTTCTTAGGTATAATGATAAAAGGAGAAAAATGAGATAAAGGAAGAGTGCGAACTGAGACTGAGCTAGTACCAGATTAAACCCAACAATGTTCTAGCTATGAAGTCTTGGTATGCACTGAACGGGTTGAAGAATTAAAAAGAATTGAATGAGAAAAGGGTGAAAACAAATAGCCCTCCATTGATTCAACCCGAGGGCAGAAACCGGGTTCAATTCATTTGCTACTGGCTGTTACCAAGGTAACACCAGTATTGAAGACAAGACGTCATGGACCCAGTGACGCACTGCACTAAACTTCCCAAACCACTCAAGTTCCTCTTAAAAGGGCTTGTTTCATTCTCACGGGGAACCGACATTATATATCGACTTTCTCTTAGAGATTGTTGATATTGAAGAAGGAGACCCTCTCCCTAGTCTCCGACATAGGAACCAAAAAATGCAAAAATTGAGTCTAGAGCCACGAGATCATCAATAAATCTCATTACGAGACTTTCAATGAAGAATCTCTGCTTCACACAATGTGGAAAGAGAGATTATATCTTGAGTCCTACGCATTATCCTTGTGGTATTGCCAGAACATCTGAGTGATATGCATACATATTCACAATGAAGATGGAAAACCTTCTGGAGCCAACATCAAACAAGCTCCTGGTAGGTGGCATGTGAGATCTATTCATTAGATCAACCATGTGACAACTGAACAGAAACAATGGGGCGATTCAA
Organism: Chrysanthemum seticuspe; assembly: GCA_019973895.1. NCBI lineage: Eukaryota > Viridiplantae > Streptophyta > Magnoliopsida > Asterales > Asteraceae > Chrysanthemum > Chrysanthemum seticuspe. Next base: position 303,346,346 of record BPTQ01000005.1, read on the forward strand.
GTCTTGAATCAATCCTGGTTCAGGTTATGGATTGACGGATACCTTTGAAAAACCGGTCTTTGTGCTTAAAAACTCTTTTCTTTAGCACTTAGATTGCGTACAAAGATTTCAAATCAAAAGGTGTTTATGATTGATACTTGATTTTCACTAAAACCTTCGTTGTATTGCAAAAACAAAATCTATTGAGCAATACACGATTGTTTTTCAAATCTCTTTTCATCAATCAGTGAATCTCTATTCGCTGGTTCACTCACTCCGTGTTGTCTTCTTTGAGACGCTCCAGTTTGAGAACAGCTAGAGCAGCTGTGAAACCCTGTCAAGGAAATTCTTCAGAATTATACCTGATCACAGGCAGTACTTGTACTGATCAACGGGGAACCGTGGGTCGTGTACCTCGATTCAACGAAAGTGATCAAAGACACTTTAGTGCGCTTTATTGCTAAATGTTTTATGCAGGTACTCCCTACGATTGCAGCTGATCAGAATGAAGCGGTCAATCCATAGCCGCATGCTCTCTCAACACATTCATCTCTAAATAAATCATGACTAAGGCATCATTGACTCTGATATTTTCACTCCATGCTTCTGCTACACTGCTGCCAATATCATGAATCAACTAAAGCTTCCGCTACTCTGATGAGAAGATAGCATGATCCAAAAAGTGAGCATGTCGGTCCGAATGTCACAACATCACAGTAAACCAACACCACAATGGATGTCTCAGAGAATTTTTGATAGCTGATGATCTTAAAATATGGCTCATAATTATTATCTTATGGATCATTAAAGACCTCCACTTTAAAGTACAAATCTATGCGGACTTTGAAGTTGCACTACTTATGCACAAAGATTGCGAAGTTGAAGTATTAAAGTCTACGAGCTCAAGAACAAAGTCAAGAATAGAATGCTAGGATTTGAAATGTAAAACATGGGGTGACCTCCCTTAGGGGGAGATTGTTAGGAATTAGAAAATTCCATAGTGAAGAGTCGGTCACCCCAACTATTATCTAGCATAAGTTAGCTTGTAGATTTGTTGTTAGTTACGTTATTTAGGAGTTTATTAGTTAGTTTGTATTATAGTTTAGTTTAGTGCAACACCGTGGAGGAAGGACGGCTCTTTACCCACTGTATCCCTGATCCACAGGCCGTCAGGAGGTCGTTTTGTTTGTAACCTATAAATACCCTCTACCTTGCAAGGTAGAGGGTTGGATGTTCTTTGGTAATCTAATATTCCACGAGTTTCTCTTACTAGAATATCCCACTTTCTCTCTCTCTAAAATCATCTATATGCTCATGGTGTTAATGTTATGATTTTAAGTGAAATCCAATATCCTACAAATAAACATATATATATATATATATATATATATATATATATATATATATATATATATATATATATATATATATATATATATATATATATATATATATATATATCAAATAAACGCAGCGGAATCATCACCAACAACGGATCCATATTGCCATATGATCAATCAAATAAAACATAGATAAGGTTTATTCCTTTGTAGCGTGATTCCGGTAACGAGACACCAATCACCTCCACGAATGGAACCAAGAAACCAAAAGACCAATAAGGTTGGCCTTTCCCAATGTGTGAAACATACTACACGTCCAACGAACACCCTTTGATGCTAGTCTTAACCCTTGTACCAATCCTTGCACAAGACTACCTTTAGAATTATGTAGGAAGGAAAAACCAAAAAGCAAACCCTAGTGTGTGTGTGTTTTTGGCCGTCCAAAGAGGGGAGGGGAGGGAGTGATTTGAAGACCAAATTGTAACTTATCAATCATAATCAATTATCATCAATTTGCATTAAAGCTAATTGATATCAAATTAATAGTTACACATGAGGCCCTTCAAAGTCCAAAAGCTCCACTTTACTCCCTTATGTAACAAAGGTTATACATAATGTAAATACGATAAATACATTCTGATAATGGTGTCTAAGTGTATATGTGTGTGACCCCATAGGCTCACATATGACTAGCCATATAATTATTTATTATGACACGAGCATACTCCAACATGTTGTTGTTGTATGGAACCAATTGAGTTTCTTGGGATTGTTGCTGTGATGGATCATATGGTGTAATCTGAGCAGTTGGTTGTGGAGAGTTTGTGAAGACAGTTTGCAAGGTTGGAAATTTAGGATAACATGCTTTAGCCCACAAAGCAAGAGTTTGATTATCCGGGAGTGAAGGCGAAGCAGGAACTCCACGAATGATTCTTTCTTTGTCAACTTCCTTCTGATGGTGCTTTAAATAATCGTACAACAATCCGTAAGTAGCTTGATGAAGATTCTTTGCTTGACGGATACATATAACATACTTCTCCCAATCAGGACCAAGACAGCTCAGGAACTTTGTATTGATTGCAATCCTTGGCATAATGATATTATGTTTATCCAAGTCATTGATGGTATCTGTAAACCGATGATGATATGACTCTAATGTCTCCCCTGGTTCCATCATGAAGTGTTCATATGCTAAGTAGATTTTAGATTCCAAATCTTCTTGATTGAGTTCAGTGCTTTCCATTAGAAGATGAATGTGCTCCCACATTGCTTTAGCAGTCTTCTGAGCATCAACACTACGAAGAATTGGATTAGGTAATCCTAAAAGGATATATTGCATTACAAGTTCATTGGCTTCTAAGTGAAGAAGTTGGTCAGTAGTAAGTTGATCAAGACCGACAACGTTGGTAACATCATCTCTTGGTGGATTAGCATTTGGATCTCTGGGTACAGTGAGAGTAGGCTTCTGAACAGGACCTTCAAGGATGACCTTCTTCAGAAACTTACCATGTGGCTTCTTTAGATTACAAAACCTAAAGAACCTTATCACCCATTGATCGTAGTTTTCGGGAGTGAGAATTGGAGGTCTGTCAAGGGATCCAGCTTCATGAATAGATTGTTGGCTACTTAAAGCTTCACACATCTTTGCAAACCAAAAGGGTTCCTTTGGTGTTGTAAAATTCATAGCATACTTGGTGGGATACTGATTTTGAAAGTAGGTATAATGTTGTACTTGTTGACGAGGGTTTGGTGGAACCATTTGTGGTGGAAGATGATTTGCTCCTTGAGGAAAGTGTTGAAATTGTTGTTGAATTTGTTGCAATTGTTGTGGAGATGGTGGAGGATATTGTTGATAGAAATGTTGTTATTGTTATTGAGGATACTCATGAGGAAAGTAGCTAGAGTATGGTGGTTGAGACATTTTGAAACTTGTGTTGCTGATGGATCTTTGTAGTCAAATGAAACTTAAATTTTGTTGATGAAGTAAACTTATGCGTAACAACCAGCTTAGGCATAGAAATGACCTTACGCGTAATACCCAACTTACGCGTAGACAATGGCTTACGCGTAGTGTTAGCTTACGCGTAGACTTGAGAAAAACTTATCTTAAGCATAAACCAAAGACTTAGGAGTAGAAACCTTATGTGTAATACTTCCTTAGGCGTAAGAAAAGCTTAGGTGTAGGAAAGGCTTAGGCAAAGAGTATTCTACGCGTAAGTATGAAGCTTAGGCGTAAAACTAGGGTTTTACCCAAAAATCCTTTACACTTATACCAGTGTAAAAGATATCCAAAGTCGAAGCGTTTTTAGGCTTATCCAAGCAAGAAAACACTAAGTAAACCAACAGCTCTAAAGATCAAATGATGAAATGCTTACGCGTAACTGGCTGCTTAGGCGTAGACTTTGTGTTTACGAGTAAAACTAGGGTTTTGTTACGAGTAGAAAGTACCAACTTTTACCAAAACTGATTTTTATTCTCAAAAGTGTTTAGAAACCTGAATTTAATGATGAAATAGCTTCAGTATCACCAAAATAACAATAAAGTTTAAAACTTGATGATCCAAAACCAATAACACCCTTACGCGTAGAAATTAGTACACGAACAAAACCAAGCTCAAAATCTAATCTACACACGTAAAGTTTGAAACTTTTTGCTAAAAACTGAAACTTTAACACTAAATAAACCTTGAACCACAAGAATCTTGAGTTTTTAAGTATAAAAATTAGAGATTTTAAGCGTATGAAAATTTATATTAAAAAACCCACGTGTGTGAGATAAAACTTCAAAAACAAAAGTGTTTCACCCAACTAGATGGCGATTGATACCAATGTTAGGTCACCATAATGTAACATAAGCATCAATATGTAAGAAATACTGAAAGAGGTGATCGGTTGAACACACACACAATACACACGTATGGAAATAGTAAATGTTTAAGCGTTGGAATTATGAAGTGAACAACCAACCTTCCTAAGAAGGTTTACAAGATTATTTATAGGGGAAGGGACTAGGGCAACACTACAAGTCCTGTTCCTTCCTTATTGGATATGGGCCAAGGCTTATGGGCATTCTACATAAGCCTTGTCATTAATACAAACATAAAAGCCTAATTAAGCACCCTATTACATATTGATTACTAACACTTGAAATATAGTTTAGGAGTGATTCCAACACCTTGGATCTTGTATACCTCACCCCTTGTCAGTCATTATTTCCCTTTATATTTCTCATGTTCAATCCTCTAATTCTCTCTTATGTTCTTGATTCATCATATATCATCTTTTGAAGAACATTCTTTACAAAGGAAGAATCACAAGAACCTAATCCACTCTTATGATTGTGTCAAGGGTATTCTTTCTATACCATTTCTATTACAATTGCATCTCTAGGTTAGATTAGGGCTTGGTTGTGTTTTTTTATACATTCTATCATTTGATTTGGTTGTAAGGTAAGTCTTATGTCTTGGTGACCAAGCCTATATCGTGGGAGATCCAGATGAGGTTTGATACTTCCGGTGGGAAATCTTTGTGGTCTTTGTGGGAAGTCGAATCACAAGATTCGAGGGCGGGATACTATTGGGAGTAGCTCTTCTTTGTAAGCACCGATATTTGTGCATATCGGTGGAGTGAAGTTGTAACGGTTTTTAATCTACTGAAAGGATTATACTTAGTGAATAGTATAGTGTCGTGGATTCACAACTGGACATATGGATGGTATAAACCCCCTAATTCCAAACCAATGTATATCATGGTGTCTCTTTACTTGCTTTATATACTTGGTTGTGTTTGTGGTTGTTGGATTTTTATTTACATCACAACTTGATCTTTGAGTCTTAAAGACTTTAAAATTCAAAGAAGCCAAAAAGACTGTATTCACCCCCCTATGGTTCTACACAAGTGCTCTAAAATGTTTTTAAAATTAAGATCCTTGCATGGATACTAATAATTCAGTTCCACAACTCATAGATCCAAAGGGAGGTAGTTATTCATCTATTGTCCCTAAACTTGAGCCAGTAAATTTAACCAAGTGGAAAAAGAGAATGAAATGTTTTCTTTATTGCTTGGAACCCTATATAGTAAAATGTTTAGAAGACCTTTAAGCCCAAAACCACTAATGGTTTAGATAAACCTAAGGCTCAATTAAGTCCAGATGAGAAGAGGGTGGTCAATATATGTTGGGAATAAAGCTAACAGTTACGACTGATAGGCTTGTGGTTACCACTGCTGAAGAATGCACTAGCAGTGGAAACACATTACCATTGCTATGTAGTTGTATATTGATAAGTATGGAAAAGATCTCTTGTATATTCTATATTGTTAGCATTATACTTATCTTGTAAAAGACTCATTGTGCTATAAAAGGAGATCCTAGGTCATTGTTCTTGGTACGTATGCTTCAAGGTGTAACCCTAGTGATAAGTAAGATTACCCGTATTATTCTTAATAATATTGAAGCTTTGTGTTACATTGTTCTCACTTACAATACATCATACAATCCATATTCTGAGTATTACTAAGTATATTCCGCGTACTTATTAAAATAAATCAAAGTATGACTAACACAAGGAGTGTGTTTAGATCCATCAAGTGGTATCAGAGCTTTGGTTCTAATACTTTGATTCAGAAGATCCAAGGAATAAGCTTAACCTACTCACTCAAATCAATGGAGATGGAAAACAACCAGTCCAACTATGCTCCAAGGCTTCCTAAGCTCAAACTTAATGAGTTTGAGATGTGGAGGATAATGATTGAGAAATAATTTCTCATACAAGACTATGCTCTATGGGAGATCATCTTAAATGCTAATTCCTTCAAGTCTGAGAAGAAGATTGAGAAAGTTGGTGACACAGAATGATACGGATTCAAGCCCAATAGAAGAACCCCCGGGAAGCTCGTCAAGCCCTGAAGGGCTGGTTGAAAGTGGCTAGGTCGACACCAATTTTACAAGATCCAATCCAACCTATTTTGATTAAGTTATTTCATGTTTTCTTGAAGATTATTTGTTTCCTTCTTTTGTGAGATATTTTCTTATTTGGTCGTTTCTTTCTTTATAAGTTGTTTGCTTATTTAAACTTATTGTAATCAAAGGTTGGGTTGTTAATTGAAATAAAGAAATTTCTTTCATCGTTAAACTAGGTTTTTGTGTTTAACAGAACATTCCGGTTGGCCGGAGTTCGACCGTCGATTGACGAATTGGTTGGCCAAACATCATCGCCGCTAGGTTTAGCCTAGGATATCTTGTCCGCTTTTATACGAATCTGTATCAAGTGGTATTCAGAGCTCAGGAAATCTCAAGATGTCGGAGAACTGAGAACATCGTCGCCAAGATCGTAGATTGGCCGCCGAAGGCAACGAACATGATGAACGTGATCCTCATGATATCGAGATTGAAAGAATTCGCTAACCGGTTCGTGAACTCGAAATCAATCCTTTTAATAGGTACGACAGACAGTTTGAAGATACATCAAGCGATTCAACAGTGGAAGAAGATGAAAATAAAGGTGATGAATTTGAAATTTTTTTTCACCAGCGTCCACAACCCCGACCGACCCCTCGTGCACGACATCTTCGGCCTTCACCATCACAACTCCGTCATCATACACTAGCCCCACCAACTGTAGATCTTGTCCGATCATTGGGTATTCGAACCGAGATCCCAGAGTTTAAAGGATGTTTGTGCCCGTATGATTTTCTTGACTGGTTAAGTATGGTGGACTGCATATTTGATCTTCGTGAGAATAGTTTCTATTAGATTAAAAAAGTCTGCTTCGTTGTGGTGGGATCATTTGCAGAATAAGCGGTACCGGGAGGGTAAACATCGGGTTGAGTCATGGGCTAAGATGAAGCGCCTAATGGAATTTTTTTTTACCAGTTACTCAAAAACAAGATTCATTTTTATAATTTCATAATCTTCGATAGCAAACCTTAACAGTTGAAGGGTTTATTGCTGAGTTTGAACGTATTCGCATGCGTTGCAGGATTGACAAAGATGAAGAGCAGACTATAGAACGTGTTTTGGGTTGCCTTTGACCTGATATTTCTGATATAGTATCTTTGCAACAGTATTATTCTTTCTCTAATGTTTGCAGACTAGCACTACGAGTAGAAAAACAATTATTGGCAAAGCAAAAAACAACAATACGTTTTGGCTCTTCTAGCCGTATTCCACAGCCAACTTCCACTCCCACCAGGACCGGCCCAATCAAAGCTGAGTCCTCGACTCCAACAACCGTTCCATCCGGACCCAGCTCGAGTTCGTTATGGTGTTTTAAGTGTCAAGGAATGGGTCACCTAAAACGTGATTGCCCAAATAAACAAATGGTGGCTATTGTTGAGGAGACTGTTGCCATGTATAGACGACGGAGAAGAAGATACTGAAATTCGTTATCTAGATAAGGGAGAGCTTCTTGTTACACGACGTGTTCCCAACACGTCTATGACCGATACAGATGATGACACGAAGTGGCTCCGAAATAATATTTTTCGCACACAATGCACATCGAAGGGGAAAGTTTGTACCCTTATTATTGACAGTCGTAGCTGCGAGAATATGGTTGCTACCTCAATGGTTGAAAATTTAGGTCTTCCGTTGCATGATCATCTGGAGCCGTATCAGCTTACATGGTTAAAAAAATAGAATTTAGTCAAAGTGAATTACAAGTGTCACGTTCAGTTTTCTATTGGGAAAAAATATTCAGAAGAATTATGGTGTGAGGTTATTCCCATGGATGCGTGTCACGTGCTATTGGGATGACCTTGGTTGTACGATAGGCGAGTTAAGCATGATGGATATCACAACACTTATACGTTCAAGAAAGATGGGCTGACCATTACACTAGCACCACTCAACCCCAAAGACGAGCCACATGACGCATTCCTTGTCTCCCGGGCTGAATTTTTGGGTCTCACCCGAACGATTCCAAGACCAGTCATCTTTGGGCTGTTTTTGGCTGAAGAAAACTCACCAGTTCATTCCACACTAGCTTCGTTGCAGCCCCTACTGTCCGAGTTTGCGGACGTATTCCCGGAAGACATCCGAGCTGGTTTACCTATGATACGAGAAATACAACATTGCATAGACTTTGTACCTGGAGCTAGTATACTGAATAAACCCACCTACCATATGAATCCAAAAGACTTTGCCGAGCTTCACAAACAGGTCACGGAGCATTTGGACAAAGGGTTGATTCGAGAAAGTATGAGCCCGTGTGCAGTTCCTGCTCTTCTTGTACCAAAGCCCAACGGTAATTTTCGTAGGTGCATTGATAGCCGAGCTGTTAATAAAATTACAATCAAGTACCGCTTTCCTATTCCAAGGTTTGATGACCTACTTGATCATTTGCATGGTGCGCGGATTTTTTCTAGAATTTACTTACGAAGTGGGTACCACCAAATTCGCCTACGACCGTCGACGAATGGAAGACTACTTTTAAGACAAGGGATGGACTTTATGAATGGATGGTCATGCCTTTTGGTTTATCTAATGCGCCGAGTACGTTTATGCGGCTTATGAATCACATATTCAAGCCGTTTATTGGCAAATGTATCATCGTTTATTTCGACGATATATTGATTTTTAGCCAAATAGAAGAACAACACCTCACTCATCTTCGCGATATCTTTGCTGTGTTACGTGCTCAAAAGTTGTTCGCTAATGAAAAGAAGTGTCATTTTCTCACAACTGAGGTCATTTTTTTGGGGTATCTCATCTCTGGGGAGGGTATTCAGATGGACACTAACAAAATATCAGCCATCACCTCTTGGACACAGCCCAAATCACTACATGATGTTCGGAGTTTTCATAGCTTGGCCTCCTTTTATCACAGGTTCATTCGCAATTTTAGTACCATCGTTGCACCTTTAACACAATGTTTGAAAAGTAGTAAGTTTATTCGGTCCGAAACAGCTCAGGTTTCGTTTGAACAACTTAAGGTCGCTGTCACCGAGGCACCTGGTGCTTGCTCTTCCCAACTTTGAGCATGTATTCCAGGTTGAGTGTGATGCCTCTGGGTTCGGTGTAGGTGGCGTATTAAGTCAGCTTCATCGTCCTATAGCCTATTTTAGTGAGAAACTCAATGAAACTAGCAGGCGGTACAGCACGTATGACAAGGAGTTCTATGCAATTATCCGGAGTCTCGAATATTGGAGGCACTATATTTTACCCACCGAGTTTATTTCATATTCCGATCATCAGGCGTTGAAGTTTATACAACGCCAAGAAAATTTAAATCCAAGGCATGCAAAGTGGGTCGAAACTTTACAAGACTTTACTTTCATAATCAGGCATAAAGCAAGTACCGCAAATTCCGCCGCTGATGCATTAAGCGGGCGTCCCACGTTGGTGACGTCGTCCTTTTTCAGGGTTGATACTTTCAGCTCGTTTACTCGGTTATATTAAGATGATCCAGATTTTCGTGTTTTCGGGCAAGCGACTAAGCAGGGGACGGTGAAAGATTATTTCCATCGTGATGGGTTTCTTTGCAAGGGACACCGTTTATGTGTTCCTCTCTCGTCTTTCTGTGAGGCAATTATTTTGGAATGTCATCAAGGGGCTCTTGCGGGTCATTTTGGGCGTGAAAAAACAGCGATCTTGGTTCGCAAAAATTTTTATTGGCCTCACTTGTTGAAGGACGTGGTCAAGGTATTACAACATTGTCGGGTGTGTCATGTGGCCAAAACGCATAATACAAATCAGGGGCTCTATACTCCCTTACCAGCGCCTCATAGTCCTTGGGAAGACGTTAGTATTGATTTTGTTTTAGGATATGAAACAACGCAAGAAAGATTCGATTATGGTCGTGGTCGATAGATTCTCTAAAATGGCTCATTTTCTTGCGTGTGCAAAAACTTTTGATGTGTCTCATGTTGCTCGATTGTATTTTATGGAGATCGTTCGTTTACATGGTGTGCCTAAGTCTATTACTTCTGACAGAGATGTCAAATTTGTGAGTTATTTTTGGCATACGTTGTGGTCGCGGTTGGGGGCTAAGTTACAGTTTAGCAGTTCGCATCATCCTCAAACGGATGGTCAGACTGAAGTTACAAATTGTAGTTTGGGAAATCTACTTCAGAGTCTTGTGGAAGATCACCCAAAATAGTGGGATTTAGCTTTACCGTAGGCTGAATTTGCTTATAATCGGTCTAATCATTCCTCTAAAGGGAGGAGTCCGTTCTTTGTTGTATATGGGCGAAACCCATTTACACCCCTGGATCTTGCTCCACTCCTGGGGACTGACGGTTTTAGTGCAGAAGGAGATGCCTGGGCTGATCAAATAAAGAAAGTGCATGTTGAGGTATGTAACCAGATTATTCAACATAACTTGTAATATCAGTCTAGGGTAAAAGTCACATAATCGTCTGGAGGATGGAAGGCACGGAGAACGGAAGACTATAAAATGTTTTTGTTTGTAAAAGTAGTTATAGTTTAAGTCTCAATTAGACCCGTTTCTCTATAACTGTGGTTCTGATACCAATCTGTACAACAGTCATAACAATAGAAAATGAACTCTAATGGAGTTGTTTTAAAATTTTATCATTCGATTTATATAAATATCAGAGTTTACAAAAATGATGTCCCAGTTGTTTCACGGCTTACAAAATACATTAAATTGGTTTTCAAATGATAGTAAAATTTATAGCCTTCTTGATCTAGTCCTCACTCTTCCGTGCAAAATACATGCTTAAAACTGTCAACACAAAGGTTGAGTGAATTCATAGAGTTTAGGAAATCAATTGAACACATAATGTTTTTGTGGGTTACGTTGTTATACACCCATAATTTTGAAAGCAAAAAAGATATTATTGCACTAAGCTCATGATGAAACCAAATTATGCAGGGTGCCACTACCCAAAGTTATGTTGGGTACCTCTTCCCAAAGATATGTTGGGTGCCTATACCCAAAGATATGCTAGGTACCTATACCCAAAGATATGTTGGGTGCCTCTTCCCAAAGATATGCTGGGTGCCTATACCCAAAGATATGCTAGGTGCCTCTTCCAAAAGATATGCAGCTATTTCTACGTAAGTAAATTAACTACCAGTTTCTAACTTAGGCAATAATAATATTAGGAGAACAACAAACAGTTTCAAAGCAATGTGTTCAGTTTAAAATAAAGCATGTATCCCCCCCAAGGATTTGTAAAACAATTAAGTAGTAGAAAGTGGGGCTATGAACTTACGATAATCCTTAAATGTTTAGAGTACTTGTGAAAGTAAATGAAAATAGTTGAGCATGTATCTCTCCCAAAGAGTTTATAAAGTAATTAAACGAGTAAAAGTGGGGCTACGAACTCACCTTAATAAATGATGTCACATGTATAATGAGAATGATGGATATGCCGTGAGAACTTCTACGAGCAACCTAGAATAGGATGTTGCGACTTAGGTTTGAAATAATGATGCTAAATAAATAACAAACCTATATACGTTTCTATGTTGATCATGATGTAGTACATGGTTTTTGTGTATTTCGTTTTATAGAAATGGTCTATATGTGAAAATGAGTTTAGTTTATACATATCGTACTACCGTTCGGGCCATCACAATTCAGAGGTCATGTAGTAAACGTTTGAGGAGCTACGACACTTTAAATCGTAAATCCAGCAACTCGTCGATACGTTTTACTCAAATAAACTCCTCATTGGCGCTTTGCTCTCCTCTTATTCTTCATTGGACGGTTCGGATGGACTTCGCCGTTCTTTCCCAACTAAAATAGAAAAGGCTGTATCACATCGAGATGTCGATTCGTTTTCCGCCCCCAATGAGATGGGGAATTTATAACTCCCTATTTAGACTTTTGGGCCCTTCATCGACTAACCATTGTTTAGAAAGTAAAAACAAGAATTCTGAAATTGTTTAGACTACACTTTGCTCTTCGACTTCACTTTGTCTTCGTTTAGTCCAGTTCAAAGTTTAGTGCAGCCATAGGACAATGGCATTTTCTGATCTACCTTTAGCTAAGAAAATGAAAACTTTTACAAAAGCCCGTATTTCGCGACTGTAACAAATGCTTATCCGGTGTAAATCATTTATCCTACGCACGACGTCAACAAAACGAGGCATGAGAACCAAAGCGCAGGCAGGGAGAGCCGGGGCAACTACTAATTATTAACCGTTCTTTCAGTTGGGACTTTCAAGCAAGCCTTGCGAAGGCAGCCCCCTTTCTCGCGCATCAAAGACTTCATTTCCCGCAAGTGACCAACCGAAGCCATGCAATTAGTGCAGGAGCGCTCACATTTTTTGGCTTACTCTTGCACTTGAATTTAAAAATCCGGCTCGCTCCCGGCCTTTGGACCCTTGGCCCGCTTAGAAGTGGATTCGAACCTAGTATTGTAGCACTTAGTAGATAAAAATTATGTTTTGTTTATATATCATAAGTGTCATATGGTTTGTACGCATAAGTTACAAGGTTGTTTGGTTATGATTAAGAAATCATAATGATTATCACAAGTATCGTCATAATTTATGTCACAAGTGTTTAAAGAAAAGTTTACAAGTTTCTAAATTGAAAAGTTGGTTATTACAAGTATAGTTTCATGGTTTATCGAGGGAGTAGATCCAAATTGTATTGTATGCATTTAGGTTTGTCAAGGCTAAGGCCTTTGGTTTACGGTCTCGGCTTAGGAAACCTCGAGGCTTTAGCCATGGCCTTGCCGTGGCTTTGTTCTAGGCTAACATGGTCTTGAGGCTCAGCCTTGGCCTTAGTCTTGGCTGTGGTGTCAGCTTAAGGCCATTAGGCCTCTTGGTTTGCTTTTAGTTATGACAAAATTATAGTTATGAGACCATATAAAGGGCAGTTTCTGTTTTTGAAAGATAATGGCCTGTTTATGCGTTTCCAAGGTCCGAGCTTCTTTGCAATGGAAGGAAAACATCGTTCCGGACAACTTTCATGCTTTAACTTTTTAATGATTCGGACAAGAAGCACCACTTTTACAACGACCAGACCCAAAATAGTTTCAATATGGCAGTTTTGGCGTTTTGGTTTCGCTAACTTCTTTTGCCTATAACTTTTGACTCTTTGTGCGTTTCGGGTGATTCAAGTTGCTATGTTTACCTTTTTATCTTGTCTACTAGAGTATGTAAGTTAGAAAGTTCATAGGTTACTGATTTTAATGGTCTCAAACGCGTAGAATATGACCAGTTTACTAGTTTGTTACTTTTATGACAATATGTAAATTAAAACATGTGATTGAGTATATGTACATCATGAATCAACATAGTAAATATATATATATATCATGAAATAGTTAAGATTATGAATAATAAAATTGAGATGATGGTGGTGATTAGTTGCTTACAACTTTTGGCTTTCAATAAGAAAGGAGTAACTTAGTAAGGATAGGACTTTGATTGATCGCTTAAGAATTTGGATTGAGCTAGCTTTCCACACCTTGCCACCCTTGCAAAATTAAAGAGTTGGTGATGAAGTACTAAGTGACTTGAGTGGATTTAAACTCAAGAAGATCACTTAGACTTGCTAGAGATTTGATGAAGTAGCTTGATCTTTGGAACTTCTTTGTAAACTTGGAGTTTAAAGATCAAATGATGGAATATATGGTGGATTTAAGCTATGAATGACCCAAAACAGCTTGTGAAGGTCTATAGGATGAATTTCAGTTGTTATTATAGGAGGGTAAGTTTGGTTAACCATATATTGGGTTAAATATTAACCATGGTTAAGTTAGGACACATGTAAAGATCTAAATGAACCATGGTTAGGATGATGCCACCAAAATGATCACTCCCCCCTAGAGGCTTTCACAATTGGTGACAAGGCTTATATGATAAGTCTTGATCTTATCTTGAGTTTAGAGTAAGATTTGGTTCCGTTAAATGCCAACCGTAAGTCGTTAAGCCATAAAACGTAAAATCGGGTATCGTAAAAATACGAAACATGCAAGAATGATGAGACTCATCATTATAATCCATATAAAAATGTAAAATGGGTGATAAGTCTCATTGGGTGCAAAAACGCTGCTTAAAGCTGGAAATACGGGTCAAAAACGCGTAATTCGCAGTTTATCAGAAAAGAACGAAATTTCAGGGAAACGACCGCGAATTTATTTAGACTAGACTAAAATTAGTCTAAAAGTGATATGAGATGCGAAAATGTGGTTTTTGTCATACGCGGGATAACTTTGCAGTTATACATGAAGTCTAAAAGTTACGCGATTTAAGCAAAAATGTAGAACGTACAAGGTTAATTTCTTTATGGTCAAAGAAGGAGGGAAATATGTTTGACTTTTCCAAAATATGTAAAAGTGTCAAAAACATATTAGAAACACAGTGCAGGAATCTTTAAGTCTGGATGTAAGTAGAATTGTTTAAAACGTAAGTTTAGTTTTGTACAGCGCAGGGTTTATTTCGTAACATAAAAATAAATCTTAAAAATTCTCAAATTAATTATGAGTGATCTAAAAATTTATCTGATGCGAGGAAAATTGTCTGAGTTGATTTTCATTATGCGCGTGATGTTTAAATGGTGTACCGTCCAAAACGAAACTTTAAAACGATGTTTTTTAATAACTTTTGCGAAAATGAGCTAACGATTGTCGAACTATCAGGTCATTACTAAAATAGTTTATCTCACGAGAATGTGAAATAAAAATTTTACGGGATGAATAGTGAAAGTGAATAGTAAAATGAATAGTAAATTCTCGAAAATGAAAAGTAATCTAAATATGCGGGTGGTTACACTCTCACCACCTTAATGGGAATTTCGTCCCGGAATTCATTGTGTGTTATCCGATGTTGAAGTGTCTAGGAACATGAGGGTGTATACGCCAAATCCTAACCTTTGCGTTTTCAAGTTTTTGGTTATAGAATGTATTATGTACCATGTGGCTTAAGTTAATAATCTAAAGGGTTTTGTTAAAATCATATAGAGTCCAAAATGCCTAAAGTTTTGCTTTTCCTGATACTCAAAATGAATCATATCTTATTATATCGAGGCTATCAATAAAACCTTAATTTCTAACATTGAGTTTTTGGTGATAGTGTGCGACATGGAGCCTAATTTGTATGGTTTCCTTAGTTGTTTCGTGAGTGATCTCTGAACAGCTTAGTCCAGCAAATGGTTAACTAACACTTTCGCCTATATAGTGCCTCAAAATGGAATAGTTTTGTTGTTGTTGGGGTAACTGTTGTTAATCAAAGGTGTAAGATATTGTTGATGTGAAATGGTTTGTAATGATGTAAAAATTGTCGTTGTAGGGAAAGTCTTGCTAGTGGCAAGTGGTTATCCAAACTATTTCTAAAGTTGATAATGTCTTAGGAGGTTTCGGGATGAAGGTCATACCTTAAAGTGTTTATGAGATAATATTTAGAGACTTTGTATAACTTACCATGTCTGTGAAGGAATTTAAACCATTGTGTAACTCACAAGGTTTGAGAAATGATGGAGAGATCATTGTGTAACTCACAATGTCTTGAGAAAAGATGGAGAGACTATTGTGTAACTTACAATGTCTTGAGAAATGATGGAGAGATCACTGTGTAACCCACAATGTCTTGAGAAATGAATGAGACCACTGTAGGATTTACAGTGTCTGAGAATGTAATAGAGACTACCGTATCTCACAGTGTCTTGAAATATGAATGAGAACATTGTATCTCACAATGTCTAGGAAGTAGGAAAGACCATTGTAATCAGTTACAATGTCTTGGATAAAGTTTCGTAATCCTAAAATGCACGAGTAGATACATGATTGGGAAAATATGATTGTGCCGTAATGCTTTAGAATAGACATACGCAGATATGTTTAGTCTATCGTTTAGCTAAAATGATTGAAAATATGTCGAGTGTATATGTAAACATACTAGTATGTTTTTGTAGCTTAAAATGTTTAAAAGTCACATAATCGTCTGAAGGATGGAAGGCACGGAGAACGGAAGGCTATAAAAAGTTTTTGCTTGAAAAAGAAGTTATAGTTTAAGTCTCGATTAGACCCGTTTCTCTATAACTGTGGCTCTAATACCAATCTGTAACACCCCCAATTTCGTAATACGCAGCGGAATTCAAACTGGGTGTTACTTCATGGCACAACAGTCATAACAATAGAAAACGAACTCTAATGGAGTCATTTTAAAAGATTTATCATTCGATTTATATAAATATCAGAGTTTACAAAAATGACGTCCCAGTTGTTTCACGGTTTACAAAATACATTAAATTGGTTTTCAAATGATAATAAAATTTATAGCCTTCTTGTAAAACCCTAAAAATCTAAAACATATGAAAAGACTATTCCACCCCTCAAGCATTATATTTGTAAAATACGTATAATACGTCAATCTCTTTAACTACGTCATAACCTAACCCATATATATATAATTAACATGTAAAATAAAATTAAATCAATATACTCTATGACTTATATATATCACATATTAAAAGGACATCTAATGTACCAAACCTTAGTAAAAACATGTAACATATTCACTTGTACACAAAATGGTCTAGATTCATCACACCTTTGTAATTATGGAAAATTGAATAAGTCTTGAATACCCCCCTATACTCAGCCAAAAATTAATTCCCATAACTCCCCAAAATTCTCATTCAATCCCATTATTCCTCTCATTTGGTAACTTATTTTCACCATTCAAAAAATTCACAAAATACCTAAACCCTAGCCACCCCAAAGAGTGACGGCAATCATCTCCTCCATCATTTTTATTTTGTCGACACAAAGAAGATTCAAAAGAGATTCGTGATATTGTGAGGCTGCTGTGACCAAGGTTGGTGCAAGGAGGGTCTGTCGTGGGTATTGCTTGCTTCTGTTCGTGTGATTCTAGGGCAAAGGGAGGCTGTTTGGTGCTGTTGTGGAGTTTGGTGGCTGGTCGTGGGTTGAAGCTGTTTGGTCGTGGGATTTGAATGTGCAGCTGGTCGTGGGTATTTTCTAGGGCACAAGGAGACTTTGGTTGCTGTGGTTCTTGTTGTTGTGGGTACTCTAAGCCAAAGGGAAAAGATAGGTCGTGGGCTTCATTGCTTCATTTTCACAAGCACGCGACTAGGGTAATATATCGTCTTCTCGTTTCATTTTTCTCTCCATTGTTTCTTGGCTATGTCGTCGCTATACCCTCTTTTTCTACGCATAATATACGAAAATCTGGTCTCATAAAATGATAAGCGCATCACATGTAATAATGAGAAGGAAACACATAAATCTGATGTGAAAGTTATTTCTTTTCATGCGTGTACATTAAAGAAAAGTTGCACATGGATAGTAGGGTTGTTGCATGATATCATAAAAAAAAAAGAAAGAGAGTATGTATATATGTTGAGTATGAAGGCAACGAAATTGGCCCACATCTTTTTCTGTTTGAAAATTTTTTGTCTCGTGAGTTGACATAATAATAATGGCATGAATCCTAAACTTGATCTCATAAAAGACAGAATGGCATACGCATGTTCACGACCCCATTCATTAAATCTTTTTCGACTCTTTAGCATGCCATATGAATCTGTTTAGAACCACTTGCATTTTTACTTAGATTGTAACAAGGATAAAAAAAATAAGGGTCATGTATATACGTTTAGATATTGGTCGAATTATGTCGTATAAAACCATCAAAAGGAGCCTCGTTGGTTTAGTTGTGTCGATAATGATTTTCAAAAGAGTCTCGTGTTGCCTTGTTTGTGTCGTATGGATTTTAAAGGGGTCGACTTGTTTTAGAATGTAAAAAGGTTTTGGAATTAATGAAGATTAAAGGTTGGTTTGTAATTAATGAAAGATGTAAGATTGGTCTTGTAAATAATGAAACTAGAAGGTTGGCTCGTAAATTAAGTAAATGCATGGACTAAACTTGTAAAAGAGTAAATTTGTAATATGTACACTTTAGACCCTAAACTTTTGTAACTTGTCATAAATGATCCTTAAACGATAATAATACTCATTTTCATCATTTAAACATAATATGACATTAATTACATCATAAAGGACTAAGCTTGCTAAGTATGGAAACCTGCCTAAAATAGAAGGTTACCTAAAATGGAAAGTTACTAAAAATGGAAACCTGCTATTTTTGGAAACCTGCAAAATATGGAGAGTTACTAAAACTGGAAAGCCGACTAAAATAAGTAATCTCAATTAAATAAGTTTTTAATAAAACCAGTCATGAATTCGTGTAGATTCGCCAGAGATGGAGTTTGCTTCCGACCTTGGTATTTCTGTTGTGTTTCGTTTGCGGTATAAGGTACAGATATTCTGACCTTATCTCTTAAGGTTTCTCATGATTCGTATTCATCCTTCGATTCTAGCTTGATATGTTATGCGTTACTCTAAGCCTCTTTATTAGGGATTCCCTATGACTCTGCTATGCTCCCTTGATATGAAACTATATGAACCTTTGATATGAAAACTTTGATATGAAACTTTGATATGAACCTTGATATGAACTCTGATATGAACTTTGATATGAACTCTGATATGAACTTTTATATGAACCCTTATGATATGAATATGCTTTGACCCTTCAGTTTGATACCCGAGCCAAATATGTGTTCCTAGTCAGGAAGGTAACCTGACCGTGTCATTGATGCACCAATGGCATGACTCCAGTGTGCACGAGTGATGATGCACACCGTCCCCATTATGATATGATATGATTATGAGCTCACTATATGTATATGATTTGGCCATTATGATATGTTCCGGGGGCGTATGGATGCATCCTAGATATGATATGTTTCGAGGGATTTGATCTGTTTGGAGATATGATTTATATGGTGAATGATGTCGTGTGCAATACGCGTCTTCACATTCCAGGAGCTAGCTACTCCATTTGTTACTGAGGTCTCCCCTCCTATTATGTATGGTATTCCGAGGTCACCCCTCCGAATACAATGGCTACTTATGATATGATATGATACGATATGATATGTTTCTGGGCTCGGGTAGATTTCTGATAACCCTTACACTTTTGATATACCTATATTGTACCTTCTGTATTCCCCAACGCACCATAATCATTATTACGTGTTCATTACTCAGTACCCTTATATGATTCGCTGTTACCAAGACATAGATACTCCATTACATTTATCTGTCACACCTTAATTCCGTTACTTCAGACTAAGGTTCCATTCACGTACCGGGTTATTATATGTTTATTGGAGTTGATTATGATATTCATGTTTTATATGACTAATGATTACCCTGTTATGATATGATTAATATGCGATTATAAGATTTACCTGTGGTCATCTGATGATATGCTATCTTACTATTATGTGACCCTTTTGATTTGTCTGGCAACCATGCTGGTGTGAAATCGATTGTTTATCTGTTTATCTTTTGTACCTCGTTCGATTTAATCTCGTGGACTTTGACTATTCGTAGTATCCTTATCTGCTTGTTGTTGACCCACCATGGTTGCATTTCTGTTTTTGTTACGGTTTGATTGGGTAAATGGTTCAACTTATGACGTCTAGCTTGTTAACTTGTTAATTGCCCTGCTATGTATTGAATTCATTTAATTATAGTGTTCATGCTGTATTCCTGCTTGTTACGTGTGACTTCCATGTTTTTGACTACCGTTATGATACTGATCATGTCTTCATCTAAGAGTTTTGACCTGTGCGAATTGCCATGCTCACTTATTAATTAATTGCTTCCGCTTTCCTGTAGACATCTGTTTGGCTTGTATGTCTTCTGATTTCCTGAATTGATGGTATGACATATATGTTGTGTGGATGCTACGCCTGCTATACTTGCTTGTTTCAGTCTTGTATGTCTGGTTTGTATGTGCTTGTTTATAAGTCATCCACGCTTTGCTTTGCTTGGTTCTTCTTGTTATCTGTTCGTTTAGATATATGTATAATTGTGTTCTGCAGGATCCTCTTTGACTCATTACTCTCATTTTCGCTGCGACTTTGTTATCCGTTCCTTTGTTTCATTTCACATTGCAGATTTTATTTAGCTTTCGCTTTGCTATATCTGTTCACTGGGCTTTTTAAGCTCAGCCGCATTTCTTTTCCTGCGGCAGGTTTTAGGTTTGAAGATGGGCTTGTGTGGGCTGAGAGTTGGATCATTTGAGTGGCCTAACCATAGTTACCTTTCTGTTGGACTTATTTTGGCGGGCTATTGTTGTGAAATTTAGATTTATTTTAGATATTTTGGATTTTGTAATTTCCCTTGTAAATCTTTTGTTATTATGACTTGGTACGTTATTATTTAAAGACTTCCGCTTGAAAATTTTACTTGTATGTTCTGATATGACACCAGACTGTGAAACTTCTACCCTCGTCGGGTTGGGGTGTTACAATTATGGTATCAGAGCGCCAGGTTTCATCTTGTTGACCTTAGGATTGACCTGTGAGGACTGGGTAGACATTAGGCTTCCGTCTGTTCTTTTCTTCTTCGATTCGTTTGATTGTCGTTCAGATTTGACTTTTATATTCGTTTGTCTTCACTGATTAGGCCTTCCTCTTTTCGCATCGAATTTCGTTATTTTGTCTTTGCACATCTGTTTTTCGATCGTTAAATGGAGACTACCCGTAGAGCCGAAGATGATGGTGCCAACCCTGCATTGCTGTAACAGTCCCTGAGCTGAAGAGATTCGTGAAGCAGAAGCCACACCCGACTGCCGTGCTGCTGGAGACATCAGGATGCTGCTGGAGGAAGCTGGACGGACCAACCAAAGAGCAAAAGACGGAGACAGGATTCAACCGGTGGCTGAGAGGATTCATCTACTTCATATGATTTGGGCGCGACTTGTGTTACTCCTATTCGTTTGTCATGCGTTTTGAGGCGGTTTGATATCCTGTTATGTGATTCTGATCGGTATTGCTTTTCTTGATTTGTTCGGAACTCGGTTTGAATCGTGAAGTTTTATCATTTAGTATTTTGGTGATATCTCAGCTTTTCCCTTTGAATCGTCAATAATGAGTAATGAGGAACCGTTTTATGCAAGTTAGTGGCATTCTTTCATTGTGATATGGTAAGTTGATTTGATGTCTTATATGTTGCATGTATGTGTATCTGGCCTGCTTTGGTATGTTGCTTGCTACTCGTATGCTATCTGTTTTGTTATGATTATGTGGTGTGTCATGACCCGAGACAGAATATGATAACAATAAGGACTTGTTATGTGATGAAAGTATTATGACGCCTGATCACCGTGATAATACCGAGATCATATAATTTGAACGTATTGAAATCGTACGACGTCTTGGGAAATGCCTGGGGTAGGTACGTGAATGGACTAGGACCTATATCCATTACCTGTCACTCCTCGTATTCGTTTGGAATTCTGTACCTCTTTGTGAGATTCTCACCGACATCTGTTACATGTAAGGTTTGTACGCTTTGGAACTGATACAGTTATGATCTGTATGAAACTATGGATTGCTACGTCTGCCTTAAGCCAGTATGTCTCTGTGTGCCTCTGCGACCTCAATTTTCGAGGACGAAAATTTTCTTTTAGAGGGGAAGAGTTGTAAAACCCTAAAAATCTAAAACATATGAAAAGACTATTTCACCCCTCAAGCATTATATTTGTAAAATACGTATAATACGTCAATCTGTTTAACTACGTCATAACCTAACCCATATATATATAATTAACATGTAAAATAAAATTAAATCAATATACTCTATGACTTATATATATCACATATTAAAAGGACATCTAATGTACCAAACCTTAGTAAAAACATGTAACAAATTCACTTGTACACAAAATGGTCTAGATTCATCACACCTTTGTAATTATGGAAAATTGAATAAGTCTTGAATACCCCCTATACTCAGCCGAAAATTAATTCCCATAACTCCCCAAAATTCTCATTCAATACCATTATTCCTCTCATTTGGTAACTTATTTTCACCATTCAAAAAATTCACAAAATACCTAAACCCTAGCCACCCCAAAGAGTGACAGCAATCATCTCCCCCATCATTTTTTTTCTTTCGACACAAAGAAGATTCAAAAGAGATTCGTGATATTGTGAGGCTGCTGTGACCAAGGTTGGTGCAAGGAGGGTCTGTCGTGGGTATTGCTTGCTTCTGTTCGTGTGATTCTAGGGCAAAGGGAGGCTGTTTGGTGCTGTTGTGGAGTTTGGTGGCTGGTCGTGGGTTGAAGCTGTTTGGTCGTGGGATTTGAATGTGCAGCTGGTCGTGGGTATTTTCTAGGGCACAAGGAGACTTTGGTTGCTGTGGTTCTTGTTGTTGTGGGTACTCTAAGCCAAAGGGAAAAGATAGGTCGTGGGCTTCATTGCTTCATTTTCACAAGCACGCGACTAGGGTAATATATCGTCTTCTCGTTTCATTTTTCTCTCCATTGTTTCTTGGCTATGTCGTCGCTATACCCTCTTTTTCTACGCATAATATACGAAAATCTGGTCTCATAAAATGATAAGCGCATCACATGTAATAATGAGAAGGAAACACATAAATCTGATGTGAAAGTTATTTCTTTTCATGCGTGTACATTAAAGAAAAGTTGCACATGGATAGTAGGGTTGTTGCATGATATCATAAAAAAAAAAGAAAGAGAGTATGTATATATGTTGAGTATGAAGGCAACGAAATTGGCCCACATCTTTTTCTGTTTGAAAATTTTTTGTCTCGTGAGTTGACATAATAATAATGGCATGAATCCTAAACTTGATCTCATAAAAGACAGAATGGCATACGCATGTTCACGACCCCATTCATTAAATCTTTTTCGACTCTTTAGCATGCCATATGAATCTGTTTAGAACCACTTGCATTTTTACTTAGATTGTAACAAGGATAAAAAAAATAAGGGTCATGTATATACGTTTAGATATTGGTCGAATTATGTCGTATAAAACCATCAAAAGGAGCCTCGTTGGTTTAGTTGTGTCGATAATGATTTTCAAAAGAGTCTCGTGTTGCCTTGTTTGTGTCGTATGGATTTTAAAGGGGTCGACTTGTTTTAGAATGTAAAAAGGTTTTGGAATTAATGAAGATTAAAGGTTGGTTTGTAATTAATGAAAGATGTAAGATTGGTCTTGTAAATAATGAAACTAGAAGGTTGGCTCGTAAATTAAGTAAATGCATGGACTAAACTTGTAAAAGAGTAAATTTGTAATATGTACACTTTAGACCCTAAACTTTTGTAACTTGTCATAAATGATCCTTAAACGATAATAATACTCATTTTCATCATTTAAACATAATATGACATTAATTACATCATAAAGGACTAAGCTTGCTAAGTATGGAAACCTGCCTAAAATAGAAGGTTACCTAAAATGGAAAGTTACTAAAAATGGAAACCTGCTAAATATGGAGAGTTACTAAAACTGGAAAGCCGACTAAAATAAGTAATCTGAATTAAATAAGTTTTTAATAAAACCAGTCATGAATTCGTGTAGATTCGCCGGAGATGGAGTTTGCTTCCGACCTTGGAATTTCTGTTGTGTTTCGTTTGCGGTATAAGGTACAGATATTCTGACCTTACCTCTTAAGGTTTCTCATGATTCGTATTCATCCTTCGATTCTAGCTTGATATGTTATGCGTTACTCTAAGCCTCTTTATTAGGGCTTCCCTATGACTCTGCTATGCTCCCTTGATATGAAACTATATGAACCTTTGACACGAAAACTTTGATATGAAACTTTGATATGAACTTTGATATGAACTCTGATATGAACTATGATATGAACTCTGATAGGAACTTTGATATGAACCCTTATGATATGAATATGCTTTGATCCTTCAGTTTGATACCCGAGCCAAATATGTGTTCCTAGTCAGGAAGGTAACCTGACCGTGTCATTGATGCACCAATGGCATGACTCCAGTGTGCACGAGTGATGATGCACACCGTCCCCATTATGATATGATATGATTATGAGCTCACTATATGTATATGATTTGGCCATTATGATATGTTCCGGGGGCGTATGGATGCATCCTAGATATGTTATGTTTCGAGGGATTTGATCTATTTAGAGATATGATTTATATGGTGAATGATGTTGTGTGCAATACGCGTCTTCACATTCCGGGAGCTAGCTACTCCATTTGTTACTGAGGTCTCCCCTCCTATTATGTATGGTATTCCGAGGTCACCCCTCCGAATACAATGGCTACTTATGATATGATATGATACGATATGATATGTTTCTTGGCTCGGGTAGATTTCTGATAACCCTTACACTTTTGATATACCTATATTGTACCTTCCGTATTCCCCAACGCACCATAATCTGTATTACGTGTTCATTACTCAGTACCCTTATATGATTCGCTGTTACCAAGACATAGATACTCCATTACATTTATCTGTCACACCTTAATTCCGTTACTTCAGACTAAGGTTCCATTCACGTACCGGGTTATTATATGTTTATTGGATTTGATTATGATATTCGTGTTTTATATGACTAATGATTACCCTGTTATGATATGATTAATATGCGATTATAAGATTTACCTGTGGTCATCTGATGATATGCTATCTTACTGTTATGTGACCCTTTTGATTTGTCTGGCAACCATGCTAGTGTGAAATCGATTGTTGATATGTTTATCTTTTGTACCTCGTTCGATTTAATCTCGTGGACTATGACTATTCGTGGTATCCTTATCTGCTTGTCGTTGACCCGCCATGGTTGCATTTCTGTTTATGTTACGCTTTGATTGGGTAAATGGTTCAACTTATGACGTCTAGCTTGTTAACTTGTTAATTGCCCTGCTATGTATTGAATTCATTTAATTATAGTGTTCATACTGTATTCCTGCTTGTTACATGTGACTGCCATGTTTTTGACTACCGTTATGATACTGATCATGTCTTCATCTAAGAGTTTTGACCTGTGCGAATTGCCATGCTCACTTATTAATTAATTGCTTCCGCTTTGCTGTAGACATCTGTTTGGCTTGTATGTCTTTTGATTTCCTGAATTGATTGTATGACATATATGTTGTGTGGATGCTACGCCTGCTATACTTGCTTGTTTCAGTCTTGTATGTCTAGTTTGTATGTGCTTGTTTATAAGTCATCGACGCTTTGCTTTGCTTGGTTCTTCTTGTTATCTGTTCGTTTAGATATATGTATAATTGTGTTCTGCAGGATCCTCTTTGACTCATTACTCTCATTTTCGCTGCGACTTTGTTATCCGTTCCTTTGTTTCATTTCACATTGCAGATTTTATTTAGCTTTCGCTTTGTTATATCTGTTCACTGGGCTT
The DNA here is from genome assembly GCA_019973895.1 of Chrysanthemum seticuspe. Lineage (NCBI taxonomy): Eukaryota > Viridiplantae > Streptophyta > Magnoliopsida > Asterales > Asteraceae > Chrysanthemum > Chrysanthemum seticuspe. The sequence continues at coordinate 303,371,832 of BPTQ01000005.1, forward strand.
TTTAAGCTCAGCCGCATTTCTTTTCATGCGGCAGGTTTTAGGTTTGAAGATGGGCTTGTGTGGGCTGAGAGTTGGATCATTTGAGTGGCCTAACCATAGTTACCTTTCTGTTGGACTTATTTTGGCGGGCTATTGTTGTGAAATTTAGATTTATTTTAGATATTTTGGATTTTGTAATTTCCCTTGTAAATCTTTTGTTATTATGACTTGGTACGTTATTATTTAAAGACTTCCGCTTGAAAATTTTACTTGTATGTTCTGATATGACACCAGACTGTGACACTTCTACCCTCGTCGGGTTGGGGTGTTACACTTCTTGATCTAGTCCTCGCTCTTCCGTGCCAACTTCCGACATTATGGACCTGAAATACATGCTTAAAACTGTCAACACAAAGGTTGAGTGAATTCATAGAGTTTAGGAAATCAATTGAACACATAATGTTTATGTGGGTTACGTTGTTATACACCCATAATGTTGAAAACAAAACAGATATTATTGCATTAAGCTCATGATGAAACCAAATTATGCTGGGTGCCACTACCCAAAGTTATGTTGGGTGCCTCTTCCCAAAGATATGCTGGGTGCCTATACCCAAAGATATGTTGGGTGCCTATACCCAAAGATATGCTGGGTTCCTATTCCCAAAGATATGTTGGGTGCCTATACCCAAAGATATGCTAGGTGCCTCTTCCCAAAGATATGCAGCTATTTCTACATAAGTAAATTAACTACCAGTTTCTAACTTAGGCAGTAATAATATTACGAGAACAGCAAATAGTTTCAAAGCAGTGTGTTCGGTTTAAAATAAAGCATGTATTCCCCCAAGGATTTGTAAAACAATTAAGTAGTGGAAAGTGGGGCTATGAACACACGATAATCCTCAAAAGTTTAGAGTACTTGTGAAAGTAAATGAAAGTAGTTGAGCATGTATCTCCCCTAAAGAGTTTATAAAGTAATTAAACGAGTAAAAGTGGGGCTACGAACTCACGATAATCCTTAAAAGTTTAGAGTAATTGTGAAAGTAAATGAAAATAGTTGAGCATGTATCTCCCCCAACCAAAGAGTTTATAAAGTAATTAAACGAGTAAAAGTGGGGCTACGAACTCACGATAATCCTTAAAAGTTTAGAGTACTTGTGAAAGTAAATGAAAATAGTTGAGCATGTATCTCCCCCAAAGAGTTTATAAAGTAATTAAACGAGTAAAAGTGTGGCTACGAACTCACCTTAATAAATGATGTCACATGTATAATGAGAATGATGGATATGCCGTGAGAACTTCTACGAGCAACCTAGAATAGGATGTTGTGACTTAGGTTTGAAATAATGATGCTAAAGAAATAACAAACATATATATGTTTCTATGTTGATCATGATGTAGTACATGGTTTTTGTGTATTTCGTTTTATAGAAATGGTCTATATGTGAAAATAAGTTTAGTTTATACATATCGTACTACCGTTCTGGCCATCACAATTCAGAGGTTATGTAGTAAACGTTCGAGGAGCTAGGACACTTTAAATCGTAAATCCAGCAACTCGTCAAAACATTTTACTCAAATGAAACCCCTCACATGAAGCTCCCTAGTATTGTAGCACTTAGTAGATAAAACTTATGTTTTGTTTATATATCATAAGTGTCATATGGTTTGTAAGCATAAGTTACAAGGTTATTTGGTTATGATTAAGAAATCATAATGGTTATCACAAGTATCATCATAATTTATGTCACAAGTATTTAAAGAAAAGTTTACAAGTTTCTAAATTGTAAAGTTGGTTATTACAAGTATAGTTTCATGGTTTATCGAGGGAGTAGATCCAAATTGTATTGTATACATTTAGGTTTGTCAAGGCTAAGGCCTTTGGTTACGGTCTCGGCTTAGGAAACCTCGAGGCTTTACCATGGCCTTGTCGTGGCTTTGTTCTAGGCTACCATGGTCTTGAGACTCAGCCTTGGCCTTAGCCGTGGCTGTGGTCTGGGCTTAAGGCCATTAGGCCTCTCGGTTTGCTTTTAGTTATGAGACCATATAAAGGGCAGTTCCTGTTTTTGAAAGATAATGGCCTGTTTATGCGTTTTTATGGTCCGAGCTTCTTTGATAAGAAGGAAAACATCATTCCGGACAATATTCGTGCTTTAACTTTTTGATGATTTGGACCAGAATTACCACTTTTACAACGACCAGACCCAAAACAGTTTCAATATGGCAGTTTTGGCGTTTTGGTTTCGCTAACTTCTTTTGCCTATAACTTTTGAGTCGTTTGTGCGTTTCGGGTGATTCAAGTTGCTATGTTTACCTTTTTATCATGTCTAACATAGTATGTAAGTTAGAAAGTTCATAGGTTACTGATTTTAATGGTCTCAAATGTGTAGAATATGACTAGTTTACTAGTTTGTTACTTTTATGACAATATGTAGATTAAAACATGTGATTGAGTATATGTACATCATGAATCAACATACTAACTATATATAGTATGAAATAGTTAAGATTATGAATAATAAAGATGAGATGATGGTGGTGATTAGTTGCTTACAACTTTTGGCTTTTAATAAGAAAAGAGTAACTAAGTAAGGACAGGACTTTGATTGATCGCTTAAGACTTTGGATTGAGCTAGCTTTCCACAACTTGGCACCCTTTCAAACTTGAAGAGTTGGTGATGAAGTACTAAGTGACTTGAGTGGATTTAAACTCAAGAAGATCACTTAAACTTGCTAGAGATTTGATGAAGTAGCTTGATCTTTGGAACTTCTTTATAAACTTGGATTTTAAAGCTCAAATGATGGAAGATATGGTGGATTTAAGCTATGAATGACCCAAAACAGTTTGTGAAGTTCTTTAGGATGAATTTCACTTGCTATTTATAGGAGGGTAAGTTTGGTTAACCATATATTGGGTTAAATATTAACCATGGTTAAGTTAGGAAACATGTAAAGATCTAAATGAACCATGGTTAGGATGATGCCACCAAAATGATGAATCCCCCTAGAGGCTATCACAATTGGTGACAAGGCTTAGATGATAACTCTTGATCTTATCTTGAGTTTAGAGTAAGATTTGGTTTCGTTAAATGCCAACCGTAAGTCGTTAAGTCATAAAACGTAAAACCGGGTATCGTAAAAATACGAAACTTGAAGGAATGATGAGACTCATCATTATACTCCATCTAAAAATATAAAATGGGTGATAAGTCTCATTGGGTGCAAAAACGTTGCTTAAAGCTGGAAATATGGGTCAAAACGCGTAATTCGCAGTTTATCAGAAAAGAACGAAATTTTAGGGAAACGGCCGTGAATTTATTTAGAGTAGACTAAAATTAGTCTAAAAGTGATATGAGATGTTAAAATTTGGTTTTCTTCATACGCGGGATAACTTTACAGTTATACGTGAAGTCTAAAAGTTACGCGATTTAAGCAAAAATGTAGATTGTACAAGGTTAATTTCTTTATGGTCAAAGGAGGAGGGTTTAAAACGTAAGTCTGAAATAGTTAAGTCTGGATGTAAGTAGAATTGTTTAAAACGTAAGTTTAGTTTCGTACAGCCCAGGGTTTATTTGGTAACATAAAAATAAATCTTAAAAATTCTCAAATTAATTATGAGTGATCTAAAAATTTATCTAATGCGAGGAAAATTGTCAAAGTTGATTTTCGTTATGCGCGTGATGTTTAAATGGTGTACCGTCCAAAACGAAACATTAAAACGATGTTTTTAATAACTTTTGCAAAAATGATCTAACGATTTTCGAACTATCATGTCATTACTAAAATAATTTATCTTACGAGAATGTGAAATAAAAATTTTACGGGATGAATAGTGAAAGTGAATAGTAAAATGAATAGTAATTCTCGAAAATGAAAAGTAACCTAAAAATGTGGGTAGTTACATCCGAGGTGGTCGTCTTTTAGAGGGGGAGGATGATACGGATTCAAGCCCAATAGAAGAACCCCCGAGAAGCTCGTCAAGCCCTGAAGGGCTAGTTGATAGTGGCTAGGTCGACACCAATTTTACAAAATCCAATCCAACCTATTTTGATTAAGTTATTTCATGTTTCTTGAAGGTTATTTGTTTCCTTCTTTTGTGGGATATTTTCCTATTTGGTCGTTTCTTTCTTTACAAGTTGTTTGCTTATTTAAACTTATTGTAATCAAAGGTTGGGTTGTTAATTGAAATAAAGAAATCTCTTTCATCGTTAAACCAGGTTTTTGTGTTTAACATAACATTCCAGTTGGCCGGAGTTCGACCGTCAATTGACAACTTGGTTGGCCAAATGTCATCGCCGCTAGGTTTAGCCTAGGATATCTTGTTTGCTTTTATACGAATCCATATCATAGAAGTTATAACAGTTTCTGTACCTGAGACAAATGATGAAAGAGCAAAGAAGAAGAATGACCTGAAGGCCATAAGTTTGTTACTAATGACTCTTCCTAAAGACTGGATCATTGCTTTCAGAAAATTCCAGACAGCAAAAGAACTTTTTGAAGAGATTTGCTCTGTCTTTGGTGGTAATGATGCTATTAAGAAGACTCAAAAGACTTTGCTGAAGCAAAGTTATGAAAACTTCTCTACTTCAAGCAATGAATCACTTGGCAGCATCTTCACCAAACTCCAAAAGATTGTCACACAATTGACTGTGTTTGGAATTGAGGTAGATAAGGAAGACCTCAATCTGAAGTTTCTAAGAAGTTTGCCTGCTGAGTTTGACACTAATGTTACAGTCTGGGAAAATAAACCAGAGATTGAAACTATGAAGCTCAATGATCTTTACAACAACTTCAAACTCAATGAACAAAGATTGAAGAAGGCAGGTGATAACGTTACACGCGTCGTTCGCGGTCAAAGGAACTTCCTTTTCATCGAGCAAGTTTTTCAACACCCTAGGCAGTGAACCTAATCGTTGTAGTGTAGTATTAGGGTAAGCCACGGGTATTGATATCGTTCTCTAGGGGAATAAGAATGCTAGTAAGAAGTTACTACGCTAAGGTTGGGGTTGAGGAAGATTATTTTTTTATCTTTTTTATGTTTTTTAGGAAATTGAAATGTACGAATCTCGGGGTATTGGATTTGGGGGTTTGGTATTCCTACCGATTACTCTACTTATCTAATTATCTGATCTAAGGTGTATGTAGTCTATGTCTAATTGTTGTGTGCTCGTATGATAGTTTAAAGATGTGTTTACTTACGTTTTACTACTCCTTAATTATCTCCTATTGGTGGTTGAATTGTCACGTCCTTATTCCTAGTTGCGTTGTGTGTCTAAGGTTGTAGGGTATGCGTTTCTCCCTAACTCTTTAAGCTTACCAAAGGGTCTCGTCTACAAAACCCACAAGGGATGATAAACTCCTTGTGACAACCCGTACTTCCAGGTCATTTCTCAAAACAATTCATGCTTCACAATTTCAACATTTATCGTAAACTAGGTTTGCGTGTTCCAAATTCGCGTAACCTTAATGGTTTAGCGGCGAATTCATGATCATATCATCACGAACATTTCATATGGACTAAGTTTAGTCTACATTTCATTAGCATCATTTGCATCATGATAGTTCATTCATGATTTTGCATTTCACCTTAACCGCGTAAATTTCATATTAAATAAACGTTATCGCGTGAGTTATTATTTTGAACATTTAATCCGTTACTTCTAAAAATGATCCCGATATATTTTTATACTTACATTTAGTTTATAAAAACTATATTTTGAGTTTACCTAGTGTTTTAAAATCATTTTGTATATAAATCGTTAAATTTATATTATTACGACACTTTTCTTAAAAACTACACGATAATTATTATATCACTCAAATTTTACAAGAAATGTATTTTTACAATTTTTATGATCTCATTATACCTTACTTTGATCTATTAAAAATTTCTTTTACCTAAAACTACCTTAAATACACTAACATTTTATATACAAGTTATTATTACATAAACTTCTTACTTACACAATTTTATTACACAATATATTTAAAAAAAAAAAAAAATATATATTTTGACAAATCCCTCCCCCCTTGGCCGACCAAGGGGGAGGTAGCATTTAATTAGTTGGTAACTTTTTTTCAACATGTATAGATATTACTCAATCTTCACTCCATTCATTTCATTCATCTCATAAAAATTCACAAGTCAAGTAGAAAAGTTTTTCTCTCTTTGTTCTTCATCTAAAAACCGGTCATCACAAGGAGTTAGCAAGAAATCATCAAAATTTTTCCAAGCTCAAGTAAAACACTCTAGATTACACTCTTATTTAAGGTTTTGAAATAAAAACCTAGGGTGTTTAGGTTAATCCTTGTTCTAATCACCTCATCATAGTAGCTTGTAAGCATATCACTTTCATTTTATATCTTTCATTTTCATTTCATAAGTATTTCATCATTTTCTTAGCAAGCATGCTAGACTTGTGTATATTTATACCATTTTTACCATTTTTTTTAGAGTTTAATATATAAAAGTCATCCTATAATTATTCCCTTGTTATATATTGGTCTTGATGATGTTTAGGAACCCATGACACCCTAAGAAGGTGTATGGTAGGATTAGAATAGCTTTGGAGTTGTTTTGAAGGGATTGGAATAGGTTTAGTACGAGAAAAACTATTTTCGACAAGTATTAAAAGTGGTCTGATCTTGTTTTGCATTTCTGGAAAATCCGACAGTAGACATGAGTTTTTGGCCTAGATATTTAGAAAATATAGTTTAAAGCGAATCCGTGGCCGCTTGAACGGATTAAAACGGAGTTATAACGAAGAAGTTATGAATTTTTCAAGTTTGACGACGAAATATATATTTCTGAAAATTTCAGCAAGTTATTTTTGGTTTTGTACGAGTCAACAACGAGTCCTAAGCTTTATAAATTATTTCGACTTGTGAAAAATATATTAGTATACTTTGATACGAAGCTAAGGACGTATAATACGTAGAAAACGGCTTTATAACGACTAAAATATACACGTTTTCATAAATTGCCGTAACTATTATTTTTAGAAAAACTATATTATTTTTACGAGACAAGTGTTACGGTAAACAAAACGACCATGTTGAAGGCTATTCTTAACGATGATGTCGAACTTTTTGTAACAAAATGTCTTCTAATAAAATCGAGATCATCAAGCATATTTTTCAAAACGACCAACCGTTTGTATAGCGGAGTTGTAATAAATTATTTACGGTTGCTTAAACTTTGCCGAAACTCACTTTTTACACAACATTTGGACAAAATCACCATATTTAACCTCTATTATCTTTATGTTCGAGACCTCTATGATGAAAACTCCTGTACTAAAACTTCCAGATTTTGATACAAGCTTTCCAAAACCGTCGAGTTCGTTTCCTAACGTTCGACGTACACCATTTTACGACTAGCTTTTCGAAGCCATTTTTGTCACTTTCATGAAATTTCCGACGACATTATTTTACGACGAAAAGTTAAAATTTCACAATAAATCATTAATAAACTATTGTAGGATGACATTTTGGCGTAAATACTTGTAAAGTAATTTAAGAGTGGTCAAGAAATCAAAAGAGTATTTTTCGACGATAAGTATTATTTTCAAAACTCACAAATGGTATAAATAACATACGAAATGCATGCATAACATTACATCATAACTCATTACATATCATATCATTCGTAATAGGTCCAGATTAAAGTATCACGCTATACCTCAGTGTACTCACTCTTGTCATCATACCAGTTTATCAAGTGAGTTTTCATAGCCCCGTCGTACATGTTTAATTATTTTCAAACCTACGGGGGAGAATACATTGCACAACATTTTTATTACGATACCAAGTATGTTAAATTCATTTACATTGCTTAAGTTACCGCATGCCAATTGAAAGTCCCCATTTCCTGAACATGAACCGTTAATCGTAGAAGCGAGGGTGAGTGGATAGATCTATCGAGGGTGACGCGTCCATCCGGGTTGGTGAATCCCAACTAGTCATACGGATGCATTTCATTTAATAACATTATTGAGTTGTCTGGCAAACACTCTGTTGGGGCATACATTATGAACAGTCTAGTTTCGGTGTCATGGACTTATTGCAATTGTAACATTTTTCTGTGACATGATTGTCATACCTGGTTTATACTTGCGTAGTCGTATAAAACATTTACATGAACCTATGATTTCTCACCAACATTATTGTTGACCGTTTTAGCAATGTATTTTCAGGTAACTAAGGCATTATCATCATGGCATGGTTAAGGAACCTTTTGAGTCGCGGCGTTGACTTATATCATTGTACATTATGGCACTTTCTTTCAAAACATCGTTTGGACTTGTAATATATTTATATTTCCGCAAACTTTGTAAACTTTTGGGACCTATGTTGTAACTCTGAATGCTTTTATTAAATATCCAACGATGTGTTTTTAAACGACACTTTAGGTCGTTCAATATAACTGTGATTGTGGTGCTATGACAGTCTATCCCCAGGAATTCCATTCCGCTGCAAAACAGGTAAATTGGGGGTGTGACAGATTGGTACTAGAGCTACAGTTATAGAGAACTAGGTTGCATCATTGACCCTAGACTATAGCTACATTATCATAGCATCTCATCATTTCATCATAAGTGTATATTCACTTTTCATGCGGGTTCATTTACACTTTATTCGAGTTATTTACTTTCATTTCACATCGGTTGTCACAGAGATGTCTTCAGATTCACATCCCATCACTATATCATCGGACACTAACACGGAAGATGTCCCAGTTGACCCTAACATGGATGATGCCTTATCGCACTCCACTGAGATCTTATCTTCTATTGGCTCTACCCCAGCCTTTCCACCCATTATGACTGACACGGAGACTGAACCCTTTGAGGAGGGCGAAGTCGCACCTACTCCACATGTTAGCCCTGCTCACGACCCGATACACCCACCATCACCACTACTACCATCATCATCATCATCCTCATCGTATTTTCTTAGGGATCCTTTACCTACATCAGACTTGCCGCTCAAAAAGCGTGCTCGTTTTGACATCCCTACACCACCATCTACAGAACCCGAGCCACCTGTTAGGTTCGAGTTAGGCGAGAGCTCTAAGGCTGCAGCTGCTCGACAGCCTTCTACTGAGGAGTTAGGAGCTCGTATAGATAGTCAGCAGATTCAGATAGATAGGTTGACGCGGCAGTTGGAGGAACTGTCGTTAGATAGGGTTGAGACCATTGCGGAGGAGGTCGAGGGCCTGGTGATAGGCAGGGTTTCGATTGATTTAGCTCATCAGGGTTTAGAGAATAGGCAGATAGAGAACAGGGAGCGTATTGCTGAGTTGAGGCAGGAGATGCCTGAGTTATACGACAGAGCCGAGATGGCACAGGACGAGTTACAGCGTCAGGCACAGGAGTTGTCACTAGCTCGTGAGAGTATTGTTACTTTGCAGGGTCAGATTGGAGAGTTGAGGAGTTTGGTTGCTAGCTTGACTACCCAGGTTCGAGATCTTCAGGATCGAGCCGGCGGAGCACCATGAGGTGCCATGTGTAGACTTTTATCATGTATAGTTTTGACCATTATTATCCTAGTCACGAGGTGTGTGACGTAGTTTAAAGAACTTGTTGTCTTTTGGTTGTTGTACAAACAAATGTATCAAGTATTGACTCTACTATGTAGGAATGGTTTTTATTATCTATGATATCGGTCCATGTAGGCCGAAATTTTCATGTATATTATCCACGTGTGTTGTGATTATATTTGTGATATTTCGTTATTGTTCCGTTGTGATTCCATTTACTTTATGTATGTTGTGGTTGTGGATATATTTGTGTGATGGTTGTTTCTACTTACGAGTTCTCATAATTGTTTCATCTTGTGATTTTGAAGAGTTATGGCGCCAAAGAAAGCCACACCGGAAATGACTCAAGCGGCTATTCAAAAGTTGGTGAATGATAGCATAGCCGATGCTCTAAGGATTGAAAGGGAAACAGTGGCTGCTGCTACTGCTGAGGCCGCGGCTGCTGCTGAAGCCGCAAGGCTTGCTGCTGCTACAGGAAATGCAGGAGGATCCGGAGTCAAAAGCTGTTCTTACAAGGATTTCAAAAGTGGAGATCCCACGAAGTTTAGAGGGACTGAAGGAGCCACTGCCATGGTTCGATGGTTCGAGAAATTGGAGTCCGTGTTCTTGTTATGTAATTGCCCGGATGATAGTAAGGTCAAGTTTGCCACGAGTACACTACTTGATGGAGCATTGTCGTGGTGGAACTCATATGCTCAACTGATGGGAATGGAGAATGCTTTCAAGCTTACATGGGAGCAATTCAAGGTTTTGGTGACAAAGAAGTTTTGTCCTCGTACGGAAGTGAAAAAGTTGGAGACAGAATTCTATGAACTAGTAACTATTGGGTATGATATTGACACTTACATTCGGAGATTCCAAGAATTGGCCGCGTTATGCCCGTCTATGGTTTCGGATAACGAGAAGTTACTAGAGGCTTTCATCGGGGGACTTCCCGAGGTGATTCAAGGAGATGTGACTTCGTTTGATCCACAAACAATCGAGGAATCTATTAGAGTGACTCAGAAGCTTATGGCACAGGTGGTGAAGAGAGGTAAGTACACTAACACCAACCGAAACAACAACAACAACAACCCTAACAACCGCTTCAACTACAACAATAACCGAGCCAACTACAACAACAACAATAGCAACAACAACAAGCGGAAGTGGGACAACACCAAAGGTAGAAATACTACTCAACAACCACCCAAGAGGCAAGAGGTTGCAAAGGCTTATGCTGCGGGTCCGAAGGAAGGAAAAGGGTATTCGGGGGTTTTGCCGAAATGTGATAGGTGTTCGAGTCATCACAAACCGGGTCGATGTCCTGATCCATGTGAGAATTGTAAGAAAGTTGGTCACCGAACTAGGGATTGCAAGTCGCAACAAGTTACATGTTTTGGTTGCGGAGATCGGGGGTACTACAAGTCTGAATGTAATAAGGGAAGGAACCAAGGAAATCCGAATCAAGGAGGAATGGCACAAGGAAGGGCCTACGTCATTGGAGGTGGCGAAGCTAGGGAGGACCCGAATGTTATCACGGGTACGTTCCTTCTCAATAATCGTTACGCATCAGTTTTATTTGACTCGGGAGCCGATAAAAGTTTTGTGTCCACTACATTTGCACCTTTACTCAACATTAAACCAACCACATTAGACATATCATACATCGTTGAATTGGCAAATGGTAACTTAGTTAGCACCAACACCATTGTCCGTGGTTGCACATTCAATTTTCTAAATCATCCCTTCAACATAGACCTTATGCCCGTAGAACTTGGTAGTTTTGACGTCGTCATCGGCATGGATTGGTTATCCAAACATCGTGCAAAAATCATTTGTGATGAAAAAGTTGTTCATCTTCCTTATAACGGCGAGACTTTGATTATTCGTGGGGAACGAAGTGGAACTAGACTTAGTATCATATCGTGCATCAAAACGGAGAAGTACATAAAGAAAGGTTGTTTTGCTTTCTTAGCCCATATAACCGAGAAGAAGTCGGAGGAGAAGCGACTTGAAGAGGTACCAATTGTCCGAGAATTTTCTGAAGTCTTTCCCGAAGACTTACCAGGACTTCCACCGGCACGACAAGTAGAATTTCATATTGACTTAGTACTCGGAGCTGCACCAATTGCGCGAGCACCTTACCGTCTAGCACCATCCGAAATGCAAGAGTTGTCTAATCAATTGCAAGAACTTCTAGACAAAGGATTCATTAGGCCGAGTTCCTCGCCTTGGGGAGCACCGGTCTTGTTTGTGAAGAAGAAAGATGGATCCTTCAGAATGTGTATAGATTATAGAGATCTGAACAAGCTAACGGTGAAGAATCGTTACCCACTCCCCAGAATCGATGACTTGTTCGATCAGTTGCAAGGTTCTAGTATCTACTCCAAGATTGATCTCAGGTCGGGTTACCATCAACTTCGAGTTCGGGAGGAGGATATTCCGAAAACATTGTTTAGAACACGTTACGGTCATTACGAGTTTCAAGTGATGCCGTTCGGATTGACTAATGCACCTGCGGTATTCATGGATCTCATGAATAGAGTATGTAAACCGTATTTGGACAAGTTTGTTATAGTGTTCATCGACGACATATTGATTTACTCAAAGAGCAAAGAAGAGCACGAAGAACATTTAAGGACGATTTTAAGGCTACTCAAGAATGAGAAGTTGTATGGCAAATTTTCGAAGTGTGATTTTTGGAATCACAAAGTGCAATTTCTTGGTCACGTCATTGATAGTCAAGGACTACAAGTTGATCCCGCAAAGATTGAAGCCGTGAAAGATTGGGCTACTCCAACAAATCCTACAGAAATTTGACAATTTCTAGGACTAGCCGGGTATTACCGAAGGTTCATCGAAGGTTTTTCAAAGATAGCTAGACCTTTGACTAAGTTGACACAGAAAAACAAGAAGTACGAATGGGGAAAGAAACAAGAAGCTGCTTTTCAGTTGTTGAAGCAAAAGCTTTGTAGTGCGCCAATTTTGGCACTACCCGAAGGAATTGAGAACTTTGTTGTATATTGCGATGCTTCGCATAAAGGACTTGGGGCTGTTTTAATGAAAAACGAAAAGGTGATAGCGTATGCTTCTCGACAACTTAAGACTCATGAGAAGAATTACACCACTCATGATCTCGAGTTAGGGGCCGTAGTTTTTGCACTCAAGATTTGGAGACACTACCTCTACGGTACAAAGTGCACAGTGTTTACCGACCACAAAAGTTTACAATATATTCTTGATCAAAAGGAACTTAATATGAGGCAACGTCGTTGGTTGGAGTTACTCAGCGACTATGATTGTGAAATTAAGTATCACCCGGGAAAAGCCAATGTTGTGGCTGATGCTCTTAGCCGGAAAGAGAGGCCCAAACCTTTAAGAGTTCGATCATTAGGAATGATGATAAATTCACCTTTACCATCGAAAATCCACGAAGCACAGATCGAGGCACTTAAGGAGGAAAACCGACCAAGTGAAAAGCTTTATGGTATGCCCGAAAATGCAAACGGTTTTGTGAAAAGAGCAGATGGAGTATTATGTTTCAAAGATAGAATGTGGGTTCCATTGTATGGCGGAATACGAGAATTGATTATGCATGAGTCGCATAAGTCAAAGTATTCTATTCACCCAGGGTCTGATAAGATGTATCAAGATCTCAAGAAACTTTATTGGTGGCCGAACATGAAAGCAGAGATTGCCACGTACGTTAGCAAATGCCTTACCTGCTCTAAGGTAAAAGTCGAATATCAGAAGCCTTCAGGATTACTCCAACAACCGGAAATTCCTCAATGGAAATGGGAACGCATTACGATGGACTTTGTTACGAAAGTTCCTAAGACATCGGGAGGTTACGACGCTATTTGGGTAATTGTTGATCGCCTTACCAAATCAGCCCATTTCATACCAATTAGAGAGACTTATTCCATGGAACAACTCACTAGACTTTATGTCAAGGAAATAGTCTCGAGGCACGGTGCACCAATTTCTATCATTTCCGACAGAGATAGTCGATTCACTTCAAACTTCTGGAAATCATTGCAAGATTCATTTGGAACCAGATTAGAGATGAGCACAGCATATCACCCACAAACCGACGGTCAAAGTGAAAGGACAATTCAAACGTTAGAAGATATGATGAGGGCATGTGTGATTGATTTTGGAAATGGTTGGGCTAACCATTTGCCATTGATAGAATTCTCGTACAACAATAGTTATCACACCAGTATAAAGATGGCACCATTCGAGGCACTCTATGGTCGAAAGTGCCGATCACCTGTTTGTTGGGCCGAGGTTGGAGACGCACAACTCACTGGTCCAGAAATGGTACGGGAAACAACAGAAAAGATAGTTCAAATTCGAGATAGACTCAGAACTGCCAGAAGCCGACAGAAAAGTTACGCAGATGTTAGACGCAAAGCATTAGAATTTCAAGTGGGTGACAAAGTTATGTTGAAAGTATCGCCTTGGAAAGGCGTGGTACGATTTGGAAAACGCGGGAAGTTGAACCCGAGGTACATTGGACCATTCAAGATTTTGAGCAGAGTCGGTCCGGTAGCTTATCGACTTGATCTTCCGTCAGAACTTAGCCATGTACACAACACGTTTCACGTTTCAAACCTGAAGAAATGTCTATCGGATGAATCACTCGTTATTCCATTGGAAGAAATTCAACTCGAAGATAAACTCAATTTTGTGGAAGAACCTGCAGAAATCATGGACCGCGAGGTCAAGCAGTTGAAACAGAGTCGTATTCCTATCGTGAAGGTTCGCTGGAATTCTCGAAGAGGTCCTGAGTTTACTTGGGAACGGGAAGACCAGATGCGCCTCAAGTATCCTCATCTTTTCACCAACACCGTAGGACCTAACAACGATTGAATTCAGGGACTGAATTCCTTTTTGGATGGGCGAATGTGACAACCCGTACTTCCAGGTCATTTCTCAAAACAATTCATGCTTCACAATTTCAACATTTGTTCCAAATTCGCGTAACCTTAATGGTTTAGCGGCGAATTCATGATCATATCATCACGAACATTTCATATGGACTAAGTTTAGTCTACATTTCATTAGCATCATTTGCATCATGATAGTTCATTCATGATTTTGCATTTCACCTTAACCGCGTAAATTTCATATTAAATAAACGTTATCGCGTGAGTTATTATTTTGAACATTTAATCCGTTACTTCTAAAAATGATCCCGATATTTTTATAAAAACTATATTTTGAGTTTACCTAGTGTTTTAAAATCATTTTGTATATAAATCGTTAAATTTATATTATTACGACACTTTTCTTAAAAAATACACGATAATTATTATATCACTCAAATTTTACAAGAAATGTATTTTTACAATTTTTATGATCTCATTATACCTTACTTTGATCTATTAAAAATTTCTTTTACCTAAAACTACCTTAAATACACTAACATTTTATATACAAGTTATTATTACATAAACTTCTTACTTACACAATTTTATTACACAATATATTAAAAAAAAAAAAAAAAAAAAAAAAAAAAAAAAAAAAAGATATTTTGACAAATCCCTCCCCCCTTGGCCGACCAAGGGGGAGGTAGCATTTAATTAGTTGGTAACTTTTTTTCAACATGTATAGATATTACTCAATCTTCACTCCATTCATTTCATTCATCTCATAAAAATTCACAAGTCAAGTAGAAAAGTTTTTCTCTCTTTGTTCTTCATCTAAAAACCGGTCATCACAAGGAGTTAGCAAGAAATCATCAAAATTTTTCCAAGCTCAAGTAAAACACTCTAGATTACACTCTTATTTAAGGTTTTGAAATAAAAACCTAGGGTGTTTAGGTTAATCCTTGTTCTAATCACCTCATCATAGTAGCTTGTAAGCATATCACTTTCATTTTATATCTTTCATTTTCATTTCATAAGTATTTCATCATTTTTTTAGCAAGCATGCAAGACTTGTGTATATTTATACCATTTTTACCATTTTTTTTAGAGTTTAATATATAAAAGTCATCCTATAATTATTCCCTTGTTATATATTGGTCTTGATGATGTTTAGGAACCCATGACACCCTAAGAAGGTGTATGGTAGGATTAGAATAGCTTTGGAGTTGTTTTGAAGGGATTGGAATAGGTTTAGTACGAGAAAAACTATTTTCGACAAGTATTAAAAGTGGTCTGATCTTGTTTTGCATTTCTGGAAAATCCGACAGTAGACATGAGTTTTTGGCCTAGATATTTAGAAAATATAGTTTAAAGCGAATCCGTGGCCGCTTGAACGGATCAAAACGGAGTTATAACGAAGAAGTTATGAATTTTTCAAGTTTGACGACGAAATATATATTTCTGAAAATTTCAGCAAGTTATTTTTGGTTTTGTACGAGTCAAAAACGAGTCCTAAGCTTTATAAATTATTTCGACTTGTCAAAAATATATTAGTATACTTTGATACGAAGCTAAGGACGTATAATACGTAGAAAACGGCTTTATAACGACTAAAATATACACGTTTTCATAAATTGCCGTAACTATTATTTTTAGAAAAACTATATTATTTTTACGAGACAAGTGTTACGGTAAACAAAACGACCATGTTGAAGGCTATTCTTAACGATGATGTAGAACTTTTTGTAACAAAATGTCTTCTAATAAAATCGAGATCATCAAGCATATTTTTCAAAACGACCAACCGTTTGTATAGCGGAGTTGTAATAAATTATTTACGGTTGCTTAAACTTTGCCGAAACTCACTTTTTACACAACATTTGGACAAAATCACCATATTTAACCTCTATTATCTTTATGTTCGAGA